>VYZM01005900.1:117355-158843 GCA_013398915.1 Dromas ardeola
GCCCGGCCCAGCCCGGCCCGGCCCGCAGCGTGGGGCAGCGCCCTGTGCAGCCTCGCCCAGCCCGGCCACAGCCGTTCCCCGCGGGTGCCGGGCCCGGCCCGCAGCTGTCCGCCGCGCCGGGGGTTTGCCCTGTCGCGCTCGGCCGAAGTGAAAAGGCCGGTGCTCCCAAACGGGACGACTGAGGCGCTTGGGAAGTGGACTGCTGAGGGGCTTGGGGGCGAGAACTCCTGTCTCTCCCCGTGTGTCGTTAGAACTACAACAACCGCGACAGCAACAGCATCGCTAGTGCCCGCTAACAGCTCCGCGTTATCCTAAAACTCACCGTTAACTCTGGCCTCGGGTCAGCTTCAGTGGTCGGGGGTGCTGGTGTAGGAGGAGAAGCCTTGTGGGAGCAGCCTTGTCCGAGGATGATCGCTTACCGGAGTAGAAAAAGGACAAGATGAGAATAAAGGGAGGATGCTGAGACCCACAGGGGTCTATCAATCACATGATGTGCAGTTTGGTTATGGTTTCATATGACTGCTGATGCTGCAGGCAGCAGTATCTTCTTCCCCCACTGCAGAGACACCCACCCTAGCTGTCATCTCCTTCTCAAAAACCGACCAAGGAAAAAAGCCAAGACTGCAAAGCAAAAGCCTCCTCCACTCCTAAACACGACCTATGACTTCAAGTCGGTTGGACATCAATAGTGCCTGGATGTCTTTCTCCCAACCCTGAGGTTCAATCACTCTCCCACACACACCAGACCCCCACTGCTCAGCCTCAGGAGTGCCCAACAGACCAATGGATTCCAGAAATGGCCCCAAGGCACTGTTGTCCACCACGTCACCTCTTGCTCAGCCCTTTGAAACCCTTGTGCCACTCCTCACCACAACTTGCCAAGAGCACAACACCCTCTCAGTCAGAGGCCGGGGTCATTTACTGTGAGAAAGACTTTATTTCAAATACTTTGGATATGTTTGGAAGAGTGGATAAGAAGGGTTAGTTATCCTGCATGCAAGTGTTGTCTCATGAACAATTTTAGCTGAAATTTTCCATGCACGTGGTAGGTGGCAGTGGGGGCTGGAGGGAGAGAGAGAGAGAGAGAGGAAGGAGGGAGAAGGAAACATTTCAACCCCAAGTCACGCCTGCTGTTGCAGGGTAGAGAGAAGCATGGGTTGTTTGTGCTAGTGAGCAAGCCTTACTGACTGATAGATTGTGCCTTCCAGCCTCCCTCAGTGGGAATTGAAAGTTGACATTTAGTAATGGCAAATGGGACTATTAAGGTAATATTAATGATTGACCTGTTCCTATGTCTACAAATGCCTGACCAGGTTTGCCTGGCTTATTAGCCGCTGACAAAGTAGCACTGCTATTCATATGCTGTGGGCTGAGGCACAGCAGCTTCTGCACTGCTCTGAAGAGTTATCCTGTGACCTGGGTTGTGTGCATGAGTTAACTGTCCTCCTGACCCATCAGTGCTGACACATGGGGAGAAACCTGTACATCAACATGCTAGAAAGAGTCCTGGGTGTATGGGACAGCAGAACGACCCAGCTGTCAGTGCTCACCAGGAGAATCACCACTCCCTCCTCTCCCCAGCCTCTCCTGTTGGTAGGCGAACCCTAAATGAAAATGAACTTCTCTGTGGCTCTGTGCACACGATCTGTCCACCGTGTCCATTCCTTTTTCAGTTCAAAAATCTATGTTATCATCAAAGGAAGCCTGAATAATACTGGCAGAAACCAGGATCCCATATGAAATAGCTTTACTGCTTCTGCTCTCTGCTATCCAATTTTTTTTAGTAAAATACATTAAAAGCTCAAGTTGCACATACTTGTAGGACAGACCAGAGTCAAGGCTTCTCTGTTTATCCCCTTTCTGCATTATTTTTGATGTCAAGATAATATGATGTGCAATTTTCTAGTTGAAATAGGGTCCTGGAGTGAGTTGTAGCTGGACAGTGAAGGAGACGGTGTCTATGAGAGCTCTGTCACCTTGGGTGCTGACATCAGAAAGTATGTCTCAGGAAGGCCACAGAAAGGGAAAAAATACAACTGCAGGAGAGAACTGCTTTGCTGTTTGGACCAGAATTATCAGAGGAATCTGTGTAAGTCACTTACATCTGGGAGGAAGTTTTTTTTTTTTTTCCCCCTCATGCTTCTCCTAGATGTATTGCCTTGCTATATGCACCCTGTGAGGACCAGTCTGGGGCTACAGGGAGCCAAGCGCGTTCAGAGCTGCTCTGTGCAACTTCATTCCTCTGCTCTACACCATGTCTCCCATTAATAGGGCCACCACTTGTTACTACTGGCAGCACAGCAAGGACAGCAGTAGGGTTAGTGTTGCAGGAGAACAGCCCCATCTGCCCAGCATCTCCTTATTCTTTCCTGGTGCTCTGCTTCTGCCTGATACATCTCCAACAGTCCCTTTCTCCCCAGTGTCACCCTCTCTTCCCCCAGCACATTCTAATACCGTCTTTTGATCCTGGCTTTTTTTTTTTCCAGGAACTGTCAGCTTAAGCCAGATGTCACAGGTGCTTCTCAGTTAAGCAGTTTTTTGTTTTGTAGGTACTTGTAATGGGGTACATGTGGTCTCTGATCTCTGAGCATATGTGATATACACTGAACAGACCCAGCTACACAACGTGTATGTGGAATATTCCCTACTATAACAAAAACCAAACCAAACCAAAACAAAACAAACACAACCCATAAACAACAAAAAAACATGTTTGCTTTCTGTCAGGGAGGGAAACACTGAGACAGTAGGTATGTGAAAGAAGGTTTTCAGCAATAGGGTCGCTGAAGTCTGTACCATGGCTGTAAAATGGGTGTGGAACAACTTAGTGTTGGGAGAGGATTATGCATCCAAAGCAGCTTTCCAGTATTGAACACTCCAGGTAGGAATTAAAGGATCATTCATGTTGGAAGAGACCTCAGAAGGTCTCTAGTCCAACCTCCTGCTCAAAGCAGGGTCAGAAATGCAGTCAGACCAGTTTTCTTAGGGCTTAATTGGTCTTCAAAACCTCCAACAATGGAAACTTCGCAACCTCTCTGTGAAACCCGTTCTACTGCTGGACCGGTCCTAGGATAGATGCCACAGTACAGCCTTCAGATAGAGTTCAACCCATTAACCACAACCCTCTGACCCAATCCAACTGGTACTTAACCTATCCAGTTGGCTACCCATCCAGACCATGATGTCCTAACTTGGATACAAGAACACTATGGGAGACAGTGATGAAAATGTTGCGAAACTCGTGGTAAATGGCATCCACTGCTCCACCCCCACCCACAAATTGCGTTCTTGTATCAAAAAAAGGCAATCAGGCAGGTTCACCAGGTGCCTACTTATCTTTCATGTGTCCGTAAGTATCATCCAAGAGAACTGGATTCATGCGTTTTCCAGGGATTGGAGTGAGACTGGGCAACCTGCAGTTGCCTGGGCTGTCCTTTGAGTGCTTTTGGAATATAGGTACAACATTTTTCCAGTTGACAGGGGTATCCATGGCCTCTCAAAGATGATTGAAAAGGGCCTTGTTGTGGCATCAGCCAGCTCTCTCAGCATCCTTGGACACAGCCCTTCTGGTTCCATGGACTTGTATGAGTCAAGTATTCTCCAGTAATCTCTACTCACCCACTAACGGTCATCCTTCCTCTCTGTGAATCCCAGGCCTTGAGGCTTGGGAGACCTTGCTGGTGAAGATTAAGGTAAAGCAGGCATTGAGTTCTTCAGGTTTGTCTGTGTCCACTCTCACTAAATCACCCGGCCTATTCAGTAACTTCTGCCATTTTCCTTGTTCAGCCTTTCACCACTAATTTAACAGTTGAAGCCCTTCTTGTTGCCCTTGACATGCAAGTCGAAGCTTTGGCTTTCCTGACACCATCCCTACATGTCCAGCCAATGTTTCTGTATTCTTCCTCTGTAGCCCACCCCTGCTTCCACCTCCTGTATGCATTCTTTTGCATCGGAGTTCTGACATGATTTTCTACTTACCCAAATTGATCTGCCGATATGTATCCTTTTTTCCTGAATACTGAGATGGCCTACTCTTGCACTTCGTTGAAGCTTCAGAGATCTCGTCACTGCTGGCGACAGTGGCAGAGTGAAAAGCTGCCTCTTCCTCTGCTGTGCATTGAAAGAGATGACAAGATGCCCTGAGCTGCAGAATGAAGAAGCCGGATATCTTAAGGGTGCACCATTGGGTTGACTAGCATTGCACGTGGAAACTTTTCATCACAGTTGGGGCATTAGTAATATTCCCCCTCCTGCATGGATTATCTGCTTGCTGCTGACACTGCAGGTTTTCTATTCTGGGGTGCTAATAGGTTCTTCTCTGTCTTCAGCCACAGATTTTCATGAAACTGTAGGAACTTTGCTGGTTTTGAGAAGGCTGTCCCTTTGTCAACTTCCATGAAAACTCACTATTTTTTTTTTTTTAAAAAAGGGGGGGTAAAGGGAAGGAAATAGGCAGATGTACTAGTTTTGTTTATTCCTTACTAACTAAGGAGCCCAGGTTGAAATGGTACCTGAAAGCATAATTAAAGACCATGCAGGCTTATTAGGTGCAGACTGTGTGTATGGGGTTGGAGGTGGAATTAAGATCACTCAAACAATTTTTATTCTGGAATTTCCTAATGTTTCAATGTTTAAATTAGCAAGCCTTGATCAATTTTAATTCCACAAAAATATAGTGAAAATTGCTGTTGTTACACAAACGTTCCACCATCCACTGCTGCTATGTCTCTCAACCTGCTGTTAGAAGCATGAGGAGACTTCCCCAGGGAATGCTGGATTTTGGTTAATCTGGACTTTCTAATGCTAATTAAAGTGTATATTTGTATGGTTTGTGCCAGAGAATGGTCCGAAGACTCATAATGCATACCTGGAGGCCAGCATCCTGTTTGTTTCCACAGTGCACACTGGAAGGCAAATTGGAAGAAACCAGAATAATCTTCATTTCCAGACTATCACAATGCAAGTCTAGGACCCTTCTCGGAACAGCACATCATACATTTAAAATAAAACAAACAACAACTAAAAAAAGAGAGTAATTGTAAAGTGCACAGAGTAAACCAGTGCAAAGGATCTCCCAGAATGCAAGAGACTATTACATATGTAAGTTTGGCATTACTGGCAGGAATGGAGGGGAAACAGGAATGCAGAAGTCACTGCATTGGCATGTTTTCAGACTGCTGAACCACACACTTTACTCCAGACATAGACATTAATTGCTGGCTTGGCCAAACAGAGGAAAGCAGGCCAGTCAGATCAGAAAAATATCTTAGGAGACAGCAAAATGCATGTCCAACACGCTGGGTAGCAAACCAGTTGCCTGGGCGCAGAATCTCTTCACAGCAGGGCAGGTCCTGGGAATGGTTCCTCTTATTCCCATCTCTGGCAGTTGTGAGCCTGGAAAGACTAGTCCGTTACGCAGTCTTATCTCTGACTATTTTTCTGCAGAATACAGTTTTAAAGACTTGTCTACACTTTGGCTCGCTCCTTCTTGTGAGGGTGTTCTTTTTCCCAAGGCAAAGTACAGATTTCTCATCATAGCTGTAACCTGCAAATGGGTGGACCCAACCCAACAATAGGACTTTTCTGGCTAAAATAAATTATGTGTTCCTTAGAAAGTTCTGCTTGTGGACTTTACAAACGTGAAGTAAAATGCACTCCTGTTGCTGTGTCTGTGCAGCCAATCTTCTTTTCCAAAGCCTAAGATCACTCAGTGAAAGACTTAAAATATTACCTGATATTTTAAAGTGTTTTCTTATTTTGGTAATTAGTTGTCCTTCTTCCATTTATGTCTATACCAAACTTACCCACTCACATAAATCAAGCGAGTGGAATTATCAGTATGTCTACATAAAAATCAATTGTTTGTGCAATGACAACTCCATTAGTGCCCTGTAGGATGAATCTTTCAAAGAGAGAAAAAGAAATTTAATTTAATTTAATGTAATTTAATTTAATTTAATTTAATTTAATTTTGTTTTGTTTTGTTTTTTGTTTTATTTTTACTTTCCCCATGGAAAACATAATCAATTTCATGGCTTTGCAAACATGACTAGTTGAAGCTATATTAGAATCATTATATTTCATGCTCCATTTAAAATAAGTGAGTGCAAAATCCAAAGTAGGTGTCCAATTTACATTTCGAAGTAAAAGGAAATTTTAAGGATTAGCTTCCCTCGTGCAGCATTGTCTTTGTTCTTTTTTTTTTTTTAAATATTTCTTCTCCAGCACAAGCACAGCTCTCTCGGTCAGCAGCGTCTCCCACACGTGGTGTGTGTGGCCCCTGGTCCGCGGAGCGTGGACCTGCCTCGAGGAAGGACGGTTGCCCGCCGCACCACTCTGCCTGCCGCAGCCACCCTTGGGGGTCCCAGCAGAGCTCCCCAGCCAGCCCCCGGCAGAGGCAGACACGGGCAGCACGATGACTTTTACCTCGGTTTTACCGCAGCACCTGGGTGCAGTGTTTGCGCCGTGTCCCCTGCGCCCGCCTGTGCCCACCCGCAGCAGCCGACAGAGAGGTTTTAGCTGGCAAGAAGGGACGAACGAGGCCGGTGTGACACAGACAGCAACAGGCACGGGTGCAGTACTCTTCTCCCCTGCCGCACAGTCGGCTTTGCTCAGTACCACGGGTTTGCTCAGTACCATGGGTTTCTCTTGTTAGGTCATTCTATCCACAGGGCTTTCCTAGCTTCCTCCTTTTTTTTTTTTTTTTTCCTTTTTAAAGAAAAAAAGAAAGCTTTTTAAAACACTTTCCTCTTAAACATTAGCAATCAGGCCTCTAGCATTACCGTATTTTCACAGTTCTTGCTCATTCTTACTTGCTGTGCTGGTGTGCAGACACCTCTCACTAGTACAGCATTGAGACATCTTTGCTTGATCCCTCGTACAACAGCGGTGTCCTGTTCCAAAGTCATCAGAGATGTTCTCAACACACACGCAGCTGCGGCTGTATTGCAGGCACAGCGCTAATGGGACAAGCAAAGCCAGTCTTTTTCTCAAAAATATTGCAGATCTGTCCTTTGTTCACTGCACAAAGAAATGTGTTACATGGAGTAAGGATACACATTTTGTAAACAAGCTTGATTGGATGCCTGATGGTCCCAGAAAGGAACTGCTACAAGCCCAGGCACACTGCAGGCAAGGTGAAGTTGAGAAGACATGGTCAGTGCTCTATCGAGTGAGTTGTCCTGGTGGAGCACATAAGGGACTCTGTTAAATCTGCTCTACCGGGGTGCGGTGCAAGGGCTATATGATTATAATTATTATATATTGCAACACATCATTGTTCATATTCCCAGAAAGCAGTGATGCCTGTGGAGAGTGGCTCCCTGTTCTGCCTTTCTCTCCTTCTCTCTCCCCTTCATCTTTCCTTTCCCTTCTTTCTGCAAGACAAAAAAAAAGGCCGGATGTTTTACCCATGCCTCTCCTGCACATTTGGTCATCTTAGTTCAATTTCTGGTGTTTGGAAGACTTGTTTTGTGGCAATTGCAATTCTGTTCAGTGCAATTCGCCATGTGATTGGATGCATACTCTGTTTCATACTATTTCAGATGGACATTCACCAGGAAGGGAAATCCCTTCCCAAACATTAGTTAAAACATCAAAAAAATGTCGCTGTTTGTGATTGCTAATAACTATAGAGAACTTCACAAACCCCTTTTTTTAATTTTTTTTTTGCCTTTCAGTAGTCAGGTTCACTAATGTATTCCTTCTGCTTTATACCACTTGGCAGATGTACAGAGCAGCTACAATATACAGGCTGGGTGAGGAGTATATGGGCTGACAGAGGATTCTAGACAAGTCTGTGCAAAGGTCTGTAAGCACATTTCTCTCTCTTCCATTTTTCCTCTATTTCCACATGCCAGAAATCCTCAGCATGGGACTTAATCCCTCCGCTGGAGAACACACAGGACACAGTATGTTCACACACCCACAGCCTGCAATGCATGGAGGCATGCATGTTTACTTTACTCCTGGCCTTCTGCTGTTAGTTTGTGTAATTGCAAAAGAGCAATCCATGATTTTTATTACATAGTGGCTGCAGGAAGTGGCACGTGAAAACTTCAGAGAAGTCCAGAAGCAATTATCCCATTTAAGAGTAGTCTCAGTCCATCTCTTGTTTCTTAAATGGCTTTGACCAGAAATGACCAGTAAACATAAAAGGAACTAACGGGGCCCTGAATTCACCCAGAAGGATAAGAAATGGCGCAATGACTATATTTGCCATGCATATATTCAACACTACTGAAAATGAGAGCTAGCAAGTATTCGGGAAAGAATCACAGTTTCCCAAGTGCTGCACTGTAAGACCCTACCCTTTGCCAAGGGGAAAATATATGAGTAGCTCCTGAGTGGCCATTTACTGATAAGTCTACCAGAGTGCACCACTGGGACCAGTGTTGTGCAGAGAGGGGCCAAACAAGACACTTAGGACACAAATCTACTACTTAAGGTCAGAATGAAATTGAATCCAGTTTATATTATTTCCCTTCAAAGTTATAAAAAATTCCTTACAGAGGAAATACAGGAGGGTTTTGGGGGAAAAGCTGCACTTCATTTTGCAAACTTTGCACACTCCTGTTGTATTAAGATTTCCTATTTTGGATTTAGTATTTTCTTAACATAATATAAGGTTATTCAGAGGAAATAATCATTCGAAGTTCTCCTCTTGTTGTTCCTCACCCCTCCCCAACTGATTTCATATTCCCAATCATCAGGCACATGTATTTTTCAGTGCTGACTGCAAGGCACAAGGAGCTATAGTTCTGTTTAGCTGGAAACTGCATGCTTTGTCTTTCTGAGTGTGGGCTGTCCCCTTGTCATGTGTTTTGGGTTTGTTTTTTATCGTATGAGGTTTTACTGCGAATTACACTCTGCTTATTTTTTTTCTTTTCACCTCTAAAGCAGTGGTCTCTCCAGTGTTTTAATAGTCTTGCATGAGAGGCTGTCCTGAGGCTTTTTAGAAAAGTTTGCTTTGGAAAAAGGGGTTACGCATTCATGCTGTCTGCATGTATCCATTTTCTTAGTCCCTCTATGATAACTTTCATCTCTGCTGGCCAGCATCAGTCATGCTGGATGGAAGGGGGGAAATCCCAATGGCTTTGATGCCTTAAAAATTTTGTAAAACTTGGTGTCTAGGAAGACACACCACTGGTACTGTGGGTAAGGGAAGGCACGGGGAGGTCTGGTATTCTCTCCTGCAGGCAGCTCCCCAGATGCTGAGAAGCAGGGGTAACTGGGCAGTTGGCCCTGATTCCTGTTCCAAGCCATCCACGGCACACACTGCCTCTTGAACCCCTGTCCACTCCACCAAAAAGAGCCCGGGGTCATGGGAGGCACTCTAGGTGTCAGAGGGAGACCAAAAGAAGAGATTAATGTGGCAGAGTAGATACTGTACAGCAACGCATGTCAAATACAGCTTTTGTAGGAAGAACAATTTGTTTGGATTTTTATTATACCAGACCAGAAAGTAAAAACCAGCTGTTTTAAAAACATGCCTATTTTCTTGGTGCTTTTTTCAGTCTTAATGATTCTTAGTTTACAGGATTAGAGAGTTGCTAAGAAAATGTGTGGGATATAGTTTAGGTCTTACTTTAAATCTATTAGACCTGGATTGTATTTCATGAAGTATCTTTTTTGCATTCTCATGCTGAACTTCACAGTTGTTTCCCACCTTGAGCAAATACCCGGTTCTTGTTTCAATGCATAATTAACAGGTCTGAAGGTAGAATTATTTCATAGAGATCCCAGTTGTTATAATTTTAAATTCCCTTTATGGCCCTGCAGAATCACAGAAGTTTCTCTTGGTGCTGTAAAGCTACACTCACATCAGGAATTAACCACCCAGAGGCCAATTCGGTTTCTATTCCATGCTGTCACACACGCTAGTATAGCTGAAAATGCAGTTACAGTTACACCATTTAAATGTTCTTAATAGCACAAGTTTTTAAAATCAGAATTGTTACAGCTAATTTTAAATACTTTTAGGGAGTAATTAGCATCTGTATAAATTATGTGTTTTTTACATCCTGTGGCTTCAGTCTAGGAAACTGGAATAATCATTTGACTTAGAAACCCTGAAAGACTGCATAGACTGCAAAACTTCTAAGTGATAGACATGAACGTTTTTTTTTCCCAGCAGAAATCTCATTCAGATTTAACTGTCATTATGTCCTTTATATGTGATCAGGAGATACATTATAGTGGTACACAGAAACAGCATAAGGAGTTGTTCATACAAGAGCACAGGATAAACTTCATAGCACAGAGGCCAGTAAAGATAATCACGTAGAACTGATTGCTTGTAAAACAAATGTAAACTGTGACAGCAAAGCCAATGCAGTCAGCCATTCAGGCTGATTTTGCAATATATTATGCTGACTCATTACTGATGCAAAGAAAAAACTACATGAAAATAATTTACTAAAATTTTACTACATTAATGTTCTAAAATCCGGCTGTGCGTTTCCACATGGAGCACACCATCAGCTGCATTTTTAGATGGGCTCCCCTGCTGGCTGAAATGTTTGCAGTAAGATCCCGTACTTTTAATGTAGATGGGGAAGGGTGTAATCTTATTTCATAATGTGAGGCTGCTTACTTTTCACCTACGCACTCAGAAAATGAATAACGCTGTTGGGTAAAAAGCGTGCCCTTAGCTTTCTCATGTCAGAAGTGCTGTGAATTACAGCAGAAGGTCCTGTTGCTTCCTGAGACACCAGATTCCCACAGTGGAAGATGCAGCTTCCTGCTTGCAATAAATGAAGCTGCTGTCCTCTGCTTTGTCTCCAAGTACAACCAGTATGAGTACGAGTATGAGCTCCACAGTAAAACTGTTTAGTCTGCCTAGTTACTGAACAGGGAACAGGGCACACGTAATTTTGTTCGTCAAGGCCAGCTTTCATTTTGGCGCTGAAATCTAGAAAGAGGCCCAACAGAAAAAACTGAGTGGAGAAGGCTGCATCTTCAAATTAATTTTCTCCTCCATTAATTGCTTTATTTCTGGCTCCCCAACTAGAGCAGAGATGTTGTTTGTAATGGGCTGTAAATGACTGCTTTCTACAAGAGGCTTAGAGACTCCCTGGGACTTGCACTTCACTGCAGCGTGCTCACAAGCTTTCACAGAATCACAGAATGATGGGGGTTGGAAGGGACCTCTGGAGATCATCTAGCCCAACCCCACTGCCAGAGCAGGTTGCACAAGAACGCATCCAGGTGGGTTTTGAATGTCTCCAGAGATGGAGACTCCACCACCTCTCTGGGCAGCCTGTTCCAGTGCTCTGCCACCCTCAAAGTAAAGAAGTTCCTCCTCATGTTGAGATGGAACTTCCTACACTCAAGTTTGTGCCCATTACCTCTTGTCCTGTTGCTGGGCACCACTGAAAACAGCCTGGCCCCATCCTCCTGATGGGGCCCTTTAAGTATTTATAAGCATAGATAAGATCCCCCCTCAGTCGTCTCTTTTCCAGACTAAAAATACCCAAATCCCTCAGCCTTTCTTCATAAGAGAGGTGTGCCAGTCCCCTAATCATCTTTGTAGCCCTTTGCTGCACCCTCTCCAGCAGTTCCCTGTCCTTCTTGAACCGGGGAGCCCAGAACTGGACACAGTACTCCAGATGCAGCCTCACCAGGGCAGAGTAGAGGGGGAGGATGACCTCCCTCGACCTGCTGGCCACACTCTTCTTGATGCACCCCAGGATGCCATTGGCCTTCTTGGCCACAAGGGCGCATTGCTGGCTCATGGTCATCCTGTTGTCCACCAGGACTCCCAGGTCTCTTTCCACCGAGCTGCTCTCCAGCAGGTCAGCCCCCAACCTGTACTGGTGCAGGGGGTTATTCCTCCCCAGGTGCAGCACCCTACACTTGCCCTTGTTGAATTTCATAAGGTCTCTCTCCGCCCAGCTCTCCAAGTCTCTCTGTATGGTGTCACAGCCTTCTGGTGTGTCAGCCACCCCTTCCAGTTGGGTGTGATCAGCAAACTTGCTGAGGGTGCACTCTACTCCCTCATCCAGGTCACTGATGAATATATTGAACAGGCCTGGGCCTAGTACTGACCCCTGGGGAACACCACTTGTCACTGATCTCCAACTAGACTCTGTGCCCCTAATCACAACCCTCTGAGCTCTGTCTTTCGACCAGTTTTCAATCCACCTTACTGTCCATTCATCTAACCCACACCTCATAAGCTTCCTTATGAGAATGCTGTGGGAGATGGGGTCGAAAGCCTTGCTGAAGTCAAGGTAGACAACATCCACTTGTCAAGGTAGACAACATTCCTCACAGTCAGCCTCTGTACGCTCATCACTTCTGACACTGGCACAATTTATTGAGATCCCAGGGCTGGGGTTAAGACCCCAGCTTCTGATATCTGTTTTTTAATACACACAAGCCAGGTTTTCTCCCTCGAGCCCTGCTATATCTATAGCAATCTGCATGTGTTAGTATAAAAGCAAAGACTGTTCAATAATAAGACTTCCCTCTATATTGGAATAAACACTTCAAATATCTTTGAGAAGGCAAAAAGCCATCTCTCTGCAACTTAGCTTAACAACTTTTCTCCCATATTTTAATTTTCCTAAGGGGAGATATCTTGCATAAGACTTGTTGATATATTTCTTAAAACCAAAGGCATTCATATATTGACACTTAGCTAATTTTCTTGTTTGGGCTCTGACTATTTTATACCAGAGTTGGCAGCGATAGGTAGACCTATTATGCTAATTCTATAGTAAAAAGTCCAATTAACTTTTCTACCTTTACTTAGGTTCAAGATCTATGTTTGCTTAGATAAAAGACTTCATAGTAAAACAATCACTGAAGCTCTCAGGGAGCTTTTCAAGCAAAAGAGAGGTCCTATATTAATAGGTCCTATATTAACAGTTCATGTTCTTTTCTTTAATCTCGTTCTAATCTGGCAGACTGGCACCATTTCAAGTGACAGCATATTAACCGATTAGGGAAATAAAGGACTAGATAGAATAACATCACTGAACAGCAAGTGTAGTAGATAATGTTCAATGTTTAAACTAAAGTAACTATTTTGAAGTTAATAGTGAACAAACCATGAATGGTGATACATATTATGACGATGCCCATTGATAGGGGAAGGTAGAAAAAACAAAACTGCATGGACTGCCCTTTGCTGAGAATGTGCACGTGGCACAAACAAGCAGCTCCGCTCAAACCAAAACTTTTCACGCTGTGGTGTTGGCTATGCATTGCCTGTCTTCTGGATGTTTCCTCCTGCTGTGGATTCTTCTGGATCCCAGGGTCAAATGCACTAATGGCTTGCCTTGGAAATATGGTTGAACAGCTGTGGAATAAGAGTCAGTCTCATACTGGCAGTGAATTCCCCTTTGACCTGTAGCTCTAAGGCACATCAGAAATACCACAATTTTACTAATCCCACTAATAGCACAGGGAAATATACACCACGCACACTGGAGGGCAACTGCTAAGCTAAAACTAATTTGCATGAAATTTTAGGATTTTTTCCATTGCGCCAGTGTGAAAAGGAACATTATTTTAGCATATTTGTCATATGTTGCCCATGTTAAATACCTGGAAAAAAATGTTTGGTGGAATCTGCCCACTTACCAAGATGAAAACATCTGATACAGGTGTGTTGGTTTTAATTAAGCCATAGCGGGTTCTGATGGGAAGTTGCCTCCCTCTTTGCTGGACTATTTTCCATCCATCTGTGCAGACATTGCTAACTAAGGTCTCTAGCCTACTCCAGGGTTACTGCTTCAGAAACGGGGAGAAAAGCTTCCCAAATCTGCTGCTGCATCCCCTCTGCGGAGCATAAAGGTTTGACTTGTATTTAAAACGAGGTGCAAAAGCACATTTCAAAATAATGAATCCTTTTGGACAGCAAAGTACCTGTCTCCACCAAATCCTCCCAAAAAAAAGGCTTCTAACAAGATAATCTACAGGCCTGCCAGATGAATGAGCAAGAGCCGTAAGTGGAAAAATGCCTATTATAAAACTCTGCTCTGTCCTCAGCAAATTGGGAAAAGAGCAACTTCCAGACAATAGTACATCTGGTATGACAAAATGGTTCATAAAATTCTTTTTCAGACAATACAACAGTATCAAAACATGAATAGGCTTTTGGCCCAGTGGTCAGCCCTGCCTTTGCCTGACCTAAACATTCACTAATCTCGTAAAGCTAAAGCCTACTCTGTCCCATCTTCCCCAGTGCTACCCAGATGGTAAATCAGTCGTTTAAGAGAAATAAAATATGAATTTTTTCATTGCGTCCTTGTCTCCAAGCTTTCAGGATTCCCTCATTTGATTTCCACATTCTTTCCAGAAGACTCGAATTTTCCTTCTGCATTTTGAGAGATCCTTTAGTGAAAATCTGACATTCGTATACAGTCATTCAATGCCATGAGAACTAGATCTCATTGCAGAGAGACCTGGACAACAAAAGGGTATGGAAACTCCAACCCCTGGTCACAGCAGTCTCTGTATTGTTCAATACATTTTCCTTTGGGGGCCTTTTTGCCCAGACTCAGGCTTAGCATAAAACTTCACAATGTGTTGTTGCCCTACCCACATCTCTAAATCACTCTGTTCAAGAATTTCGTCTCTTGCTTCTATTTAACCTGAGTCAGCCACTGAATTATGTTTGTTCAAATTATATCCAGCAAGAATGACTTGTTAGGCTAATATTTTTTAACCATCATTTTGAACAGAGTTTGCATAGAGGACAGAATGACAACAAGATCTTTTTGTTGCAAGAACATTAAAGATCATAATAAATTACATCAACCATATTCAGGTCATTTCTGCATACAATCTGTAAAATTGCTCTTTAAAATAACTTCAGAGCAGGAATGTATTTGTTCAGGTTAACAATGTCCTAAAAGGTATGGAAAATGAACTGAGACTCATGTCAGCTCCTTCTACGTCAAACCGCATGTTCTGCCTCTCATGTGCAGCCTGTTTTTCCTGCTGGTATTTTGCTGTGGTTGGGTATGGGAGGATGTTTGGAGCATGGAAATGTTATTACGAAGGCAAGTCAGGGCTCCCAAAGCCTGTGGTGTGTGGGACTGTTTCTTGTGTTTATCACACTGTCTGCATTTGTGACTCCTATCAATGGTCCTGCCATGACAGTGCAGCTCTGGGCCTTGCATCATGCTGCCTGTGAGCCTGTGGACTTTTATTTTCCCTGCTCGCCAACATGTCCCGCAAACTGACCAGAGCTGTTTCATTGAGGTCAGCTGGAGGCTTAATCTGTACAAAAGTCTTCCTCCCATATACAGTGATAGCAAGCAAAATCCTCAAGAACTGCTTCTTCAGCACCAAGCATAGTTTCTCTTCTTCCATATCAATGTAAAGCTACCCTCATTGTGAGCACAGGCCTTCAGAGAAGCAGCCTGTGCCACCTGAAAGACACTTCTATCCCATCTCAGGTGGGAGCCTGTGTTTTCTGTGCTTCTAAGCTTTGGGTTTCCTTGATTCCCCCAGGTGAGGCCAGGGAATGCAAGGGGCTTCAGCTTTGGTGGTGCAGTTCTGCTTTGCAGCGCCGCACCCCGTGCTGAAGTGAGCACCTCACCATTTTCACACCCCCTTCAGCTCTCTTCTCAGTGCAAACTACTATCAAGTGACTTCAGCCCAGCAGGAAATGCTTTGTCTTCTTCCCTTCAGCCTGCCATTGCAGCTGGTACAGGTGTTGCTGGGCTCTGGTGTAGAGCAGGGGCAGGAGTAAGGAGCTGAGACCTCCTGACGTGGGGTTTGACGGGGGCCCTGCCCTGCGTGGGGAGGAGGGCTGTCTCAGGGTGGCTGCTGACAGCATCTCCTTATTGCCATGGTGGGGATCAGAGAATCACAGGGTCACAGACTGGCTGAGGTTGGCAGGGACCTCTGGAGGTCATCTGGTCCAAGCACCCTGCTCCAGCAGGGCCACCGAGAGCCAGTTGCCCAGGTGAGATGTGACAGTGGGCCAGAATTAATTGCTGTGAGTGTTTATATAAAGCAGAGTCTGCAAATGCTCTGCAATTAAAGGCAGCTAGTCGCTCCCAGACCAGTGTTAAACATCTTGCAGAGAGTAATTACATGTGGTTACTCGCTTCCCCATCATGTGGGAACTGACACTGTAGGTTTGCGAACAATAAGCTATTGCCACTCACAGGAATGGACTGGTCTTGTTTTCTCCTCTTCTAGGGTTGTTTGCAAGTACCTCTACCTCAGTAGAGCTGAGTTTAAACCATTGGGTTCACTCTGTTAAAATGGCTGATTTTAGTTTTCCAAATTTAGATCTTACTGAAGCTACTTAGAATGCAATTGTAGCTGATCATCTTTGAAGTCAAGCTCCAAATCTAGTATCTTATTTAAAGAATCTAAAATAATTTCTAGACATTTTTCTGTCTAAAATTTAAAGTGTGCTTTGGAGAGAAAAGCTTTAAAGACAGTTTTAGATAAATTTTTTAGTCCTGAAAATAATTTGTTTGAATGGAAATTGACAGCTTTTACATCACTCTGCGGAGACAAGTCTCTGTGTATTTTCTGAAAGGTGCTTACAAAAATTTGAACTAAAAGACTTTTAGTAACTTTTAAGAATTACTATGGTGTATGTAGATGTCCCAAGGTGGCAGTGTTAAGCAGCCTTTCAGTTGTTTTCTGTTGGACAAGAAAACCCTCTGGCCTGGGCAGACAGGCAGTGGAACATCACTCATTTTACTATGCAAGACTCTGGATCACAATTTCACACATCAGTATCTGCCAGTAATGAAAAACAAAATGAATAAGTGCAATTATTTAGTGGGTCTCATGGCATAAAATAGATGACAAGATTAAACACATAACTTTTTTTCCTCTTATGAGGCCAAAGAAAATCAGACTGAACTTCAGGTACGAGACAGTAAAAGGGAACACATCTACTCCAGCATCCCTTGAGGACAGTTAAATGGCGTTCCCCTGCAGGGCTGATGCAGTGTTAAGGAACTATTACATGTACCTTATTCTCTGTCGTTCACACTCTGCTGTCTCCTCCTGGAAAAATCAGCATCTCGCGCGCACCAGCTTCTGACCCAAGAATTCCCCTTTCAAACCCGAGGGAGAACGAAGGCCACTGCTGTGGATAGCCCCAGTAGACTCAGCTACCTAAACTTGCTTCTGTGCCACCTCATCCCAATCCTAGGGACCTTTACCCTTGCATCAGCACCATTGAGCCTGACTGCATCTGGGGACCTGTGTCCAGTTTGTGTTCCCCAGAGCAGGGCAGCCATTGACTCCATGGAAGAAGTTCAGCAGATGCCACAGAGATGAGGAGGGTGCTGAAGCACAGCACATCTGGAAAGAGGTGGACAGAAAGTCCGTTTTTCGATCTGGAGACAAGAAGGGAAAGGAGGAATCTTTAACTTCCTTGGGGTGGAGAAACAGAAAAGAAAGAGCCACACCCTTCTCAGAGGTGCAGACGGACAGCACCAAAGACACTTGCCAGAGACCAAAGGAGCCCTTTCTTCCCCAGCAGAATGCTTGACCCCGTAAGAGAGACCCAGAGAAGCCATGGGATCTCCATTCCTGTGGATCTTCCCAGCTCTGCTGGACAAGGCCTGAAGCAGCCTGATTCAGATGGCACTCCTTTAAGCTCCATGGGTGGTGATGGGGCAAGTGGTGGACCACAGACCTCCAGAGGTCCCTGGTGAATTAAATTATTCTACAATGCTAGCTCACAGCTTCCTGAACATTGTTTCAGATCTTCTCATTTTCCTGAAATACCCTATGCAACATGTTAGCATTCCAGAGCTAACAGGAGTAGTACTTGGTGTGCTGGCTGAATCCTCACCTTGAAGGACAAATATAGGCAAGAGGAGATAATTTGTTTTGAGGCTTCTTCACCCTGAAGCTGTAGTATTGGTGACAACTGACGTGGCCTCAGGTCACTAAATGTATTTCTGCTGCCTGCCCTTCATCAAACTATGATCCCCAAATTTATCCTGATTTCAGAAGGTAATGGTGGTTTAAAAAAGAGACTTTTAATTTGTCATGTTACAGACAGGCAAACAAGTCGGGATTCATCCAGGTATAAAGCTTTAAGAAAGCCCTACAGGGGAAAAGGGAGCCTGAGGCCTCTATAAATAAACCTAAATGATGCCTTGGCTACTGGAAAGGAGTAAGAAAAGTTGATGGTAGAAACTGTAGTAGCAGCACCAGGTACAAGCATGTAGACAGGGCTAATGGTCTACTCAAGGGAGAAAAGTAGATCAAGAAGATGTTTATGAAGATGTTACTTGAGAAAAAACAGCTTAGCAAGGAAAGGGACAGAGCTGAAATCTAACATGAGCATATGTTTCAGTTTGTCAAAAAAGGGGAATACTATCAGCTTGGCTTGCTTAGAACGTGAAGGTCCTTCAGAGCAAATCAACACAGAGCTAAGGGATAATGTGCTTCCATTTACAGGTAGCTCTTCTAAGAAACACTGTGTGGTTTATATCTAGATATAGACTTTGGAATTATTTTCTATTTCCTGTGTCTGAGCCTTGTGTCCCATGATTTGCCTTGGCTTCCTTAGTAACACAACTTCAGTGTGCATGCTGAAAAAAATGAGCTGTGATGTTTTTCTAATGAGAAGCTGAAAATACAGCCTTTGTATTCCTCTAGTATCCAGCTTCACAAATATGCCCATTGTTTCTGCTTCTTTTCTGCCTGTTGCACTAGAAATACTGAAAAAAAACAGTGTTGTAGTTGCAGAGCTGTGCTTAGGAATCCAAGAGCCCTCATACCTCAGCTCCAAATTTCTACATGGCTGGGACAGTCTTCCTACCTGTATTTTTGTTTTGGTATCCATTTGAAACATCTTCTTGCTCCATTTGGAGTGTACTTAGCTTCCTTAAAGATCTGGCTGCTTCAGGAGCCACAACTGTACCATTAACATCTCTTATCACTATAGTCTAAATATGATGCTGTACTGGTCACCATAGAAATACCCTGTCACTGTGAGTTCTTCATGCATTTCTCATCATGCACAAATATTTCTCAATTTTCTGTTTTAAATCTGAACTGCAGTAAGCTAACCCACAAATGCCTTGGCATGATAACACTATTAATCACTGTCATTGCTTTGTAGAAGCCCAGCATCTTGGTTTATCCCGTGTTTACAGTTTGCTCCTTGATACTGACGCTAACTTGGGAGGACAGAAGAGAGAAATGTGGGACAGCACCTTCCCTGCCCTCAAACTCTTGCTCATTCAGGGCTGCAAAAGCTTGTGGAAGTCTTATGCCACTGAAATGATTATGCAGCCTGCAGATCCTCCCCCATGTGCTTGCAAATGCTGCACAGATGGAGCTGTGATGTCAGTGGGGATTACATACTGGGGGAGAGTGGTAACATACAAGAACCCTGTGAGTGTTTACACCCACTCGATGGAGGCTCATGGCGTGAATGGGAGGAAGTGAACACGGGGAAGAGCTGTGACATCCCAGCTCTGGGCTGCGTCCTGTCCCAGACAGGGAAGGACAGCTTGAGAGGCTGTCTTCTGGCCACAGGTAGAGGAGTACCTCTGGAAACCCACAGTGGAAATGGACTTTTAGCACCTCTAGGAAGGCAATGAGTAGGACTGAAAATAATATTATTAATGAGGGAAAGACAGTCAGGAAAAGAAGTCAAACCATGCGTGTTTTCTGCCTACACAGACTGCGAGTTAGAACCCAGGGACCCAAGAGGATCAGATCAGGTCAAAAGGAAGTAACTTCTGTATTTCCTTGCTGTTCCCTGCAGAGCTGTTTCTTCATAGCTCTTATTTTCAGGGCACAGTAACTCCTGCATGCTGCACCACTCAAAGGCTACACATGCTACCAGATCAGGATGTGCCACAAATCTTTGTGAGAGAATGTATCCTCCTCAAAGGAGAATCACGCGCTGTTTTGTATTCCAGAGATTTTCAGGGTTTTCAGCATCCGTCTGGTGTTAGATATGGGACTAATGAGGAGGACTTACTTTTAAGACCACTTACTCAAACATAGGTCTCTCAGCTCTTGCAGAAATTTTTTATTGCTATGCTTTTTTAACTATAGTTGAGCATTACATATATTTCAGATAATATGGTAATTAAGTAGGTATTATTGGCCAAACAGGCTATTTTAACAAAGTGCTGGATGGCTGCTCAGTATGGAAATGCTATAATGACACTGAACTCTGGAAAGAGAAAAGCACCCATACGGGAACTGGATATTGTAGCTTGCAACAAATCTTTGCATTACCCAGTGTTATATGAACCAAGCTGAATCTTTAAATAAATGGGTATAGATTAACCATTAGAGATTTATCTTCAGTAATGGATTCAATTCTAACATGCAGCACGTAACAGAATTCTCTTTGCCAGAGATTTGGGCTCCACAGTGGGACTTGTTCCCACCCTTGCCTGCACCCCACCAAAGTGAAAGGTCCTCCTGTAGGAATCTGCTGAGGGGCCCCATCTCTAAATGAAGAGGCCAGAACAGCTGTAGTCCTGTGCTTGGATGGTCCCAATAATGTCATACTCCATGCAACAGCCCATTGAGCAGACTGCACACTTCAGTAGACTGGAGGTAAATGTGAAGATTTGACTCTTTACATATAATGGAAATTTCATTTAAATGTCTTAAGCATAGATTTAAGTACAAAACTTTTTATTCACAAACCTGTTTAGGTTGACATTGCTGGCTGAACCTGATTTCACAGAGTGCTGGCTAAAGGAGCCATATAATTGGTGTTAGCCTTGTTAACTGCTCACCTTTCCCAAAGTCCTTTATTGTCAGCCTGTTTTTCCCCCAGGTTGAGAGTGAGGACTAACTCTCCAAAAAGATTTAAATGGCGCTAATAAGCTAGCATTTGAGGAACAAAGAAGGCAGAAAAATGTTAGAGAGAAATCCAGGGTTTCAAAGCAAACTAGTACAACAGTTGGTACTTCAGAACTGCTTGCAGTTTTATTCAAGTGGCCTCGGCAATCTTTGTTCTCAGAGAGACATGGCACTCCTTCATTCAAGCCGAAAACTTTAGGGATCCAAAAATGGGTTTTAAGAATGGAAGTAGGTTGCTAACTTAATTTTGCTTCTCATAAAAAAATAAATATTAAAGACCAATATATTTCAAAAGGGACTAAAGGTATCTATTTAAGAAACCAAAACTGGATGCCTGACTTTCAGAATGAGTATGCAATACTTCCTGTACTGCACCTCTTTAAAACAACCCAAATCATTATTCACTGGTGAATATCATTATCTTCAGGATTCACAGAAGGGATAAATATGTTCCTGTCCATGACTGGGGACCTCAGCAGACAAAGATTCATTAATCAGCACTGCCTTTTCCTCAAGGACAATGACAGCACTTCTAAATTTCATCTGTAGTTTTCATAATGTGTGGGTGATTTGGCTGACTCACTGTTAATCAGTGTATGACTGTTATGTATGCCACAAAGCCATGATTCAGATTTGTTCCTTTATGGCAATGCTTGATTGAAATAAATTGCATGTCTTACATTAAGCTTTAGTCTTCTCATTTTGATCCTTGTTTGCCTAAGAAACATGGCTTATGTAAACAGTCCCTCTCTTTTTTCTGCCTTCCCAAAATTTTTGCTTTCCTTGCCAGTCTCCAAAAAGTCATCAATAAAATAGTGACCTCAGTCTCTATTTTTCAGAAGGTTTGTGATAGCAGGTCAAGAGACACCACACTACTGTATCCCTCTCAAGACAAAGAGTTGCACTCCTTACTAACACTGGGTAGAAGGGGTATGGGAGCCAGGGCTCACTCACTTTCCCGGTTACACCAAGTGAGTATACATGCCAGTGGGAGGCAGGTTCTCCTCCTGCATGTCTTCATGGCCACTACAGAAGAGTTTTTAGATACGGAATTACACATATCTAGAGGAATTACTTTTTTCCACTCAGACAGTTGATTTCTTTCTATTTTTGGTTTTGATGTAAATAGTTCTTCTACATCCCAGTGTGCAGTTACAGAACAGGACAAATATTGCAGACATGAAAGGGACTAAGAGGAGGTGGCTAGTAGACTTTATCCAAGTCTTAGGATTCCCCAGTGTAAACTACTGTTAAAAGGTTATCTTAGTCATAAGCCTGAAAGTAGTGCAGGGCTTTGTACAGAGAGCTGGACAAAGGCTACCTGAGTGTCCCAACTTGGCAATTCCTTAACCAAACTTGTTTAAAAGAAATCTGGAAAAGCTCAACCTAGAAATCCCTGGGCATTACAGTGGTGGCTCTTAGAAGGTGGCCCACGTGCTGAAATGTCCTTTCAAAACTGGATGTAAATTCACAGCTTTAACTGTACCTTAGTGCAGTGTACTTTGCTTGTAAAGCGAAAGAGAAAGCAATGCCCTAGCGTCAGTTTGGAAATACAACCCAAATCCAACAAGCCAGGTGGCTTTGCACCACTGCCATATAACCTCCTGGGCTCAGTCACAGGTCACATGCCAAACAGAAGGATGACTACCAATTTCATTTTGCCTACCAATACTTTCAAGCTGCATGCAAGCAAGAAGTGTGTTTGCGGTATGGATACCTGAGAGTGATATATGGGGAATCGTCTTCTGTGTATAGGTACTACATTTTCTGTAAAAGGCAGAAAGGGCAAAAGTGCCACAGAGGCAAAGAACGAAGGAAAAAAAAAAAAGGGAAGCAGTCCTGTAGACACCAAGGTCAGTGAAGGAGGTGGAGGAGGTGCTCCAGACACTGGAGACCATGGAGAAGACCATAGTGGAACAGGTTGTCTCCTGGCAGCCCAAGGAGGACTATGGTGGAACAGATATCCACCCTGCAGCCCATGGAGGACCCCACATCGCAGCAGGTGGAGATGCCTGGAGGAAGCTTCTACAGCCTGTGGAGAGTTCGTGCCAGAGTAGGCTCACTGCTTGACTGCTGATTTGCCTGTTGGCTGTGGGACCCCATCACTGTCCCATTCTGACATGACACTGCAACTCTAACCACGTGGGTATGTCCATGCTGAGCCTCACTCTTACTGTTAATTCTTGGCCCAGCACACCCAGGAACCAGATGCCTTCTAAAATCCAGTTCGAACTTCACCTTGGCGTCTGCTCTCCCTTCTTTGACATAACAAACTTCCCCTACGCTATCTCCATTCACTATAATTCCGTGCTCACACCTATTGCTTAGGTTCCTCCTGCTCCCCCAGGCAGTGGCTGGCTTATTGTGCCCTTAGGCACTAACAGCCAAGCACAGAGGAAGAGGCATCACAGCAGCTTCTCCTAGACACTACAGAAGGTGACGTCTATGAGCAACCCTCCTTGATGCTGGCTGTTTGGTAGCAAGCTGACACCGCTCTGTGAAGACCGTCTCATTCTTGTCTTGACTGGGCTGGATTACCTTAGGGAAATGGATGAAAGTGTTAACTACCTTCTGCCTTTCCAATACAACATATACGTTCAGGAATTCTTTAGCATCAGTGAGGCAAAAGACCTAGCTTTACCTCAGCCTCCTGGGCAAAGAGAACATCCACATTAGAAAGTACAATTAGCACATCCACATCGGAAATAAGGGCAGTAATTCTCCTAGGCAAACAGAAACTTGGTGTGCTCATCCCTGAAAATGAGCTTGCTGCTTTGAACTCCTGTCTATCGCGTACTACAAATACGTTAGCTCAGCTAGTCCTTTCAAGCCAACGCAGGACATAAGTATAACAAAGCATCAAGACTGATCTATGCTGAAGTGAAACAGTATATAAACTAACTTGCCCTGCTGGGAGGAGGGAGGACTCCTCACAGCATCTTTCCAGGCACAATGATGTTGGCACCAGAAAAAGTGGCAACTGAGACTCTTGGAGGAAGGAGGGAAGGCTGATGCAATGGAAGACAATTGGGAAATTGTGTCTTGTTTGGAAAAGACATCACTTGAGATCTCTCCGAGCCCATAGGCAATGAAAGGTTTGTGCTACAATCCTCTGTATTTTATTTGGCAGTTGCCAAGCCCTGATACGTAATAACCTGTGAGCCTTTTCCATATCTCCTGGCCATATGACTATCTTTCACCTTATTAAGCAGACTGGATGTCTGTTCTCAGGCTGCAGTTTCCATGTAAGATTCCAGAACTCCAGTTTCCAGTTCTGTCATTGGAGAGCCGGGCTTGTCAGCAGAGCCTGATGGTGGCTGAAAATTAATTTTAGGACACGGTTTCTATTCCCTCCCAACCTTCTGCTTGGTTTTGCAGTTGGTTCTGTTGGACTTCAACCTTCCCCGTGTCTTTTAGTTAGGTCTGTCCCTCTGTGTTCTTACTGATTTGTTATTTTCCGAGAGAAGTCCTCACAGCTGTCAATGGAAACACCGATGCTTGCTCCATAGCTAGTAATAAATTGTCAGAAATGGTTGTGGCAGTTTGTCCAGGTTGCTTATGGTGTGCAGTGGATGATTCTGGCTGAATTTCTTCAGTAACTTGAAGCATTAGCAGGTACACCTCTTGCTGATCAGCCCTAGGTCTCTCTACCATTTGGGGATGCATTTTTGCTCTCCTACATTATCTAAAATCTCACTCAAGAGTTGAGGCCTTACAAATAATTTTAATTTGTCTCCTTGTCCAAAGGGTAATAAACCTTACGAAACTGAGGGAAGCCCAACTACAGCCTCCAAAGATAATGCTTTTCTCCTCAAACCCTCTTCTATTTGCCCAACTGTGAAGCCTGATCTGGACTCTTGGGGCACATAAACTTACAAAAGCAGACCTGTTCTTTCAACCTGAAACGTATTCATTGAAACAGAGCTGTCCTTAAGACAAGAAGGCTGAAAAGCTTCAGCTTGTATTCTGGCCAAGAATATTTCAAAAGCATTTTATGTTGAAGCAGATAACTTATCTAGCATCAGACCTGTGACCTAACATGTCCACTGACAACTGTGCTCCCATTCAAAAAGACCAGCAAGTGCCAAATCTGCACAACTGCTTTTGAGACTGAGGCTGAAGCTGAAGCATCCTTGAGGAACTGCTGGATATACTGTGTGTTGCTGCAGCGGCAAGCAGGACCTACCAAAGCTCTGGCTGCGAACAAAGTCTTAAATAAACCTAAATTTCCCTTGGTTCCCAATCATTGTACATGTCCCAGTGAAAACAGAGAGGTCTGCAAACCTACTTCAAAGGAGATTTTAAGCATGAGCAAAATAGGGAAGAGCCAGGAAGAAAGGAGAAATGTTTGAAATAAGCTTCTTGAGGAAGAGTAAGTGTGGGATTGGTTTTAAGGTGTGCATTAATTAATAAGGTGTTTTGCCTGGTTTATAACATTTTCTATTTGAGTTCAGGGAGTAGACTGTAGGAAACTTGTCCATGACATGGTTGTGGGACCTTATTTTCCCAGTGGTTCAGCAGAAAATGTGTAACTGCTTAATAATTTAAATATAAACCCCACAATGTTTCTTGTTGCCTTGAGTAATGTATCTCTCTGCAGGGCTGACATGAGCAAGCAGACAGTATAGATGGTTCTGCCTAGGACAAGATTCTGCAAGGGGTGGCAAATATGGAGACGTCTGGGTATATGCAGATGAAATGGTGGCCACCCGTGCCTTCCAGCTGTCGACGCTGCTTCTGCACTAGAGGTTATTTGCCCCTTACCGAGGATGGCCGATTGACATGCCCCTTTCGCTTCTGGTTTCCAGTTACTAAACATACTGACGTAAACTAGGAAGCTGTTCAGAAAGTGGGCAATGTGTACTGTTGCCATAGGTTGTGAATAGGTACCAAGGTTTAGTACAATTAAAGCCCTTTGTTAGGAGAACAACAATTTTTTAAAACTTTTGTATGGTTATGCATAACCTTGAGCCAGCCTTGTCTCCTAGACACAGACAGAACTGGGTTTTTTTTGTTATGTATTTTAACATCTGAAGTAATACTCTTAAATAAAGAGTTGGGCAGATATACAAAGGAGGTAAAATGGTACCAGCTTGAAAATCAGACTACTGTAACTAAACTGTATTTAATACTTTCAAAGCAACTTTTACTTTCTTTTCATCCTTCACTTTTGTTTAGTTTTCTTGGTGGATTAGGTGGTAGATGGAACGGTCAATATATAGTATTCCCTTGTGGTAGTCAGCTGTTTTCTCTTTTCCTCTCGTTATTCATAGAGTGAAGCATTTTCTGACTTACAAAAAAAATGGGAGACACTTTCTACTCTGTGAAATGTTAAGCTGGTGTGATTTTTACCTCTTGCCTGAGCTCAGGAAAAAAAAAAAAAATTCTGATGCTCTGGCCAACCATTTTTCCTCTTAGAAGGGGCAATTAATCATTGCAATGTTTTGAAGGCATTTCTGGAATCCTGACTCCTGCTTACCTGCCCATCAACCCTGCAAAATTCCAAGGATGCTCTGACTCTGTGGCCCTTACTTTTTTAATCTCGCTGACCCCTAAAAATTTAAGTACTTTCAAAATGTTGCCTAGGACAAAAATGGCATGCTAGAGAGTGATGCTTGATTTGACTGCTAAGAGTTCAAGGTGGAGGCAACTATTTGTCTATATAATCGCTATACGTAAGAACCCAGAATCCCTTTTTATCCCTCTTTCTGTAGTTCAGGGGCTCCCAAATTATATGTCCTAGTAGTGGTATGCAAACCATTTCAGATTAGTATTCTGCCCCAACAGACTGTAGCCTTCTCCCTCATGCTGGCTTAGTAGTACCTCAGAAAAGTTTGGAAACCTTTGATCAGACCAATGTGGTCTCTTCAGACAGGCTGAATGAAAGATAGATCACTCTTCCTCCTACTCACCTAGTTGAGAGATGGAGGCACAGAATCAAGAATCACAGAATGGTTAGAGTTGGAAGGGACCTTAAATATCATCTAGGACACCTTCCACTAGACCAGGCTGCTCAAAGCCCCTTTCAACCTGGCCTTGAACACGTCCAGGGATGGGGCATCCACAACTTCACCGGGCAACCTATTCCAGCGTCTCACCACCCTCACAGTAAAGATTTTCCTCCCAATAACTGATCTAAATCTCCCCTCTTTCAGTTTAAAACTGTTACCCCTCATCCTATCGCCACACCCCCTGACAGAGTACCTCTCCACCTTTTCTGTGGGTCCCCTTTAGGTACTGGAAGGCTGCTATAAGGTCTCCTTGGAGCCATCTCTTCTGCAGGCTGGACAACCCCAACTCTCTCAGCCTGTCTTCATAGGAGAGGTACTCCAGCCCTCTGATCATCTTTGTGGCCTTCATCTGGACTTGTTCCAACAGGTCCATGTCCTTCTTATGTTGGGACCCCAGAGCTGGATGCAGTACTCCAGGGGTCTCACCAGAGCAGAGGGGCAGAATCACCTCCCTTGGCCTTCCGGACATGCTTCTTTTGATGCAGCCCGCGCAGCTTGGTGTCATTGGCAAACTTGCTGAGGGTGCACGCAATCCCACCATCCACGTGGGTAGAAGTAGTGGAGCCAGAATGATAGAGGAAAACTGTGGAAACACTGAGCTTTTGAATAGGGTGTGTCTCAATTTCTGATCTGCTGTTTCTTTCCTTAGGAGACATCGTTCTTTTCCTGTTGGGTGCAGGGCAGCAGGGCTCTACTTGACTTAGCAACCAGAGAACCTTAGATGCAAGCTTCCAAGCATGACAGTTGTCTCTGCAAAAAAAAATAAAGTGCAGATTTCTCCCTGCTTGTGTTGAGGGCGAAGATTTCCTATTGCTCTCTCCCTTCCCTGCCGAGTCCCTGAGCCCACAAGGGTTCAGGAAAGGTTCAAACTCTGCAGGACCTTATTTTGCAAATATTACGGAATCACGGAATCACAGAATCTCCAAGTTGGAAGGGACCTCTAGAGATCATCTAGTCCAACTCACTTGCTAAAGCAGGATTGCCTACAGCACATTACTCAGGCCTGCATCCAGGCGGGTCTTGAAAGTCTCCAGAGACAGGGACTCCACAACCTCCCTGGGCAGCCTGTTCCAGTACAAATATGTTTGCAAATATTTGCAAATATGTTTGCAAATATTCCAGTCCAAATATGTTTGTGGGACAACTGGAACTTGTCCCTAATTAACCCTCACTTTTCCCTGTGTATTCAGACAATATTTTTCTTAAAGAAAAAGGAGAAATACTACACAGTGGCAGACGATGGGGAGGTGGAAGAAACAGGTAAAGATTTATGACTAGGTTCTGAGGTAATAAAGAGTAGTACAGTCCAAACTCTTCCAGTGTTAATATCTACAAGAGATTTGCCTTGACTTGAGACGTCTAAGACTGCCTTTGGACAATTATCCCACAAAAGTATTTGCTCCAAGATACCAATATCCCACCCCAAAGAAATAGCTACTTTGGGGACTTATACTCACTGTTAAACATTTCTCTCTGTCTCCAGGCTACATCTCTTCCTCCTTCCTGGGTAAAGTAGTAAGTATGAACTATTCCAAGCAAATGGCATAAAAGCAGGGCACCCTGGTTCCCTGTGAGACAGGGTCGTGAAGATCAACCAGAAAGAAACTGACTGAGAATCAAGTGCCTTGTCTTCACTGGGGGAAGGTGGAGTTATTTTTCACTGGGCCACATTAGTTAACTGGATGTTAACTAAAGTGCTAAAAAGTGCTTCCTAGTTGTGGGTATAGCTCCTGGTAAGTCCAGGTCACTATCAAACTGGTTTAAGACACCCTGTTTCCCCTTCATATATAAAAATCTGAATCCTTTCCAGTTCTGAGACTCTCTGTGTTGAGTGTTTCACATACTCCTGGGGAGCTTCATGACAATTAGGTGGTGGTGTAAGTAGTTCCTGCTTTGAGAAAGGCCGTGAGAATCACCTATGTTATGCAGACCCAGCTATTACATGGGATAGCTGAGACTGTATCCGCTGTGCCACTAAGCACGGAAGGTCTTATGTGGAATCCCTGTACCCTTTTGGAAACAGTCACAATGGGAAGTCACAGCCCACACCATCTAGAGCTTTTCCATTTCAGGACACGGTTCCTGATGCCTGCAGGTGCAACCTGTTCTCATCACATTCAAGTCCAGCCACCCGATGCAGCTTATCATAACATAGCTCTTTTCATAATGGACTATGAGTATTTCTTCAGAGCGAGGTGTCTTGTGCCTGGTGCAGCAGGAGTATGCTAGTCTCACAAATAGGTATGATTACAAGTTGAATGTAAGAATTCCTGAGGTCTTGATGGTAGTAAATGAGTCTTCCTGAGCTTTCTTTTCTCCCTCTGTCTCCCTCCTGATTCCTCGATCAACGCTTCACCTTAAAGGTTTCAGTAGCATCTTGAAACATTTGCCTTCCAGTACATCAGCAGAAACTTCTCTGCTATTGACATTGATCTGACAAGCTTTAGCATATCATCACGATGTTCCCATATTTTTTCTGTCACAAGAAAGCTGATCCTAAATTTATAAATCTTGTGGTGGTCTTTCCTGACTACATGTCCAACTCCATGTGGATGAGTTACCAGGCAAGTATATTTACCAGGGAGAATGTTTTCCAGTAGTATACTGGACATCATCCAGATACTTCCAAGAAAATGTAATACCATTGTACACACTGCTATAGGGGAACCTTACAGAGAAATGGAAAACTTAGAGGGGAGAGTCCCAGGAAGCTCAGGAAAAGCCTAAAAAGGAATCTACCAAAGGTCACAAGAATCCCCAGCCATGCTGAAGATCACAGCATGGGTTATATGTGTCTTCCATGGAAGGAAGTATGTGCCACTTCAGCTGACAAGACAATCGGTGATATAGATCTCTAGTTATTTTAGAAAATAGTAACTGAAACTTGGGGATAAAGCTCCTGTATTACTGAGACTATTATAGTAAGCAGCAAAAATGGGTTTGTGCTGATTGAGCCAATGTAACAAAAGAAAATTGGCTGGTTTGGTTTTAAAGTTGTGTTTTAAAAGACACTATTAAGAATCCTGAAACAAGTTGGTCTTTAGAAATGGAGAACCACTTAACAGATCAAAAATGTAGTGAGAAGATATAACTGGAATTATATAATCAGGGGAACTCAGAAAGAGGGAAACAAAAAATGTAGAAGTAGAGGAGCACTGTACACATTAATCCCCCTACAGTGCAGTGATTCACTCTAGAGTAAGGGAAATTCCAGTGAGACTCAATCACAGTAAATGCAAAGCTAAAATTAGATGCTTGCAAAAGCAAATCAGGATGTAAGAATCAAACATAGCTGTTGTATACGTAGGAAGAGATGGAAAACCTGATTGGGAGCTGTCAAGAGATGTTCTCTGTAGGCTAACAGGTTTGAATTGATCACTGAAATTACTTTAATCTCAGAAGTGAGGGCTATTGTCACCCTATAAAATATAGTTCCATATGACTGCTAAACCACTCCTGTCTTGGAAATCTACATAGAAACAACTGGTGATTATACTAAGTTCACTTAAAGTGAAGTCCTGATGAAGGCCCTTTTGAAACAAGACAGTTTCCTGGAGGCTGTGCTGGAAGTTAGATTACCAGAAGTAAAAAATAACCCCCACCCCAAGGTAAGATCAACTGGAATAACACACGTTTGTTTTCAGCCTGGCAGATGCTTGTTTAGCCTCCTAGGGTAGAGACTACACACCTTCCCTGCATCTGCACAGTTGGATGCTGAAAAAATATACCCCCAAATGCCTCAAAATTTTCAGCTATCTTTGATGTGTCTCCCACAAATGCATTTAAACTAAACCCATGCTATACCAGTCTCCTCTTAGCTCATATTTTCTACGCCTGTTTATCCTCATGCACTTTCTCTCATTTCTTTCTTCAAGTATGATAGTTGACCAGTAGTACCAACAATATGGAAAAACTGTATCACTGACTTACAGGTCATACCCTTTTTACACACTGTGAATTTAGGTTTACTTTTATTTTTCATCAGCATAACATGGTATCTATCTCCACCCCCAAGATAAAATGCTTATCTGCTGCTGTAGTCCTTTGAGTGTCCCTTTCCTGGGCCCTGCAAGACCCTACCGTTGAATCCACTGCATCAGTTCCACTTTCTGGACAATGGGCTCTTCTCACTGACTGAGGTACTTGACTGGTACTCGCTTCCTTCACTGCACGCAGCCAAGACACTAATTTGCTTTAAAAACAGTTCCAGAGGCTCATCAGGGCTCCTGAGGGGAGGCCCAGCCCAAAATGCAAACAGGTAGGATCAACACTCCCATATTAGTCACCTGTATGGACCTGTTCTCCCTCCCTCCCCTTCTTGTCTGACGTAATCGCAGGAACTTTGTTGACCAAAAAAGGATACATATTCAATCACTCAGGAGATTCTCAGATGGCATTACCGCTGATGTTCTGCCTGCTCCTTCATTTGTAACTACTAATTCCAGCTCAAGAGCACTAGTCTGAGGTGTCCTCTTGTCGTCCCCCCCCCACCACATGACCCTGGTGAAGCATATGATACTAATCATGGCTGTTCGCACTCCACCTGCACTTTCAAGGCAGACCTGATCAGCATTTGTGGTATTCTGTTCTGTGAAGCAACTGTTTTAAAGGGGAGAACCAGATATCTGAATATGCCTCTAATCTCATACCCTTCTTAGACAATGCAACTCTTTTAAGAACCAACACTTGAAATCTGTCAGGATCCATATAAATGTTAGTAGTCAGTGAACTAGAAGTGACTGCTTACAATATGTAAGAAGTGAATGCTTACAAATACTTAAAGGGGGGGTATCAGGAGGATGGGGCCAGGCTCTTTTCAATGGTGCCCAGCAACAGGACAAGAAGTAATGGGTACAAACTTGAATACAGGAAGTTCCATCTAAACACGAGGAGGAACTTCTTTACGTTGAGGGTGGCAGAGCACTGGAACAGGCTGCCCAGAGAGGTGGTGGAGCCTCCACCTCTGGAGCCATTCAAAACCCGCCTGGACGCGTTCCTGTGCAACCTGCTCTAAGGTGACCCTGCTCTGGCAGGGGGGCTGGACTAGATCATCTCCAGAGGTCCCTTCCAGCCCTGTGATTCTATGATTCTATGATTCTATGACTGGTAACTGTACCTCACTGTATAAATATATAGTGTATATGGCACAATTTGTGTAGAGGAATATTTGTCTATCTCAATGTGTATAGGATCGGAAAAAAGCCAGATCTTAAATATAAGGTGATATGCTTTAGTCGGAAGACAAATGAACCTCCTTCTTTTCTTGGATAATCTTAACAAATAAAATCTGTCTGCTGAAAAAAAAACCTGTCTGATTTTACTCCAGAAAAAAAATCTGTCTGATTTTACCTCAGAAAAAAAATTGCAAAAAATCAGCAAAGCTCTATCATAGGTTAGTTTTGGTCAGCAGTGGATGGCCAATAACCAACTCAGAATGTCTACTTCTCCCTATTTGGAGGAACCAGAGCCAGAACTGACCATATACAGAAAACTACGTGCGGTAGCAGGTCGACCATGAATTACAGACTGTCCTATAACCATTATTGTGACTTGCAAAACAGGTGAGGGTTGAAGGTATGTATGGGTCAACACAGCAGCAGACAGATGTGAGCAGGGTGGATAGAGACAGCTGCAACCACTTAGCTAACATGGTTTCTAGGCCTGTCATGTTTATGCGCTGGTCTCGCAGCAACCTGTTGGTATAAGAAGTCAGGAACCTGAAGAGATGTGAGCCAAGCACACGTTGTGCAAAGTATGCCTTGGCCCATCACAGTGAATAGGTAGCATTCTGCCAAGTTTCATGGTGGTATCATTGTATCTTGCACCTCAGTTTCATACCAAAGCTGCAACTCAGATAAAAAGAAAACAATCCCCAAGGGAAAGGACATCATACACTGCATTCTAATAGCCCAGAGCCTGTTTGCTTAAAAAACCTTTGCTGCTGCAATTTAGTAGCGGCACATGCTGGTAATTCAAGAATAATTTTTTTGAGCCTTTTTTCCTAATGTCTGTCACTTCCTGCTGTAGTTTGCTCCTCTTCCCAGTATTCAGTTCTGATTTTCCATGGCTCCTTTTTGATTTTGTACAGGTGGTCTGTGAGTGTATGTTAAACTGAATTGCTGGAATTTAAGTGGTGATGTTAGTGGTTTCTACACGTGTAGGCAATCAAAAATCTCACCAGTGTTCTGTATGTATGTAGTCTGGTATGTTAGCAGCCAAATGGTAACTGATGGTCATAAAGAACTGCATCAGTTAGGAAGGTGACTTCCTCCTCAGCTTTCATGCAGTAACTACAGCTGATAGTGAAAAGGACAACACACTGACTTGCAGAATGCAGTAGGTTGCTGACAGATTTCCTCTTACTGGATCAAGCTCCAAGTTCTGAGAATGGAACATCACAGATGCAGAACTCCTGGGAACTGAGCGTGTGTTTTTGTTTTGCTTCTACCTGTCATCCCCTGCCCCCAGTGTAATTCTTATCATTTAACAATAAGGATATGGCTGAGGCTTTTTGAAGAAATCTAAGAACTCTTGAAGAAATCTAAGCTGTGTTTATGTAAGTAGTTAGTGGTAACAACCAGGCATTTATTTCCCAAGTCACTAAATCCCTCTCTATTTCCACTTTTCTATCTAACGCTCATCTTTGAAGCGCTAAGAGGTCTTCTGGTGAGGAAGAATACATAACCAGAAGTTTTTAAATTGCTAGTTAACAGTTGCTGGCATGCTCTGCCAACACCCTTAATCTCTCACTTATCAGTGGGAATATTTGTAAGCCTATACTTACATTAAGTGGCTATTATTCGCTGAAGTAGTGCATTTCATCTTTTCCAAATGCTTGCTGAATCAGTTTGTCTTGTACAGTTGAGTGCATTTGGCTAGAGGGCTTAGTGAACCTGATTTATTTAAGTTTGACATTAGAGAGAAAATTTGGGATTTTTTGGTCATGGGAAATGGAGGAATTAGAAAGCCAAGTAATAGTGAGGACTGAAGAGCTCAGATGGGTTGGAATGACGAAGGGTATAGTTAAATACCTGTCTCTTGGGTTTAAATCTCTCTGGGTTTTATGGTGCTCTTCAGTCATAAAAAAATGCTGCGGCTCAGAACACGGATAAAACTATTCAGCTAGAGGCTGAGGCAGCATGCCTTGTCAATTCTATAGCAGGGACAACAGGAAGAAAGATATTAACTCCCCAAAACCCAAAGATTAAAGATCATTGAAAGAAATAGACTGCTTTACAAACGAGGGAGGTTGCACAACAGTTACGGAGTTAAAATTTGTTATAGATTATGCTTAAACTAAAGTAAATCTATAAAAAAACATTGATTAATACTTCAGAATGTTTTTGAATTTGTGGGGCAGTGAACCTCCAAGTTGCCTCTGATTTACAGCTCCTCAGCATAAGATTTGTATGACAGACTATACTCCCTTGTTTATCGTAGTGTTTCTGGGAGAGTGTGGGTCCCAAGTCAGATCTGTGTCAACAAACTGCATCTCTTCATTTGTACATATTAAAGCAAAGCATCTAGATGGTGAAAGCAGATCACGTTAAAGGTGCTTTCCTGAAGGAAGGCAAGATGTCTGTCTGTCTTGGAAAGAAATGGCTGGTCTTTTGAAGAGGAAGAAAGGTCTATTGGGGCAGATAACTGGGAAAGTTATGGCAAAGAAACACAAAAGTCTGCAAGCCCAAAACCTAGGATGCAAAATGAGGCAAAAAGTCGTTATTTAGTCAAGAGAAGACTGACTGGCGGTTATGTCAGATACGTCAACAAGTATTCACAAAGCTAGGAACTGTTTTGACTACTAAAATCATAGCAGAAAGAGCAAGGTTAGACACTAGGAAATACTTTCTAACAGTCAGACCAACAAAGTAATGCTAGGTTGTCAAACCTATTTGAAAACCTCAGAGAACTCAACTGTCAGAAGCTTACACAGTACAGATACCACTGATCGCAGCCCTTGGTAGATCAAATGACATTTCATGGTCCTACCTCATCATCCTAGCAAATGGTTGGGGAAAGGGGGAGGAAGTCAGCTTCTCAGGTTAGCATTGCTGGTAAAGCACATGAAGGCGACTTACTGGTTGTACCAGAAAGACAACTTAGAAAACATTTCATACTGAGCCATCTGGAGCTGCGTGACATGGCAGGCACTGGCTACCTGAAACATACCTTTCATCTGCTTCAGCTGCTTCCTTGCTGAAGCAACAGATGTTCTTTAGTCAGTTTCATCCAGGTTGATGGGCCTGTTGCCTATGCAGCTGTGTCCCTCGGAGATGCTAAATCATATCTCCTCCTGTAACAGACCTCTAGGTCTTTGTTTTTAAATAAGAGGATTAATAGACTACATCTCTGAAGCCAGAATTTACTTGTGGTAAAAGTGACATTCAGAAGAATGGTTCCCAGTGGTTCCTGAGCAAGAATGAAGTTATCATTCAGTCATTAGGATATTCATGCAGAACCTACAATGTAAGAATGGCAGACTTTGATCTTGTGATAAATAGAGGAAGCAAGACAGCCTGCTCTACCTGATCCTCCTTTGAGCAGGGAGGCTGTCATGGGTGATCTCCAAAGGTCCCTTCCAACCTCATCCATTCTGCAATAGCATCATAAAACGCTGTGCACCATCACTGTTGCATTACTAATCTGGTCATTAGCAGGAGAACGGAGGCTTATGTGACTGGAAACACCACAGTCAAAAACGTCAGTGGTGTCTCCCCAAGATTTTAAAATACATTATTCCATTCCCAAAATATCATGACTGACTTAATGCTGGAACGATACTTGTAGATAATTCAGTTGCTATTAAAACACTTGAAGCATAGTCACATTGTTTAAGCATTTCTCTAAAGCTACATGATCTACAAGTTTGTAAAATATTCTTGCATGAACAGGAACTTGTGTCTTGCACCTGCAGGAACCCAAACTTTAAACTAAATGCATGCTAACTTTACAAAAGTTTGTGATGAGGACAGTTTTATACTCTTGATGCAAAGGTTCAGTGTAAGATAATACAATATAATGCAGGCCTGTAACATACATGCATTTGAGGGGACTGCGGTACACGTTTGTGTGGAGATATCCACAAAAGAAACCTGATGGCGTGAAAGGAAAAGGTGTAAAAAAGGAGATATCAAAATATAAGATTTTGCACGTATATCTATGTATGTGTATATTTATATAAATATATGTATAGTGTGTGTGTTCTGAAGTCATGATTTTGTGCTGCTAATGCCCAAATCTTTTAGATACTTCGCGTAAGAACAGGTTACTCAAATAATTAGTGCATGGTACTTTCATCTAGAAAACAAACGCTGGTGAATGTTCGGGTTCTTTGGTTTTAGGCTGCAAGATGTTTGTAGCCCAGCTCCGAGATCTCTGATTACTACTACAGTGTTTTGCTTGCTGCCTGCCATTTGAACCTGAATGAAGAAATCTATATGAATCCACTGCTGACTGAAGATTTATGTCTAGGAAAGACTGAGTGTTGGTAGTGATTAGAAATGTTCCCAGTTTTCAGATGCAACTATCAGGTAAGTATCTGTACCCAGAGTGGCAGTAATTGGTGAGGGCCTGTTGGGAGCTAATAGCCAAGGTAAAAGGTGAAGCATGGAAAAAGCAGCCAGCAGTTCACTAACAAAGTTTAGCCACACAGATCAGCCTGTTCATACATCATCTAAAAGGCAATGTTGTTCTTGAGCAGTTTGAGAAAGTTGCTCTGCCTTCCCAGGACAATTCGTCCATTTTAAATACTCTTTCTTCTGTTAGCATAATTTTTTCTGGACAATTTTGATTTCTCTGCTTGACAATTAATCCCAGAATTACAGAAATATTTAGATGGGAAGGGACATCCAGAGGTCTCTAGTACAACTTCTTCCTTAAAGCAGGGCTTTGTCCAGCCTGCTCTTGAAAACCTTCAAAGACACACAGTGCACAGCCTCTCTGGGAAACCTCTTTCAAAGATTAACTATCCTCATAGTGATCTTTTTTTTTTTTCCCCTTTCTGTCCCATCTGAATCTCCCCTAATTCACTTTACAGCCACTGTCTTTCATTCTCCTGCCATTTGCCTCACTAAAGAATCTGGCTCCATTTTTGTAGGTGAAGTCCTTTTAAGTGTTGAAGGCTGCTATTTGGTCTACCTGAAGCCATGTCTTCTCCAGGCTGAACTATTACAGTTCCCTCAGCTTCTCCTTGCAGGACATGTTCTCCAGACCCTCCACCATCCTGGTAGCCTCTACTGGACTCAATCAAGCTCATCAGTCAGTTCCCTCAGCTTCTCCTTGCAGGATATGTTCTCCAAACCCACTATGATCCTGGTGGCCCCTGTTGGACTTGATTAAGTTTATCAGTATCTTTCTCATATTGATGAACACAAAACTGGACACACTATGCCAGACTCGTTCTAACAGGTACCACGTAAAGAGGAACAATCACCTCCTCCAATAGGTTAAATCCACCCTGTCAATACATCTCAAGATGCTGTTAATTCTCATCGGTGCCAGGGCACACTGGTGACTCATGTTTAGCCTACTGTTCCCAAGAATTCACAAAGTGCTTTCAACATACCTGCTTTCCAGCTAGTTGGTTACACCCCAGCCTGTACCACTGCAGGAAGCTAAGCCTGTTCCAGGTGCAGGACTTTGTATTAGTTGAATTTTATTCCTACAGCCTGTTTAGGTCCCTCCTAATGACAGCCCTGTCCTTAGGCACATAGACTGCACTCCCAGTTTGGTGCTGTCCACAGACTTATTTCTGCATGTCCAAGTCAGTTACAAAGATATTAAGCACGTCCCAGGGAAAAATGCTGAAGAACTTCATGCTGTCACCAGCCTTCAGACAGAACACAACCCATTAACCAGTATTCTTTCAGACCAACAATCCAGACAATATTTCACCTATCCAGTAGTTCACCTATCCACGCCATAATGTCCTAATGTGAGGCAAGAATATTGTGATATCAAAAGCCTTGCTAAAGTCTAAATACACAACACCCACCACATTCCTTGTATCCACAAAATCAGTCATGTCATCATAGAAGACAATCAGGTTGGTCCACCCTGGTTTACCTTTGGTAAGACATGTTCTTCTCCTTCATGTGTTCAGAAACGGCATGGGTATACTTGGTCCATGACCCTCTCAGGGACCAAAGAAAGGCTGTACTTCCCTGAAGTATCTTTCTTGCTATTTTCAAAGATGAGTGAAATATTTACCATTCTCTGGTACTGAGGGACTCCCCTGCTTGCCATGATCTTGCAAAGGTAAGAGAGAGGGAGTAGCCTAGCAATGGTATCAACAGGCTCTCTCAGCACCCTTGGATGCAACTAGTCTAGTCCAGAGGCCTACAGGATCGATACAGATCTACTGCTCTGGAAAGAAAGTGAGCACCTACTGGAAATATTAGTTCTCAGCTTTATTCTTTGTAAACACTGCATTATGGTCAGACTTAAACTAGAACCATTTTGTCATATATTTGCCTACTTTGTGCTTTACTACTGTTCATTAAAATATCCTGTTTTGTTGGGCTTCTAGCCATTTCCCTGTTTATACCATTACCATTAATGTGTCCATGCTGACCAACACCTTTTCACTGTCAGAAGTCATAAAGGAGACAATGAACTTCTTTTACCTGAAATGTTTGGTTGTTTTTTTTTTCCTGTTAATTGGTCTCAGATAGATTCTCTCCCATTAATTGTTTTAGCTAGGTGCCATGGTTTAACCCCAGACAGCAACAAGCAGTGCATAGCTGCTTGCTCACTCCCCCTTCTCCCACTGATGGGTGGGGAGAAGAGGGAGAAAAGGAGAGGAAAGGGAAAAGAAAAAAAAAACCCTCATGCGTTGAGATAAGACAGTTTAATAGAACCATATTAGGAAAGGAAAATAACAGTAACAGCAATAAAATTGGTAAAAGAATACACAAGACACAAGTCACTCTCACCATTTGGTAAATTGGTAAATTGGCACCATCCCAAGCAGTGATCACAAGTACTGCTTCCCCCATCCCTGGCTAATGGCTAATTCCATTTACATACAAGCATGACATCTATGGTACGGAATATTCCATTGGCCATTCTATTGTTGTCTATACTCCTCAGCTTCTATGGGAAGCTGAAAAAAAGTCCTTGAAAAATATGAGCATCACCTGGCAACAACTAAAACATTATGAATTATTGACCTTCCTTTCATACCCAATGGGAAAACACAGCAACCACTAGAAAGAAAATTAACTCTATCCCAGCTGAAACCAGGAAGGAAATACATGAAACCATAAAACAGCTGAAACCACTAGGAAATACACGCTTCCAGAACCTAGAGCTTCAGTTTATCTGTGTTCACATTATGCTTTTGTTTGTGTAAAATCTGTGAGGACTAACGCACGTAAAACTAACAGAAGGAATCCTTTAAATGCTTTTTCTAGTCCATCCCCTGTTCTACCCCCACCCTCCTCGCCCCTGAGTTATTTTCTGAACTTCTGTAGTTCAATCACAGCCCACTAACTGCAATGCTAACAAAAAGTTAACTTCTAATACCAAGTGCTGCAGTTCAGACAAGGCACTCGTATCTACTCAGTTATGACCTTAGATACTCTTGTCAGTGGCTAAGATTGTATTTCAGAAATATCACTTACAGACTAACACACTCTTTAATGGCATTGCCAAAGGCATTAGAACCGATGTTAAGGTAATGAGGTTGAAAAGAGAGCAAACCATTGCCTTGGCTCTCTGAAGGTCACAACAGTCTTGTCACAAGGGGTATGTTAGAGTAGGCATGGCCATATCATCTGGCTTCAGGTACCCACTTCTAAAAACATCTATAGTAAGAGAAAACCAAAACCCATAGACTCTGGTCTTAATGGTTTTCCCCATCTGCAGTGTTCGGCTCTGGAAATAATAGGCACAAAAAAGTAGGCGGCCAGCAGATAAAGAGAAGTGATTCCCCCCCTCTACTCTACTCTGGTAAGACCCCACCTGGAGTACTGTGTCCCGCTCTGGAGCCCGCAGCACAAGAAGGACATGGACCTGTTGGAGCGGGTCCAGAGGAGGCCACGAAGATGATCAGAGGGCTGGAGACCCTCTCCTATGAAGACAGGCTGAGAGAGTTGGGGTTGTTCACCCTGCAGAAGAGAAGGCTCCGGGGAGACCTTACAGCAGCCTTCCAGTACCTGAAGGGGGCCTACAGGAAAGCTGGGGAGGGGCTGTTTGGAAGGACATGTAGCGATAGGATGAGGGGCAATGGTTTTAAACTAGAGCAGGGTAGTTTAGCTTAGACATTAGGAAGAAGTTCTTTACAATGAGGGCGGTCAGACACTGGAACAGGTTGCCCAGAGAGGTGGTAGATGCCCCATCCCTGGAGAAATTCAAGGCCAGGCTTGATGAGGCTCTGAGCAACCCGATCTAGTTGAAGATGTCCCTGCTTACTGCAGGGCGGTTGGACTAGATGATCCTTAAAGGTCCCTTCCAATCCAACACATTCTATAATTCTATGATCCATGCATATTCTTATAGTTTGTTACTTTTGCTTCTGGCTACTTGAACTCCCATTCCAGAAGTCAGGCAGGTGGCCCCGTTACATTCTAGAATATATCTCTGCAAGCAAAGTCCCATGCAAAGTCATTTGTGGTCAAACTGAAACCAGAATGTAAGTTTCTGACAGAAAAGATGCATCTATTTAACCACACAACCCTTGACGTTAAAAAGAGCAAATCCATGGTGGTGGCATATTTTCTACTAACACAGGCTTAGCTTCTGGATAACACAGCTCCTACAGCCAAGCGCAGACCCTGAAGTCTTGGTATGCAATAAAGGCTCAGCAGTTTGTTGAACAAGGAGGAAAACATCCTCTAGGGCTGTGCCATGTCAGGCAGCCCATTTCCAGTTGCATTCTTGGACCAGGTGGAAGGCCATTTTGTGGCTCATTTTTAGTTGAGAGGGAAGAAAGACAGAAGGAAACATGCAGGTATTTTAAAGCATTTTAAATAAAGTACTTTAAATATATGCATAATTGGGAACGTAAAGCATGCTCTGGTGTTTTAGAGTTTGGACGGGTAAATTTTTAAGGACGTGTCTTTGCAACCTTAGCATCCAGCCGCGTGGTGTGAAGCTGAAACACGGGCTTCCCAAGCTTTACCCATGCTTCTTGACCTGAGACCTCACACCTTTCCACTTTCCGGAAGCCAAAAATCTTCATCATTTCATCAGTTGATGCGCTTGAGTGCCCCTGCAGTTCGTCACCACGCTGTGCCTCCTGCCACCAGCCCTCCCACCTCCTGTCCAACATCCCGCCTTCACCGGTTATAGAAGACTTTTCAGGAAGAACCTTAAGACGCGAGACATCTTGGACCAACGACGGGCCGCCACCCTGCCGCGAAGCCAATCACCTTCATTAACCTCACAGGTGCCACCGATTTTCCGTGGCCGGGCCCCCCGGGGACGCGGACGCCCCCTCCCCGGGCCGGGCCGGGGCCTGCGGGCGGTGANCGCGCGCATGCGCCGTGAGCGCGGCGCCCCCGCTCGGCTCCGCTCGGGCCGCGCTCGGCTATTTCCGCCTCTTTGTTTTAAACTCCGGGCCGAGCCTTTTAATTTTATCCCTCCCTCCCCTTTCTTTTTGTTGTTAATTTTTTTGGCGGGGGAGGGGGAAGAGGGGCCGGTGTCTCCCTCCGTCTCGCGTTACCAAGCTCGCGTCCTCGCCTTTATCTCTGTGG
>VYZM01005900.1:158957-170420 GCA_013398915.1 Dromas ardeola
GTGCGGGGCCGTGGGGCGGCGTGGGGTGGCAATGGAGGGGTCCGCCGGTGGCGGGGCCGAAGTCCCGGCCTTCTCCGGCCCCGCTGTGGGGGCCGCGGGCCGTGCAAGGCCAGGCGATGGTCTCGGGGGCGGGGCGGGCCTGACACCCCCTGCGGCCCCCCCTTCCCCCCGAGGTGTTCGCCGTGGGGGGGCTGCGGGGGGGCTGCCGGCACGGGTGCGCGTGGGGCGGGCGGAGGGTGCGGGGCGAGGCTATTCTCGCCCCGAGGGGNCGGGTTTGGGCGGGGGGGCTGTGCTTGAACTTTCTGTGCCGCAGCGAGTACGCTGTGTTCTGGGGGAGGGGGAGGACGAGAGGACTTTGTGTGGGGCTCCCCTTCCCCGGAGCAGGGGATATTCTGTGGGCCAGGGGAGCGTCTGTCCCTGTCCGTCTGTCTGTCTGAGCAGCTACCCCCTGCCCTAGGGGAAGGTGGCCCTTGTCTTCTGGCGGAAAGGCAACCCTGACACCCCCCACTCTACCCCTTCCTACCCCCGAAGGAGTTGCCTGTTGTGTGGAGGGGCCCGTGGCAGCTCAGCTGCGGGCGAGGCGGTGCTGCCGGCGGGGAGCCCGGGGTGGATGGAGCTGTCCCGAGTTGTCCCCGAGTCCTTCCTCCCCTTCAGGGGTAGGTTTGCAGGGCCCCAGCCCCACGGCTTCGGGAGAAAGGGCCGCTTTGAGGGGGTGGGTGTTGATAGTGGTGGAGATACCGTTTCCGGTAAGCTAGAGCTGCGGGGGGACATGTCCCTTGGGTGTACGAGCTCAGCTCTGCGGGTACGTGGCTTCGATGCTGTGTATCTAAGTGGCACGTGGGATTTCAAGTCTTGTGAGAAATAGGAAAGGAAGTGGTGCTCGTAGGTAAAAATACAGAATGCTTGCGGCTTGAGTTGTTTTAAGGTCTAAGGATATATATATACACACACACATATATGTATGTACTTGACAGTACAAAATTCTGATTGTTTTCTCAACCACTGAGTTTCAGTGAGTTGTGGTGCTGTCAGATTTATTAAGTTGGTCTCTTTTAGCCTGTCGGGTGTTACTTCAGAGTGTCCTGCGTGGAAAGTTCAGCATGTCCTGAAGTTAATAAGGCTCACAGGAGGTTTGGTTATTATGGTTTATGAAGTACTTGAATGTTCTTTTGTTGCTTCATATGCTTGGATTTTTTTTTTTTTAATTGTTGCAATCTATGCATGCTTTGTGTCAAATCAGTTTAGCTGTTTCCTGCCTTCTGTATGCAATGCATCCCTCTGAGAAACCAGTTCAAGAAATTATCTTTTAGTATCTGTATGCGCCCTGGAGTGTTCTTCTGGAAATACTTTGTTTGGTATTTTTCAAAATAATCCTACATAATTGTCTTCCAGAGTTTCACAGAAGAATTAAATTTGTGGATGAAAAGGTTTGAATTAAAAAAAAAAAGTTGAGGTGAACCTTATGCTTAAGGAGCATCCCATATACGTATCTTCCATTGTAAATTGGTTTCCTTTATATGGTTTGAAAAATTAGGCATATGCTAAATACGTTGTTACAAATATTTTTAGTACTAGGTAGTGTGTTTTTTAAAAATTATTCTTGATTATTGTTGGGTAGGATACTTGTGAATGTTATGTTTGTTCTTTTAGTGGCAGGTCAGATGAGAATACACACTGTGATACTTATTACGTGTCTCATAAAGGTGCATTGCAATTCATAGAGTTCTTCAGTTGGTGACAAGGTGTATAGAAATAGAAACCTTGTATCCTTCCTTTACTATTTCAATTTAAATTGTAGGTATTTTATAATGCATTTAAGAGAATACAGAACCTGTGCAGAACTGAAGGTACTTGGTGAGATCATGTAGGATGCATGAGGAAATGGTCAGTGGGTTTTCTAAAGAGATGCATATGGGTGCTACTACAGAAAGCTTGGAAATAAATTTTAAAGCATTTGGTAAACCACTTTTCAAGGAAAATATTTTGATTTCTTTCTGTGGACAGATCTAGCCAGCTTGGTCTTGTTACTCTGCTGTCACCATAGAAAGTAAAGACTTGTAAATGTATTAAAGTGGACTTAGAGTTTGTAACTATGCTAGCCAAATACTAATACCTAGAATGGCAGAAATTAATTATGCTATGAAGACTTTGGCTACTACAAGAATGTAAAGTACAGCTTCTAGTTGCTGCAGCTGCCCAACCTGCTCTTACTTCTCTTGACTACTGACGTGTTTTAGAGGAGGCCATCTCTAAGTTTTATATTTGAGATGCAGGTAAGCTTTCTTGACAAGAACTGTTCTACATTTGCATTAATAACTTCTATTTCGTTTTTCCCATATGACTGTTTAATCTAGGTATCCATTTTGGCTTTTTGTAGAATCATAGGATGATTTGAGTTGGAAGGGGCCTTAAAGATCATCTAGTTCCAACCCCCCTGCCATGGGCAGGGTCACCTCCTACTAGACCAGGTTGTTCAAAGCCCTGTCCACCCTGGCCCCGAACGCTTCCAGGGATGGGACATCCACAGCTTCTCTGGACAGCCTGTTCCAGTGCCTCACCACTCTCACAGTAAAGAATTTCTTCCTAATATCTAATCTAAATCTACCCTCTTTCAGTTTAAAACCCTTCCCCTCATCCTATTACTACGCTTCCTCATAAAGAATCTCTCCTCATTTTTTCTGTAGGCCCCCTTTACATACTGGAAGGCCGCTATAAGGTGGCTCTCCCTGGAGCCTTCTCTTCTGCAGGCTGAACAACCCCAACTCTCTCAGCCTGTCTTCATAGGAGAGGGGCTCCAGCCCTCTGATCATCTTTGTGGCCCTCCTCTGGACCCACTGCAACAGGTCCATGTCCTTCTTGTGCTGAGGACTCCAGAGCTGGACGCAGTACTCCAGGTGGGGTCTCATGAGAGTCGAGCAGAGGGGGAGAATCACCGCCCTCGACCTGTAGGCCATGCGTCTTTTGATGCAGTCCAGGTTATGATTGGCTTTCTTGGCTGTGAGCACACATTGCTGGGTCATGTTGAGCTTCTCATCAGCCAACACTCCCAAGTCTGTCTCTGCAGGGCTGTTCTCAATCCATTCTCTGCCAATTCTGTATTTGTGCATGGGATTGCCCTGACCCAGGTGCAGAACCTCGCACTTGGCCTTGTTGGAACCCTCTGGATGGCATCCCTTCCCTACAGCAAGTCGACCGCTCCCCACAGCCCCACATCTTGGTGTCATTGGCAAACTTGCTGAGGGTGCTTTCAGTCCAAATGTCTGTGTCATGATTAAGTTGTTAAACAGCACTGGTTCCAATACTGACCCCTGAGGAACGTCACTCATCACTGGTTTCCACTTGGACATCAAGCCATTGACTGCAACTCTTTGAGTGTGACCGTCCAGCCAATTCCTTATCAACTGAGTGGTCCATCTGTCAAATCTCCAATTTAGAGACAAGGATGTTGTGCAAGACAGTGTCAAATGCTTTGCCCAAATCTGGGTAGATGATGTCTGTTGCTCTTCCCTTATCCGTCATCACTGTAATCCTGTCATAGAAGGTCACCAAATTTGTCAGGCATGATTTGCCCTTACTGAAGCCGTGTTGGCTGTCACCAATCACCTCCTTGTTTTCCACGTGCTTTAGCATAGTTTCCGTGAGGATCTGCTCCATGATGTTGTCAGGCACAGAGGTGAGACTGACCAGCTTTTTGTCAGGTAATGATCTCCCAGGACTGAAATAATTCCAGATTAAATTCCTGAACTGTCTAGGAAACTCTGTAAGAAGAATTAGAAGCATTTCCATTGAATCTTCAAGCTACATATGACCTATGAAGTGCATGTGGACGTGATGTTTTGAAAAGCATGCATGTTGATAGTCTTTCACTTTTCTTTAAGACAGGTACTGTCTTAAGAGATGATGCCAGTTTACAAGAAAATTTAATGAGATCTTTTATGTTATAAAATAAACATTTACTCTATTTCTTGTTTTGGAACTATTGTCCAATTGGTACGCATGTAGAAGTAGAGTTATTAAATGGAAGCTTGTATTCATAATGATGTTTGGAGATGCAAGGGGATTTAAGACTGTCGGCATCCCTGAGTGTTTAGTAGTTTAAATCCTGTTCTCTTCTTGTCATTGCTAGTAAAGATATTTTAATGATGTCTGAAACTACTTCTTGGGAGGGGGAGGCTGGGGGGGTAAGTGAGCGGCTGCATGGTCCTAGCTGCCGTCTGGGGTTAAACCATAACAAAATGCAGACTGGCTGTATTAGGCTGTAAATTTAGTTAATATGTTGAAGTCATAAATACAATAAAAAGGAAGAGAGAACGGGGTTATGCTGCACTAAAAGCAATAATTGGTTTTGTGATACATAACACAGTTTTGTTGCTAACTGAAGATACACTGTAAGCAGAGGTTTGTTCTGTAGCAACCTCTAAAGAGCCAAGAAAAAACTTGCTTCTGTTGTCTGACTGAGATTTTCTCAAGTTCATTTTACTAAATACAAGCATCTATATTTAAATCGACAGACTATGAAAATGAAATGCTCAGTGTGGTGAGAACTATTGAGACTGAAAGCCTTGTTTGCTATTGGAAGTTTGATTGAACTTTGCTACTGCAGGGACCTGAAGTCTTGCAATCATATTGCACAGCCAGCATTGTAGGAAGGAATAAAACAGCAGTGAGTTGATCAGTGATACTATTTTCCCTTTTTTTCCTTCTTTTTTTTCCCCTTAATCAGAACCGGTACTTTATACTAGGAACTTCATACTATATGTAGGAACTTAAGGGTCTTTTTTATTACTTTGTCAAACACAGCATATAGTATTCAAAAATAGGGGGGAGTACAGATTATTCAAAAGTAGGGGCAATGACAAAGTATGGTGAGCTCAGGTTACTTGTTCTTTGTGCCCAAAGATGACTGCTCTCACAGTTATGATTGCCTTTTTTTGAAATCACAATTACAAGTTGATGGAGCCAGTGAGGGAACTTGAGGGGGTGAGAGGGAGAGCTGGAGATAATTGAGGTGCGTGTGTTGGCATTACTACAATGCAGGGTAAGAATGTAAGGAAGAAATATGCAAGTGTGAATAAAACCAGGCTTTTTGTAGTTTTGCTGCTAGTGGAAGAAGTTATTTAAACTAGCTCTACCATTATTTTCCATTTCTCTGCAAAGTGACAAGAAGGAGACTTATTATTATCCCTACAGACATACATTTAGTTTGACGTTAACAGATAACTATTCTGTATTCTGTCCTTGTGACTGACAGCAACGTAGAACTTTTGTCTACATTAAAAGGGCTCATGTTTTGGCGGCAATAAGGATCCTCCTTGTTTGAAACTGAGGCTATCCTTATTGTTGGAAACTGAGGATGTGTTTGCTTTGTGAATAGCGTAAGTTCATTTTGATTTATGGTAGGAAACATTCTGTGCATGTTGTGTGTGGGCAAGAATGTGCTGTGCAGTATTTGCTTAATTAAGAGAGGAAGGTTATTTTTTCAGGTTGCGAGAATGACTATCATGTTATTTGCTGACTTGCAAATGGCCGTCTTGTCAAGTTTTTCTGTTTTAGTTAAGAACTTTCCCTTCACTCTCTGCATAACCAGACAGTTAGTGTATGATACTATCTTTAGTTGATTATTATATAGTCATTGCGATGTTACCAGATATAATGCAAATCTCATGTGAATTATGCATGATGTTATGTCGGAACAGGTGCATTATATTAACGCAAATATTAATATAATGTTTGTAACCATAAATGTCATTTATTAATGAAAATATATAAGCATTGCCAGTGCAGTGTTTGCTGATTTTTCAGGTAATGTGTTATGCTGTGCTGCTTTTTCTAGTTTGTCACCTGAAAGAACAGGCTGAAAGGTACAATACAGCTGGCTAAATTATATATTCTTTATTTATGAATAATTGTCCCTGACGTTTCTTGTTGTATCTGAACTATTAGCATGAGTACACAGATCGGCGTAAATGAAAGCCATGGGTCAGTTGTTCACTTAGTTGAAGGACATTGCCTAATTTATTTTAACTTACTAGACAAAATGTTTATTTTTATTATAACAAATTTATTTGGTGTACTAAGCAGTGGCAATCAGTAGAATATACTTGAGGAATGGGATTTTTTTTTTTTTTTTATTTAACATAGTGGCATGCTTTTTTCCCCAAAATAATTTGGACGTGGAGGCATTTGGAAATTAAAGTTGTGTCAGGTTTAAGGTCAAAATGGACTGGGATCTTACCTTAAACTTATCTTAACTTCTTATTTCAACAATAATCTGTGTTTCAGATTACTGTATTTCATACTGTTCCATTGTGATAATAACCGGGTTTTGTTTCGTTATATATTTTTTCCTAAAATATAAAGTATGCTCTAGATACAAGGACTCCAATCTTGATTTGAGGATTCAAAATAGACAAGAGGTAAGGGAATTTTTTATGTGCTGGTTTATGTAACTAATCATGCACAATGCTGAAAACACATATGCCCCTGTTTCTAAATCAAATTATTTCTATTTCAAACTTGTAATTTTTATTAAACCCGTATCTGTTAAAGATACTTCTAATACTATTTCCTCACTTTAAGAGACTGTTAACACATCGTAAACCAAATTAGTCCTCTTAATGCTTGGAATGCTTTTTTCTTTCCGTCTTTGACCTATTCCTTTATTCTGAAGTGTGGACCCTAAATCAGTGTACAGTGTTTGCCTGATTGGTTTTGGCTGCACTTACGAAAGCTCCCCATTTGTGGTGCTACAGTGAGTGACTTCCTTAGTCTTTCTTGCTTTTGCATTATACTAGTTGGTTGTTTACTAACTGTTTTTCAAGCCTTACCAACTCTTTCTCAGAGAAGAGCAAGCGTTAACACCACCACTTGTTAAATGCTCACTTAGAATTTTTTATCCATGAGTGCAGGTTGCTCTTACCCTGTGCAAAAGTCTGCACTTGTGGAAGGAAAAGGTTTTTTGTGTTGTTGTGGAAACAATGTAGTAAAAAATTATGCTCTGTGAGTGAAATCCATCCAGTTTAGAGATAAACATTTACCTTTTTAAGGAACAGCTGCATGGATTTATTTCATCTGTTGAATAAAATAAGTAACTAAACTGCCTTCTCCTGTAGCAGTTTCCTAAGACTAATTGCAAAGTAGCCTTGCATCTTAAATCAATGTATGCTGTAAGATCATGCTTTTTGTATTGGGTTGCCAGAAGGTGACGATTAATTCACAGGTGTTTAGTTAAAATCTTGGTAAAATAAAGTTCTTTGATCTGTGCTTATACTGTTCTCAGACAAATTGCAAAGAGATGCCCAATATTTTTGTATTTTCTTCTTGAAAAATCCACGTATATGTTTTCCTTCCCAACCTTCTTTTCCCGATGTGTTTGGATTTGATAAATTGGCATTACCTTACCTTGAATCTGTACTTTATATTCTCAAGTTCATTGCTACAATCCATGTCTATTCCTGCAGTGAAATATAAAATCTAGTTTATTTGAAATACTGTGCTAATACCTTATTTTACCAAAAGTTTCAATCTAACTATTATTGAGCAGGAGCAATTTAATTGAAAGGTGTTTTTAAATAACATTTATCCTTGTTAATTGCAGCATTATGCTTGGTGGCACCAGAATGAGTAGTTTATCTACATACTAGTTTATTTATCTTGTGTTTCGAATCTTGTACTTCTACTTCTTGATTGGCTAGAATGAAGTAGAAAGCCCTCCCAAGATCAGGTCATTCTGTAACAATTTCAGAAAAGTCTTGTGTTTATATTCATAAAATGCTTCATTCACACTTCTTTTTTCAACCATTGATGACAAGAAAACTAGTCTAGATTTGTATAGACTTATATCTGAGGTAGCATAAATGGCACCGGACCAGCTAAAAAGGCTTCTGGGTAGCCAGTGGAGCTAATTTTATTCAGTTCACCTTCTTGCTTGGCGGATTCTTTCAAGATTTGATAGAATTTAGCAGAAGCAGTCTGTGTATATTGATCCACATGGTATGAAATGAATCTTGTCACTTGAAGGTTTCATTTTATGAATACCTTTGAAATATGTAGGTGTAGAAAGTACTGTATTAATTGCAGACATTTTTAATGCAGCTTTTTAGGCATAATCTTAGATGCTACCACCAGAAATTGTCTATCAGGAATATGTTTGCTCTAATGTGTAACAGTTACTCTAATTATGTGAGGTTATCTTGCCCAGATGATAATAGTTTGTGTTGTGTGAATAACATTTTATGACTAAAAATGGCTTGAATTTGGACAAAGTGTTACAGATACAGAGAGGATAATGCCTTGTTTTGTTTTTGACAAAAAGGTGTTTTACCTTGACCTTTTTTCTTTTTTACTGAAATTAACAATGCAATGGGACTAACTCTGTATACAAGCCATTCTGTGATCAAGTATGTTAATGGATTATGGTCTTCACATGAAGTATTTTTGCTACTTCCCTTTGGGAAGGGAAAGTACATTCTGTCCTTACATTTCAGCTCCATTGCTCCACCGAATACTTGCCTAGTGGAACTTGAGGTAGACTTTCAAAGCCACTACTCTGTCAGGGCATTTATTCTGCAATCACAAGCATGAGCCGACACTGAATTGAATTTCTGGAGATGATGGGGAAGTGTCATGGAGATTTTTTTTTATCTTTAGATTCCAGATTCCTCTTCTGTAACCTCCATTATTAGATCTGATGTTACTGTAAGATATACTCGCTGGAAGAGTGAAGACAAAGGAAAAATGATCTGCTTTTGCATCTCCCCCAGATTCCTTAGCCACTTACTGGTTCCCATGATAAGTAACCTTTTTTTGAGTTAGTCATCCATTATTGCCATCTGCAGACACTGACAATTTTAGCATGCAAAGGGAAAATAAAAAATACCAGCTCTCTATTCTCCCAGCTTTAATCTAAAAACAAAGGAGTGAACTCTTTTTTTCCTCTGAAATTACTTTTTAAAATGCTTATAATGTGTGAAGACATCTACACATGGTACAGCCTTCGACAAAAAGTCGTTCAGATGCCCAGGATTTGCTGTGTGGAGATCACTGTGAGGTAGGGTCCCTTCTGCCCTTGACAGCCAAACTTTTGATGATACATGTTTCTTGTGAGGTATTTTATTAACTTGTGTTCTAAAGAATGGAGGGAGGACGTGTCAGTGAAGATGTCATCTATTTAATCAACTGTGTTTGTAAGTTATTTTGATTGTCCCTTATGGCGTAGTTCAATCTCCAAAAGCAATTTTTGTTGAATTGCAGAGAGGAACCAAATTCAAGCCCGTAGGTACTGATAGCAGGCTGCAGTAGTTAACACCTTGCACTGAAAGAACGATTCTTCCCTTTTTACTGTACATGTCACACATTCACCTAGTGTTTGACATTTGTTCTAGGAAACAATAAGCGTCAGTGAAAGTGATTCTGCTTTTTAAAAGTTCCTGGGGGAAGATTTGAGGTATACTTGGAATGCAATTACTGTGATACAAAGCCAAATTAGTGTTTATTTATTTACTTATTTATTCCTTGCATGGACTGTCAGACCCTGCTTAGGCTGAACTGAATTCTTTTCAGAGAATATTTTCTTCCTGCAGTTTTTGAATAGTTTGTATCGATGTGCAATGGAAGAGTTTTGTTGGTAACAGCCATCTCTTTGAATGCTAATGATCAGTTCTGTGATAATTCTGTAAGTTCAGTGATGTTTTTAATGATGGATGCCTTTACATATAGAATGAGTAAAGATTGATAGAAAAAGCTTTAGATCATAGATGACTTGCCACCGCTTTCATTGTAACTTGCTGCTTTCTGATCTGCTGCTGTGGAATATAAAGGTTCTCCAGTGTATCATAGAATCATTATGCCATGTGAAATGCTGTTGTGAATGCCTGACTTCTCACAGCATAAAAGCCATTTAGCGGTTATTTGTCTGCTTTCATACTAGTTTTCCACATAGTTGTCTCTTTTACAAAAAAAGGAAAAAAAAAGTTGCGCTACTGATCCATTCTTCTACTAATTTTACTTTTTACTAAGTCTGTTAACTTTGTTTCATCTGGCTGTTAGTGCTGTCTTTGTTTACTTGAAGTTGGAAAGAACTAGCTGCTTAGCTATTGGTTTTCTGTTTCAACGTCTTTATTTTCACCAGCAATCTCCCCTTACCTATAGAAGCTGACATTTGTGCCTTGTTTTAAGGGTAGAAGTTTTGTGCAAAGATCTAAATGCAAAGCGTGTCTTCAGCTCATGTACTGACTAAAACTAAACCGTCCCAGAGGTTGTGAAGTATCATTGCCATGACTGGATAAGGAAGAGCAATTTAACTTGTGTGTACTGTTCAAAGATGTGTTTTCTATACTTCTGGCTGTATAGAGACAGACTTGAGCACGTGACAAAATGACTATATGCAGGGCCGGAATGGGAAACTTCTGTTCAAGAGGTAGGTAATTTCTTTTGCTCGCTGGAATATTTGAAGCTTGTGTAAGAGCTGCAGCACGTGCTGAGTATGTTGTCATAAGGAAAACTGGTAATTGCTTACTTTTTCTGAGGTTCGGTTAAGCTCTTGGTATTTGACAACTTAGAGAACGTTTTCATGTCTACTACTTATTAAAGTGTCAATCTTGCTGAACATAAGAAGGGAAATACAGACTATAATTTTGGGAGATTTTACTAATCTATGCTGTAAGAACAGCACTTGAGAATTGTGGCTGATGGGCAAGTTGGTGCATCTAGCTCTCATTCCACCTGCCTTTTTTCCTGAAGAGTTTCCCGTTGCCCTTCTGCTACATTGAGCTGGTGCTGGCATAAAACTGCCTTTATCAGTGGTTTGTGCTAAGATTCTATACAGTTAAAACAAGAACCCAATGTGTAAGGAATTTTTGCTCCAGTAAGGGGGGTTGAACTGTTGCAGACAGTAATTTCTAAAACCACAGAAAGGAGGCTGTCAAAGCCCTTACACAAGTGAAACTAGTCTCATGGTGAGATTATTTTGTTGCGTTAATAATTTAGACCTTTCAGTCTAAAAAAGTCTTGTCTTTGTCAGTCTTGTCTGCTGCTGACAAAATTTTCTCTGTTTTAAATAAAACAGCAAAAGTCAGGTCACAGCAATGATTAGGTCACAGCAAAGAATGCAGTTTTATAAGTGCCGAATCCTCTCATGCTATTGTTTTCCACTGGATTTTTCTTGTCAAGGGTTCTTGTCCCTTAAACCAGTGTCATGCTGCAGCGTTAGGACTGACAGACAAGATAGTGATGTTGTAATGGTGTTGCTCTGCTTTTTGGTCAGAGTTTGCAGAACTACCTGTTATTAATGACTTTAATACAAAGTTTAGAATGATTGAATGATATTCTGTGTGTTCTATGAGGTTTTCTTGAACTGTGACACATTATTAGGTTATACAGTGAAAAAATGTCTTAACAGTTAAATTTTGAAAATCTTACTGCAACATGGCCAGTGAAACATAAAAAAAAAACCACCACCAAACA
>VYZM01005908.1:12855-31236 GCA_013398915.1 Dromas ardeola
CTGACTGGAATAAATTGGTTGTTGGTTGTTATTGAGTGTCTGTAACTTGGAAAAAAAAAAAAAACAAAACAGACAAAAATAACTTTACAAAATACATTATTGATTTAAGAGAAAAAAACCTTTTCCAGTCCTATTACGTGCATAGAGCAAATATTATTAATCTTCTTAATTACACAGGTCCTTTCACCTCTTTACCAGAGGTTTTCTGAATTTCTTGTATATATTCTTGAATGTCTATGTGAAAGGAAATATTTCCAGTCACAAGTCTGTATGCCCATGAGAAGTATGCTTGAAAGACTTTGCCATTTTTTTTCCTCAGGTTATTTCCTTTAACAACTCAAGGTCTTTGTGGTGGTGTTTTTTGGGTTTTGTTTTCTGGGTGGTTTTTTACATTTCAGATTGAAATGTATTCATTTTTACTGCAAATCAATTATCTCACAATGGCTTCATTTTGGAATAAAAGGTTGACATAAAACAGAAATGCAGTTTTCTGTGGCATATTCTCCACTATATGGATTGTGAAAGAGTTAGCCAAAGTAGTGGGTCCTTAGAAGTTCTTTATGTCTCAACTCCAATGAATTTGGACAAGTTCCTTTGTACCATAATGGGGCTTTACATGTGGAAGAGATCATGAGAAATTTGAACAGGATTTTATTCTTAGGTATATAAACTTGAACAAATTCTTGACAATGACAGGCCTATCAAAGGACTACGGCCTCCAGCTGGGTAGCATGTCCCAGCCAGCCCCACAGCAGAGTGATCCTTAGGCAATTCCTTGGAAGCCAATACAAGCAACGTTAGAGCCAGTTGCTTTCCGTGGTGCGGCCAGCCAAGTGTCCAGATGCTGTTGCTAGAAAAATGTATATTACAATGGAGCACCTGGATTTTGCAGCTGTAATGTTCAGTATTTAAGTTGCAGTTAAACCTTCTCAAAGCATCTGAAATGAATACTGGGAATAAGGAAGAAAAAAGAAGTTCATTTGGAGCATTTGCCTAAAGTAAATGTAGGTGCCAAGCGTAGGCCGTGACAAAACCTTTACACTGTTATCTTTCTGTCCTCATCTCCCATTTCTTTGCATATTCCATCAGCCCAAGAATTAACCTCTCTTTTGTTACTGACAGATCATATCCAATTGAGGGGAATTAGTTCCTTAGAGTACCTATCGACAGAAAAGAAACACCAAAGTACCTAGCTATAATGACAAAAGTGTATTTTCCAGATGAGGCCTGATTTCACAATAAGTGGAGTTCAGCGTTGCAGGCTGCAAAGCATAATGTGTATGCGTGCCTGCTTGAAATTTAAACTGAAATTCCTTAGTATAGCAAAGTAACTTGTTAGAAGTTTAACTGTAGGAAAACATATATCTTTGACAGTGCAATATTTTAAAAAAATAAATTAGTCCTTTTAATATCTTCTGCAATTGAACATTCTTTTGGTTTCTCCATAAAATACTGTGCATTTCCTACAAATACAGCTCCTTATCATAAGGTTTCAGTGGAAAAATTTTTTATGGATTTTGGTGTTAGTAAAACAGCTTTAAGATTGTCTCATGAATTCATAGGTGAAGCTGCTAGAAGATGAAATCTTTCCCCTCATCCTTCTGGTCTTGGAAACAGAAAAATTGTGAGATAAAAGAATAATTATATAATATGCCATATCACTTCCTCAACAATAGTTCCTAGAGAAATAACATCAGTGTAATATGACCTGGAAGAAGGTGGATCAGTGGAAGTTCTCTGAATAATATCCTGTCACATTCCAGCCTACATTTTCTCTTATTTTCACCAAGTCCCAGGATATTGAACAGACAGTAGAGAAAGCAGAATTTGTTGCAATGTGACTGGGATTATTAAAATATACTATTACATTTGTAATCTAGTGCAGCTGAAAATTGTACATTGAAGATGTCAGACACATAGAAAGTTCTTGGATTTTCAGATAAGTCACTATTCAGAGCAACTGCCACTGCCATATATGTATCAATTGGTTTATCCTATTATACCAAGGCTCTTCAATGGCATGTGCATATATTGCACAATAGCATGGCACTCAGAAATATTTAATTTGAGTTTAAGTCTATTACTTGCCTAATGGCTTTCTGTATAAACAGCAACAGAAAATTTAAAATCTCCCTCTAAATTAATGGAAACCTTTGTTATCCCCCTTCAGGATAAAAACTAAAAATACAAATTTTAAGAGCAAAGGGATTCCCAGGAAAATTTCATTTGGGATAACATAAAGAGAAATTTTTGGCCTGCTTTCTGCCCAAAATTCCTGCCAGTTTTACTGGTGGCAATGGAACTGCTGAAAGCCTCATAAGAAGAGATGAAGTACTTCTGCTTCCTAATATCTCACTACCTTTGTGTAACTAATTTTTACTTTTATGACCCCAAAATACTGCAAAATTGCAGGCATAAAACACCAATTTTGTGAACATTTCCCATTGAAAAGTATTCCAACAGAAATTTTCCAAGGAGGTTTAGTCCTGGCATTATAAATATTAGTCAAACACCTTTGATTTTACATTAATTTAGTTGGCATAGCATATATTATACACAGCAATGATATCTAAATTGTATTCTTTCACATCTCAGTCTTTGTTTTATGTAAAAGATGAAGTAACAATAAATAATGCAGTGTCTTGTATACAAGAATTTCAAGATTCTTGACAAATATGGTTAGACTGATCTTCATAGCTTTCTGTTTGCATAGACAAACATTATTGCCATTTTCCAGATATGGAAATAAATTCATGTGGGTTGCTCAACTCAACAAGATCACACATAAATTCTGCAGAAGATGATCCATTAACCTAAGCTTTCTGCATTTTCAGTTTCCCATGTTATCTACTATATAGTGCTTCCTCTTTGTTTTGGCATGTTTTAGATTGCTTACAATAAACTTCCTGTAGGACACTTACAGGATATTCTGGGATGCATCTGAGAGCAAGATGACAGAGTCCCTGGTGTCATCCTGTAAAAACTATATAACATAGTGAATGAATGTTATGAGCAACCATGGTCTTCTATGCAATTCTACATCTATTTTGTATTACACTTGGACACATTTACTGCTAATAAGTTGTTCTATACCATCTAATGCTTCTACTTAGTCAACAACCATGCACGTTTATGCAGATTTATTTTTTCCAATAATTTATTTTTTAAATAAAAATATGATTTATTGTTTTGGAAAAATGGTTGTTTGCTATGGACAGATGGAGTTGACTAATAAACCCTGGCAGTTGTGAATGCTGAAAGCTAATGTCGACTCAGAAAGTTTAATTTCTTTTAATTTAATTCTGATCACAAAATTCATCAGTTTCTTGATTTGATTTGCTTCATATTAACTTAGCACCCTGTACAGCTCTGTTTCCAAGGCAAAGCAAAACGAAAGTTATAAAACTGTTTGTAGGCATTTTCTAAACTGAAAGAGCTAGGAAAAGCAACACTTCAAAAGAGCAGGCAGGAGGTAAGAAGCTGAAAAGTCAATCAAGAAGCAGGCCAAAACATATGGCTTTTAAGTGACTTCTTCCTTCACTGAACACTAGGCTTTTCACCTGCTAATATGGAAAACAAGTCAATTATAATTACTGCTTCAGCTACAAGTTATTGTTTTTTGTCTCTTTTTGACACTCTTTACTCACACTGGCAGGCATATGCTTGTTACAGTAGTTTCACTGATCTCAGTGGGATTTGTACACAGAAAAGCAATTCATCTGTTGAATGGTGGGACAGCTTTAACCAAATCAAACTGTTCAGTTAAGGTGAGTAAAGAGAACAGTCTAGGACAGGGAGGGAATCACTCCACCCTTCTGTCTACTCTGTTCACAGAAAGCAGCTATAGTGACTATCTAGAGTGATAATGAGTGGAAAAAGGGAACAAAACCAGATAGCAGTCTGGGTTGCTGGTCCTGACTTGTTACATGTAGGGAAAATGCTGCATGAAGGCAGAATGAAACCATCTCATCTCAGAAGCAGTGGCTTAGGCAAATAGGAAGAGCCTTCTGTATCTTCTGAAATAGTCCAGGACCATGAAACATCCTTACTCTCCTGTCTTCCATATTCTTTCGTCAAACAATGTCACTTCTTTGCCTTAGTAGCTATTTCAATAATGTTTTTTCACAGCAACTGAGCAGAAAGTTCAAAGGAAATAAACCGTAAAATTAAAGCAGAGAAGCATGTTGTCTGTTTTTGTCACTGTGTAACATTTGGTAACATTGGAGTTATTATTTTTGTTTAGAGTTTCTACAGCTTATACCAGACTGTATGTATTATGCCTGAGGCAGGGATTTTTTAGCTGCTGCAGTGATTTTAGAAGTCACAGGACTGTGTTCTGCACTCATATTTTTCCCATATCCCTAACAATTGATAGGCTTCTTCCTCAAGATAAACATCTTTCATCTGTTTTTTGTAACATAAAGCAAAAGTAGGACCTGTATGCTGCTGAAAGCTCATCAAGGATGCTTACCTCTATGAGTGACTCACAAACTCCGTTGTTTAAACACAGTGAGTATATCGGATAGGGATTTTATTTTTCTGCTGCATCACCAACCACCATTACAACTTTGTCATTGCAATTTTTCACGCTCCTAGCTTAGAACAAAGCACAGCCAAGGTTTAAATATAAATTTTTAAAGCCCCAGAAAACCCCAAGAAAGTTAATCACCATAGCGACTGGTATCTGTCCTGCTTCTACAAGGTTTGCAGATGCTACAGCAGCAAATGAGCACAGTTAAAGATGATACTTTTGAAAACCCATTACTAATAACATTTAGACACACTTCTAGTAAGACACAATCACTGAATGAGTAGTATCATGCCTGCCAAAGCTATAGGATCTTCAGGATCTTCATGTGTTTCAATTAATTCATTTTTATCCCATATTACCGTTGCTTGACTTTTATTCATCTACTATCTTGTATCTACGTATACCCAACTGATTAGTTAAAATCCATTCTCTCTTATTTAGGACAATCTTGTGACTAGACCAAAGGTTAAGCATGATATCCATCCATGAATGATGCTTTCATGTGGGATCATTGTTGAGTAAAGCTTAGAGTATCCTCTCTTATTCTTCCAAGGAAAAAAAACCCTACATTTACACCTATATTTAGCCAGCACACTCAGAGTTCTGTCTTTCCTATTAGGGTATGTTGTGATGCCATATGACAGATTAAGTAGACAAAATGGCAAGGTTTTGTCGTTTAGTTAACTAAAAGAGAAGATGAGTTTTGCTGTCAGGCCAAATTCAGACTGCTTACAAGGAAAATTAGAGGCACAATTAGACACAAGTTTCCCAGCCTGCTTACAGATGGAAATTCAGACTCGTGAAGTTATTACTGAATGACACACAGCACACTGTTCTACTGTGCTCAACCAAAAACATTTTGCAAGATATTCGGATTTAAAGGAACACAAAAGGAGTGTTCATACCATCAGATGCATTAAAAAGCGATGAATACTTCTCTTTGAGCAGTAGGGTTCTGTCTTAAAGCTGAAGTATAGACTTTACATGAGTACTTCTTCAGCTATTGAAGTCAGTGTAAGCTTATTTTCACTGCTGGAGATGAAAGTAAAGACTTTTTTCCTGTCATGAGGACATAACAGTAAATGTCTTTTTTTTTTTCTTTATTCTTTGCTGTCTTATTAAACCAGAGTCTGCAAACTCTAATAATTATTTCTTTTCACATCCATATCACCTATCCCAAAATGGAGGGACAACCAGAGCAGAAAAGTGATTGTATATTGTAATTCACAAATATTTGCTTGTAAATTTCTCTCAGTGGAAAAAAGAGAGCAAAATCATGTCTAACAAGTATTCTAAAGTGAATTTTAACATTATTTAAATGATCAAATGTACGTTACAACTATGATGTTCACAAAATTACTTAGAGAGAGTGAAAGAGAATCAACTGCACCCACTGAACCAGAGCCAGAATTTTTTTTCATTCCTGATTTTGCCCAAAAATGACCTATTCTAACTGATATGTTCCAATAAGCTTTAGGTTAATGCCGCTGAGTGCTTTAGTCTGTTTACAGTGGGAGTAATATGCAATTGTACATTTTTTAAAAAGTATTTTCTTGCACAATAAAACTATGTAAGAACTACATGTACTAAATATAAATGTGTTGCTTTCACATCAGCTTCCAAGAAAATTTAGTTTCTTACTGAATACCTTAGATGGTAAGAAATTAAATTGATCTATGTAGATCAGAAATTAAAACATACAGGGAAATATTCACTATGAGCATACTATCCATGAAGATGGAGAGATTGACAGAGAGAGAAGGAAAAAGAAAGTGTATACACACACACATATATATACACCTTTGGACCTTAATTTTACACGTACATAGATCAGGGAATAGGTAACTAAAAATACAATGACCCTCATAAAAAAAAAAACACTTTTAAAGGACTACATATTGTAAAAGAAAAACATCTTGTTATGTTTTTGTGAAAAAATTTGTATTTTCAATATGTCCAGGTAAATTACACTGAAAGTTAGACAACTATATCTCCTATTATAAATACATATTTTAAAACAGAAACTTGTTTTGAATTTATTTCACTTATGTGAGGACTCACTGTCTAAAAAACTAAAAGTATTTCTTCTGAAACAGAAGCAAACAAAATATCATGCTGTAACATCACTTGGAATTGAAAAAGTAATTGAAAATATTTTCTTGCCCAGGGACTTGATCAAGATAAAAGCTATAGTCTAACAATGGCTGATTTCTCTTATTAGTGTCTAATAAATACTTTATACTATTTTTTCATATGTTGCAGCACTGTATCATTTGGGACATCCAGATGCAAAATTAATCTGAGAGTAATTCTCCAATCCTAGCTACTCGAGTGAAAACTTAACGGCATGCTATTAGGGGTTTCTTTGTCTGGAGTATTCAAATAGTAAGGTTTGCCATGAACAATCCTGTATGTCTTTAGCTGGTAATTCCCCTGAAGTCTCTAGATCAAATAATGATCTTAAATTAGGAGTGTCATTTAGAAGAAGTATCTTCATTATGATAATTAGGAGATAGAATTTCTACAGGTACTATATCCAGAACAGAACTGCTAAGTAGACGCTCTAAGTATCTGTAGAAAGTTTTCAGCTGGTTAATAGAATAATATAAAGGTAAAAAACTTACAGTATTTGTTCTCAAGAATGTATTAGTTAGGATTAGTAGTGGGGAAAAACAAGAGTTAAGCTAACAATTTCAGCATAAGAATAATCATTGTAAAAATTAGTCAATTAAATGTAAAGTAAAAGTAAATTCTTTCTGCAAGGAATCTCAGTATCAGAACACCTTAAAGAGTGAGGTGGCTATTATCATACCAAAATTAGTGTAAAACAGAAAGTGTTGAAAAAGTGGTAGAAATGACAAAAGGTATAGAAATTGAATATATTTGTTTCTTTATGAAAACATGTGTGAAGCTAAATTTATACGTGTATTTAATTTGTTTTTCATGCTTTCTTTTTCTCTTTCTTTTTCTTGGCTCTGTTTACTCCACCTTCAGTATTCATCTGTTTGTATTAATGTTTTCCCCCAATTACAGTTGCTAAAACGGCTGCTGCATATAGTCTGCATGTTACAGAAACTTGTAAATTTCAAACAAAGAACTGATGTTAAAAAGATTATAAGTTAGAGAGAAAAATACATACTAGAAATAAACTGCCTGGTGCAAACATAAACCAACTAATTTTATATTAAATGATGGTCATTATATGCCTCTGCATTTGATTGATCAATGATTGTTAGGGCATTTCTCTGATTGCAGTCATGCTGCAGAAGCCCCAGAGTGTCCTCAGCGAAATCACCAAGAAGAAATAAAGCAGTTTTCTTTTTTCACTTAATAAAAGATACAACTTTTTAATTCAAATCAAACTCTCCATGCTTATCAGAAGGTCTTTCTCTTGTAGTCTGTAATATATGTAATTGTCCAGTCTGGACATGAATTTCAAAGAAAACTGCACCTACATTTACTATGCAAAGGAGCTAGTCTGAAAAATGTGACGGTCCCACAGGACAGAGACCATTACTCACAGGTAGTTTAGACACAGAAATAATAACACTTCATTCCTTGAATCACCTTTTTTATCCAAATTGTGAAAAGAATATTTGACATAGAAATTCTGAAAGCATAAAGAATAAATAAAATTAGAAATATATTTCTTTTTAAGCTAGATAACAAAGAAATATTTTTTTATCCTAAACAACATCGTGAGAGTTTCAGACTTTTTCCTTAGATTAACAGAATTTAGGGAAGAAACTGTCAAGCAGAAATGTGAGCAGAACTTCCTAATTCTTGAATGCCTTGGTACTACACATATACTCCTGAGACTGCCAAATGGAAAAGAGTGGGATGACTCTCAGACATTTCGAATAAACTAATGGAATGGATATAAAATCATAGAAGAAAAAAGAGCTGCAGGTACCATGAGAAACCATTCTTGACAAGGGTTTGTCCAACCTATTCTTAAAACTTCCAGTGATTTAGACTCTAAATTTCCCTAGACAATCTGTTCTGGGGCTCTTCAGTCCTTTCATGACTGATTTTTTAATTAATTTCATCTATAACATTTGAGTTGTCTTACAGTAATTTCAAGGGTAACTACCAAATCTTTGCATATGGTTTATGGTCTAGGGTTTTTTCTGTCATACTCAATACATAAGAAACTACTGTGATAGCAAAGTCCTTCTTTATTGCCTTACTCTTACCTATGCACAACTCTTCCATGTTGTTGCATCAGATTTTATGACAAGAGAAAAGGAGGGCCTTTGTGTATTTGAAAAATCACTTTATTAGTCCTAATAGTCTTGAAGATTGTGGGGAGATATTAATTGGAAAACTGAAATATGTTCAAAGGCCAGTTTCTGTGATATGAAGTCAGTGTTAAATCTAGAAAAAGCCTTTTGAAGAAGATGATGGCTACAGTATATTTTTTTATGAGCATAAGCCTGAACCCAAAACCACCTCTGTGGGCTCAAGGCCCAAGGTTCTCCTCATTTATAATGCTTGAAAGACTCAGAAAGATGATTACAGCCTATGCTAATTTTTTCGCTTAGCTTCAAGCAGGACCCTGATGTGAGCAGGTAGGACTTGCAACACTGTCCCAGACTGCTGACCTGTACCTCAGCTGCACTCTCAGTACCATTTTGTGGTCAAAATTTGATGGACAAGTCAACTGAGAAGTCATTTCTATAAATGCTCAAACTTTGTACACTGTAAGGACAGCTAGGATTTGTCACTGTCCTGAGCTTGGGTTATGAATGCTCTAACTTGTTATTTGTAGAAGATGGAGCTATTCAGTTTCTCAACTCTCCTCCAAAGCCTGCACAAAGTTTGATACTAAAAGACTATCACTGTAAAGCTTCTGTAATGTTTTGAAATGTGGATGATGGGAACAGTCTATTGGCACACATTTGTGTGGGATTTGTGAGGGATAGAGTTCTAAAAACTTTCTCTCAAATCATTAACAACAGCCACACAATCCGTTATTTCCCTCAGGGTATGATTCATGTTTCTGTCAGGCATCAGAAAGAGGCAAATTTACTGTTTATAATTAAAGTGCTTGCTAATCTTATTTATAGAGGGAATTGAGAATTTTTCTATGAAGTGTTCTTCCACTAGAAAACATTAATTTGTTCAAAATAATGATAAGAAAAAATCAGAAATATTTACATTTTAATAAAATTTTTGTTGGCTCAATATCCTAACAGCTAGGGAATTAGGAGACAGATTTAAGACCATTCTTCCTGACACAGGATTCTTCCTGATATAGGAAACAATATGAGCTTACTACTCAACAACGGAAAGTGTTAGCTGCAGTATGGGGTGGCCAAGGTTCAAGTTCTAGCTTCAAATCAAACAATTTAAGGTAAGGCCTCTTCTCTATTGCACAAGATCTCTTTCACTTTATGAGGTTGCTTTCTAAAAAAGAGTCTCTTCTTTCCATATTGGAATTAAATCACATGCTTAAAACATAGATCTTGCATTTGTTCCTTTGTAAAACTAATTATCACTTTTCAACCAGTCCTTTTCATTTAAGTAGTTCATTAATAATGTGTTGTAACTTGAAATGCTCCCTAAATGTAAGTTGAAATGCTCTATTTGAAGGAAAGAAAGTAACAAAGATGGAATAGTTCATTCCTTCTTTGGTTCATTCTGTCTTCCATGTGGGACCAAGTAAGGAAGATAAAGACTTGCTAAATGGTCCTGTGCTTTATATTACGTGTTCTTTAGCCTACCTCAGTTTCTGCGGACAATTTCTCCCTGACACAGAATCTTCAGTTTTATTTTTTTTGTAAGTCAGTTTTTCATAAGAAGAATAGAAGACACTGTTTTGCCCATCTTCACAAGCCAAACGAAACCCCCGAAGAGCTCCTCTTTATCTTGAAGGTAGAAGCAAGAAGACAACTAACATTAGAGAAAAAAATCTGATTGTGGTTGAATACTTCAGAAATCTGTAAAGAGATTTTCCCAGAAGTCTGAGATTTTCCCCTCTTTTCTCCTCTTTGCCTCTGACAAACATAGTGAATGTTTAATGCAACGTACTGCACATGAATTGTTAAGTAAAATTTAATTCACATCTTCCTTTGAGATAACCTGGAGGTTCTTCGATTCCATGAACACAGGTGCCTGCTGATTGCAACCACTCTGAATAATGGATTAAAGGCTTATCAAATGAAACAGGATGAATGTTCACATCACGGATGAAAAGATTTGTATTTAAAATGTGTACATTAAACGATGCTTTTTTCAACCTACTTCATAGGCTGAGAAATATGAAAAAAAAAAAGGTATTACCAGAGCTTCAGATTTTCAGAGCTTTCACTGAAGAAATCTCCAGCTAAAATGAAAGCTACTCTCAGTAAGTACCTGCTGTGCAAATAATGTTTAAGGGCATTAAGAAATTGAAGTTGAAAAGTCTGTAGAAAGTACCTAATCACAAAAATCTATGTATGCCCAGATTGTTCTTTCTCGTATTGTCAAAGCCTTTCAGAACAGAACTGAGAACAAAATATGAAAATGTCAGAACTTTTCCTCTTAGATTTCTTGCTTGAATGGGACTTCGTTATACACTGTGTATAAAGAAATATTTCCCAGGAGGTGTCCAGGATCATTTGTACGAACCAGAACCATTTTGCCGTATTGACACAGTTTTGATGATTATGAAAATGAAACTAGTTCAAGAAAACACACATCTTGCACAAAGTGCTTAAGGCCCGCAGAATCATTATTATTCAATTTGGCTGAAGGTGTTCCTCACAAAGACACTCTTACAGCAGGCAGTCCCTTCTGGGAATTTGAAATCACTCTGTGAATAGGAGACCAATCGTGCCTTCACAGATTGTGCTATTGTGCTATTACTGCTTTATCCCTTATCACAGAAAGCTGTTTTTCATCACCTACGAGAATTTTGGTAATATGGATACAGCAGTGCTGACAAAAATCTCCTTTTTTGTGGAAATAGGCGTAGTTAGATTTAATAGTGACACAAGTTAAAGTTCTGAATTGCATCTTGGTATATCAACAAATATTATGAAACCCATATTTAGTTGCCTATATTCTTTTGTGACATCCTCAACCTTAGTGCTCTAACTACATTGCAAATTAACTCCAAGTAATATTGTTTTTAAAAAAATATGTATTTTTTTTTAAATACAGCTCAAAGGTGGAATTATTTTTTTTTCTATGAACCATAAGTACACTCAGTAATTTATTCCTGAATCTACCTAGAGTTAACCTAAACACTAAAAGCTTAGTCTAAAACCATTGTTCTTACCAATAAGTCAGCTCTTATTAACTGAAAGTGGCTTTGCTTCAGGCCTCATGTAAATAAAATATAACTAATTGGAGATCTGAGCAGAAAGTAAAGTCATACAAAGGGCAATTTCCCAGTTCTTTATTTGATATGACATAAGTCCATGTACAGCATAGCAGCACGGAATCACAAGCAAAAGTGTAATAGAACTCAGAAATTAAATAAATTTGAACATTTTATATGAGACAATTAGTCACAGATAATTTTGGATTAAAATGCCAATGGAAATCAATTTGTAATTTTTTACTATTTTATTGTCGTAGTGTATTCACACAGTGAGATAATATGATGGTCAGGGTCGTTGAAGAATTTTTAATAATATATATCAAATTTTATTTTCTCCTAGCACATAGATAGCTTTAAACTTGCAACAGATTCCTTCTATGCATCCATACACTCTGAGAATTGTGGCTTTTTACAATCATACATCCTATCTTTGGTAAATTAATAAAAACCAGACAAATTTTAATATCATAATATGTAATCATTAATGAAATCACTTCAGGTAAAGAGTTGTAAAAAGAGATTGGAAATAGATGAATGAAATGTAAGTTGAATTGCTTGAAGAATGTACCTTGATAGTGTGAAATAGCTTTGCAAGAACCCTTGCCGTTTCAGCCTAAGAGGAAAACGACTCTTGAGAAGATTATTCCTGAACAAAATCTGCAGCTTTCAGAGCAGTAGGCATTTAGAATTACAATATGGGTCATAAATCATATTGTTTAAACAAAAGCTAGTTAGCATTTTAATCTGTTCATTGCTAATTTCTGCCCATAAAGGTAAACACAGCCATGCAAACATTTGACATAACTCAGGAGTGGAAATCTTCAACACAGAAAGGAAAGAAAACCTAAACAACTACAGGCACTAGAGATGTAAGAATAACTCAAAACAGTAATTGAAAAGTGTGATGATGTTGCCTGTGAAAATGATAATTTATGAACTCTTTGCTACATAACATTTTCTTTATTTTTGTTGAGCCATTGGCTTTGTATAATGCATTTACATAAAAAAACAGAGAAGAATCTTCTGGGTGAAGTTCCTGACCACTCTTAATTTCTGTGGACATGTAGCAATTTCAGGATACGCTCAGATCCTGACATAATCAATCAAAAATGCTGGACTATGGTATGCAGTAGAAAACAGCTAATTCTGAACTCTGACTAATATCTTCGGAGTTATAAATAAGTTTACTAGATCATGTACAGTACCTGAAACTGATAGTATGTCTCCACTGTAGACACTGTCTTAAAATTTCCATTCATTGGACATAGTAATGTTTTAGGCATAAGGCTATTATAATTAAAATACCTCATCTTTCATCAAAGACTTTTGTGAAATATATAAATCTCTCCTTTGGACAGTTACAGTTGGTATTTATGGGGAAATTGTGTTGGTTATTGTTTAATACGGATTCTTAAATTAGTTTAGATCCTGTTGCAAAACAGAATGTACTTTACCTTTCTCTATGAGAAGTGAGTGGAAAGAGGTCTCCTCAGTCTGTTTCAAAATAAAATTTTCATACAAATATTATGACATCATCACACTTAGCTGAGTGTTTTGCCAAAGCAGTCATGATATGTAAGTGTCCTGTGTGTATGTGTCAAGGTGCTGGCAGCTGGGAGTGTGTAGGAGTGGCCTCTGTGGAAAAAGCCCTGTGCTGGACACAGCTGCCTCCAGCCAGCTCCAACAGACCCACCATGGGGCAGAGCTGAGCCCATCAGCCAGATGGTGGCACCTCTGGGAAAGGGTATTTAAGAAAGGGCAATAACACCAGAAAGCAGAGAGGAGAAGGGAACACAAACAGTGAGAAACAACAGCAGAGGAAACACTGAGTTTGCAGGAGGAGAAGGAGAGGGAGAAGGAGAAGGACGATGATGACAGCAATGACAATGACAAGGAGGAGGAGGAGGTAGTATTCCAGGTGCTGGAGCAGACATTCAAGCTCTGAAGCCAGCAGAGGACTCATGACAAAGCAGATAGATATTCCTGGAGGAACTGTGACTTGCAGAGAGCACACACTGCAGCAAAGGAAAAGTGTGAGAAGCAAGGAGTGGCAGAAAGAAACCATTATGTATTGACCGTAACTTCCCCCCACCAACCCCCTGAAGCTCACAAGCGGACGAAGAGTCTGGTGTGGAGCAAATCCGAGTCTAGGAAAGAGGGGAGGAAAGGTGTTCTAACGTTTGTCTCTTCATTTTCTTACTACCCAAACCTATTTTAATTTGCAATAAATTAAAGATAATTTTCCCCAAGTCAAGTCTGTTTTGCCTATGATAGTAATCGGTAACTGATCTTGCTGTCTTTATTTCACCTTGTGTGCTTTTTCATGCCATTGTCTCTCCCCCATGGGAGTGAGTGAGAATCTGGGTCAGTGTTTGGCTGCCTACCAAGGCTAATCCACTGAAGAAAGGAAAATTCATATGTGCTTTGACCATACTGAAATCATTACAAGTCACTCAGAACTTGTGGAGATGCATTTTTTTATCTATCCACTCCAGAGTTGATGCTTCTTCCACCATTGTGTAGAAATCCAAAACTGTTGAAAACAGCCCTCACATTTCTTCAGCCATCAGCGATAACACAGATCTCTCCACTTAGTGATGAAAGGAAGTAAAATAATTTATAATAGTCAACTAAGAAAATGAGTCACAAAAGGTTCTCTTTAAAGTGTGTGATTATTAAAGGTAAGGCAATTATTTTAATAGCAGGTTTAAACAGTGCAATATTTTTCATGAAGAGTCTGAAACCTGAAGACTGCTCGTACAGAGGACCCAGTAGCACCAATACAAATTAGTTTGCAAGATGAAGGCCTACAACTCTTCTTTATAATGCTTTATTATACAGTCATGTATCTGATTTCTCAACAATGGCTTAGTTTCTATAATCGTTTTCTGAACATTTAAATAAACTTTGGGAGTGTTGCTGTTCAAACTGTATTGTTGCAGCCAATTTTGCACTATTAAGAATGCTAAATGAGAAAAGCTGAATTAAGCCCTGCAGATACATTCTATAGTGTTTGCTGAACAGTTTAGATTTACTGTGTGAGTTAGCAATAGATACATCACAGCACACGGGGGACGCTTTAAAGAATCATTATTATTGCTGTTTATTGGTGTGGTTTTTTTTTTTTTTGCAGTGTAATGTGCTGCACAGTAGAGTAATTGCTTTCAAAAGAACAATAAGTATCACTCCCCAGTGAGGGTTTTTTATGGAAAAATATGTTGTCTAAAATTAACAGACAGTGATACATTTTTCCTCTAGGTTCACTTAGCTATTTTAGTTTTGTCTCATTTTATACTTTTTATGCTTGAAGAAATCTTTTGCATTAACTTTGCTACTTGAACAGGCCCAAGTCATAAACTCAGGTAGATTTATTACTTCCTTCTCCATGACGTTTATCTGGCTTTTGTTATGCTAAACAGCAAATATACACAAATATCTCATTACCATACTTCCAAGAGGTGCAAGTACATAAAACGGAACCCTTATCATATAATGAAATAAATATGGTGCAATTTAAAAAGCATGTAAGCATTTCAGCAGGAAACGCTAGTTTAAGATGGAGTGCTTGTATCCAGTGACAGTGTATTGGCTTATGGAGAGCTTGAGCAATACTAGTTCCTCATGACCAATAGCATACAGGGAGTAAGGATGACTTGCATGGTAGCTTACTGATTTTAGCTTCCCAACCCAACACACCATGTGCCAGCTGGTTCAGTTGGGAATAAGGCTACGTTTGAAGTCATCTACAGTAGTTCCCCTTTAACTGCTCTGTCAAGATAACCTCTGAGTATGATTAGTGCCTAAAATTATTTATTGGCTAACTTTGCATCATTATTTGATCAAAAGTAAAAAGTCTAACATACCATAATATTAAATGAAAAACTTTAACAATACAAAATTTCATCTAATAGTGTTATCAACACAATTATTTGACAAAAAATAGATTGTTATTACTCAGATGGATGATAGGCCAATTAGTCTGAATGCTGTTTAGTTTTATGCTAAAATGCGTAATATTATTATGATGAGTATTACCTAATGGAACTTTACATGGTATTACTCACATAATGCTCTTCCACCACTGTTTACCAGCTGTATATTCAGCTCCTAAATTCTTTCCTACCTGTCAGAAGATGCTTCCTACTTAAAGATTTTACAAACTATGAAAGAATTCATATCTTTAATTTCTTTTCAGGCCACATTAGGCTATTCAAAGCGTATATTTAGTCTGAAGACTGTATATCTGACAGCTGTGATGTGAAAGAATAAAGCAAATAATTGAAAAACAAACAAACAAACAAACCTTTTACAGTTGTCTGTCTAGCTAATGGAACAACAGAAAAGAGAAAATGACTTGTCAACAAGATTACGGGTCATTATATGTGGGCACTTCATGAATGATTGCTAAATATGTATAATATTGAAAATACAGAATATCATTCAGAGATTAAAGAGTTATATACCTAGATATAGAACATTTGACAATTTAATAAATCTTAGAATTCTGGCTTTTTTTTGGTCTTACTAATTGATTCCTTTTCTCATTATTCGGAAATAGTTTATCCTGAAATGTAAGAGCTTTTAAATGTACATATTTGTATTTTTATTTTCAGCACTCATTAGCTTTTGTAACTATTAAAGGAAAATCAAAGGGATTCAAATTCAAAAGATAATAAATGTTTAATTATGGAAGAATAATCTGTCTCTAGCAGCAAATAAACCAGAGAATCAGCAGGAAAATTAGAAGCAGGAATGACAGAAGAAAGGCAGAGATGATGGGAGTTAGTAAGATTTTTTTTTTTTAATGAATTAAACTGAAGAATATTGAAAACCTAAATAGAATTTTAAAATAACCAGCTCCACTTTGGAAAGAAAAAAAGAAAGACACCAAAAAGAAAATGAAAATAAAGTTGTAGGAAAAGGTAGTTCAGTGTCATCTGGCATCCTGTACCCAAGTTTCAGTATCCTCCATGTGCCCAGTTGGCTGGTGGGGTTCAAGAGAACAACAGGGCCAAAGAAAGAAAAAGCTGAAAGTCAAAATCTGTCTGAAGAGCGAAAAAAAAAATAATAGATTCTATGAGTATTTCACCTAATAATACATTCTATTAAAAATTATTCACAACAGCTCTAAAATACATAAAGATCTAGGAGAAAATGGGAACATTCTTTTTCAGATCATCGGTTCTCATGCTTGACACATAAGTCTGCTCTGTGAAGGCAAACATGCCTCTTCACATACTGAGGTCAACAACTTTGGAAGGAACGGCTGTCTGGGAGCAACAGAAAGTTTGGGGTTTTTTTAATTTTCCTTGACTGACAGCTACCTGAAGAGGATTGTGCTCCCTATCATATTTTTTAGAAACACACTAATCCTTCATATACACAAATATATGCTTCAGCAGATAATAACTCTAACATACAGTATGCTAGAATCTCCCCCGAAAATAGTTTACAAGTTTACTAGTAATTTGAATCTCGTTTGATTCAAAAAATATTAGGCAAACCTAAATCCCAACATATAAGAATAAAACAACAGTTCAGAATACATAAAACAAAAAATATAATTAATATGCTTAAGCTGAAACAGTTATGAACTTTTACTAGCAAATGTTGTGGCAGAATTTAGGTTTAAAACTGAAACTATGAAGTGGGTTCTTGCTTGTTTTTCCAGAGTTTTCCATAAGCATTTTTAAATATTATGTCCTGAATGGTTTTATAAAGCATTTTAAGACATTGTAACAACTACAGTGGAAAGCCTAAACACCTGTTAGATTGATTGTTTCATTAAGTATTGTCATTCAGGAACTCAGTTTAGAAGCAGAATTATGAAGCAATGAAATTCTTTCATTTTTTAAAATTATTTTTGGGGTTCCCCAAATCTTTTTATTTCTCTCACCCAAGTAGAAGTTCTTGCAGTGAGTAAGTTTAAGACTATTATGTTATATACCTTTAATTTAAATAAGTTTTCTGAACTGTCTTAAAGAAATCAGGAATTTAAGAGCTATTTTTTTTCCATTTAGCTTAAGTAATTTCCTCAATTCATTTAAGTCAAAATAAAATTATGTTAGTAGCAATAAAAGTGCCTGACAAACCTGGTGGCCTTCTATGAGAAGGTCACAACATCAATAGACAAGGGGAGAGCAACTGACGTCATTTGCCTGGACCTGAGCAAAGCCTTTGACGCTGTCCTGCATGACATCCTGGTCTCCAAGCTGATAAAATATGGGTTTGATGGATGGACAATTCAGTGGATAAAGAACTGGCTTGACAGCCGCACCCAAAGAGTGGCTGTCAATGGGTCCATGTCCAAGTGGAGACCAGTGACAAGTGGAGTCCCTCAAGGATCAGTACTGGGACCAGTCTTGTTTAACATCTTCGTCAGCAACATGGTCAGTGGCATAGAGTGCACCCTCAGCAAGTTTGCTGATGACACCAAACTGTGTGGGGTGGCTGACACACTGGAGGGTAGGGATGCCATCCAGAGAGACCTTGACAGGCTGGAGAGGTGGGCCCATGCCAACCTCATGAAGTTCAACAAGAC
>VYZM01005908.1:39164-93362 GCA_013398915.1 Dromas ardeola
TTTTTTTTTGAGCCATAGCAGATTACTGCTTCTTATGGCAGCACCAGTCACAGGAATAAATTCCTCATGTGATTTAAATCAAATCGGGATTGAAGTGGTTTATAGATTTAATATTAGTGAAATGCAATTAACCAACAATCTCTGAACTATACACTCAGAATCAATAAAACAGATACCCCAATGGGTATTCACAAAACATTTGTAAACACCTACAAATTTCATCAGCCTTGATAACTAATGCCCACAAGTTCTCATGCCCACCTGCCCCCCTCAGAAATATGTATGTTCCCTTACTTACCTACACCTCTTGTTGGAGATGGAAGGGGTCTTCTAACTTTGTGGGCAGCTGTGCTGTTTCCCACAACCCACTGCCCTGGTTTGAGATACAACAGAACCAATTTTCTTTTCAGTAATTTTTCTCTTCAGTTAAGTCTCTTCTAACTGACTGCGTTCTCTGAAATTAACAGCATATTTTTCAGACAGTGTTTGCTTCTAGAGTGATAATATCTGATGTTTATAGTTAATACCAAGGAATTGTATGCAGAGAGGCTCTTGCTTATACTTATTCCCATAACAACCAAGGTCAGCTAGCTTTGTTATGTGCAATGTTGGAGGGTCGGAAGTAGAAGAGTGTAAAGGGGTAACACCTGAGGGGAGGAGTGGACAAGACAGGTGACCCAAAATTGACCAACAGGGTATCCCATCACATCTGTATCATGTTTGCATAAAGCTGAGGGATCAAAGGGGTCAGTCCTCTCTTCTTCAATGGCTGGCATCCAAGGAGGTCTCTGTCTGTTCTTCTGCCTTTGATCCTGATCTGTGTGTTTCTGAATCTAGTTCTTGAATCTACATCCTGTCTGCCACTGAGTCCAGTCTGGGACTTACCCAGTGCCTGCCGGAGACGTGATCATCATCCTGGGAGCATGATATTGGTCCTCTATATATTTGTATATATTTCATAATTTCCATATTAATATTATTATCTTTTCTTTTTATCGTTAATATTTCATTAAAGTTGTTTTAGGATTTTTCAACCCTTAAGTCTCTCTCCCTTATTCTCTCTCCCTTCCCTTTCTGAGAAAAGGAGATGGGTTGACAAAAAGCATCTGTCATTCATTTAGTGGCCATCCCAGCCTAAACCTTGACAACTACTAATCCACACACTAGGGAGAAAGCACAGGTGACCTCTTCCAGCATCGACCTCAGTCTGGTTGTTGTGCTGTTGTGCAATGTCGAGCCCTGCAGTCACAAATTTCCGTGCTTCTTTTAGACGTCTTTTCAAGTGGACTCTTTTTCTTAAAAGTCTTAATCTACAAAGCATACTGTCCTCTCATAGAAAGAAATGAAATTAGTTTGACTTGGTTTGTTTTTTGAAAACTCAATATCACTCTTACTTCACAATTTGTTCACTCCTTGTGATTACAGATAATTACTTGATTATGTCTATCTTTAAAGAATGTTTGGCTTTTCCGTTACTCTTAGATGTTACGCTCAAAATATTGTTATGGGCAAAAGAGAATGTATGGAGTTAAGAAATCAGTAGTAGGCCAATTATCACGTTAACATATCAAATTATCTAATATGATATGTATGAGCCTCATACAGCTAAAAAGGTCATATAAAACCTTCCTTCCACATCACTCTTGGGGTCTACCTGGGTTTCCCTCTGCATGTCTCCTTTACACAGGCTGCTTCCTTCTCATCCATTCCCCACAAAGCCTGGAATATCCTAGGCCTGGGGGTGCAAAGGGATATTGTTTGCTTTGCGGTCACTTTATCCGAGGTTTGTCAGACCTTCACCATAAGGTATTCACAGGGCTTTAGCTAAACCAGTCTGGACGATAGTCCCTTGGCAGGGGGACGGCAGTTATAATAAGGTAAAACCAGGTCAGACCAACACAAGCCCAGAGAAGTCAGGAGCCTGCAGGTCCATACAAAGGCTGTGACCATTGTCAGTAATGACAAAGTCATGCTTACTATGTGACGTGTTCTCCACAAGTTGACAAAGACATATTCTAACAGACCAAAAATGACATCAGACCACTGTGCAACCTGTTTTAAAAACATTGTTTTTATCTGAATTGTTTTTATCTGAATACTTCTTTGGATCTTTCTTAAGCTCTCTCGCATCCTTCCCTGCTTGGATTTCTGTATTTATATTACCTGCTAAAAATAACTAGATGTGAATTGTTTGACCAGGTTTCTATTCAGTGTAGTTATATACATCAACATGATCTACCTTTTTAACACTTCTGTTTCTTTTCTTGTCCCCCACTATTTCAATCATTTGTTGAGCCTTTGGCTAGTCAACACAAACAGGTAAGGAGAAAAGGAAAAGACAGGAGAGGGACAGAGAACCGATCATCTTTCTTTCAAGTTCTTTGAAGCTAATGCACTTAGCTGCAGGTTGTAACCTAGACCATAGAAGCCTTATGAACCCGATCTCTCACTGAGAATATGAGCACACAACCGCAGTTCTGTGAGGTTAAGGGGGTCAAATTTGCAGAATACCAACACCAATCAATTGAACAACTAACTGTTGTTCAAAAAACTCCTGTTTGTCCTGAGGGAAAAGCTACCTCAGAGCATGCTTCTTACATTTACTGCTCTAACTTACATGTGCTATATCTACATGCTAGCTTATCTGAAAAGTACTTGCTCGAGTGTCCACTCCTCAGATTCAAACAACTAAACTCTATTGAACAGCTTTAAATTGCAGTAATACAAAAAGATTTGGTCCCCACCTCAGCGTACATATAAAATCAAACTGATGTAAAATAGGGTGGTCTCAAACATGGAAGATATTCTATACTCTGTGAAGCATAGTTTTATGAAGCATGAAGAGCTATATGAGGGCACACTATATGGTACTGTGTTCTATAGGCCATGCTTTATGATTTCTTATTACTTGAGTAAAGTTCTTTAATATAATTAGATTATTTTAGGACAACATGAAGGAGCCTTAAACCAATCTCTTCCCCATAAAAAAGTCATACCAAGGAAAGGTCAGCAGCATTAGTGGAAAGGACTGCATAGGAAATTAAAGATCCTCAGAAATCTTCTATTGAGAAATGGTAAGTAAAATGTATTCTCCAAAGCATACAACTAAACCTTGTATCAGCTATGAGTAAGTGCTACATGCCCTATCACTTAACCACCAAGTCACATGAAAAAATATTTAGGATTGTGAAGTATATCTTAACTAATAAAAAGGGAAATAATTAAGTTGAATAGTGTGACACATTTACAAACAATGAGATTCACTCGTGTGTAGAACAATCTCTTAATGAATCCTGCAGGAGCACCTATGTCTTCAGGTACTCAAAAACAGAGAGGACAAAGCATTGCAAATTGTATTTAGGGAATGATTCTTCATTAGTAATAAGATGAACTGCATGATAATTTGATAAAACTCTTCCACCTACAATTCAAATTACCATAAAAACACATTTTGCAGATGACAAGAGGATGGGAAGTATCACCAAGTCTTTAAAGTGTGTTTGTATATGCTATGCAGAGTGTCTCTTGTTTTACGTTTTATTCTGTTTTGTATAAACAGACTCCTTATTTTACAGTCTATGTATAAAGCCAAAAATGTGACTTTTTTTCAAATTCAGTCCAATAAATTTGTCTTTCTTTGTCAGATCATTTATTTTTATTTCAAATTCTCCATTAAACTTTGTTCTTACTTAGAAAATAAAATCTAAGTTTATGACTAAGGTAAGTTTATAATCCGAGATAACAATACCCACTTTTCCAGTAGAGTACAGTATTAATGTTTTTATTAACCTTTCCAAGTGTTTGGCAACAGACCAGGAAGCATTTCTATCTAAATGATCCTTTCTGGCATTCAGACATTTTTTCTTGTTGTCTTTTGAGTGATGATTATAAGCAGAGTGCAAGATGAAAAGAAAGTCATTTAGCTGTTAGAAATAGCTACCAACTCGTATTTGCAAATCAAGGATTATATTTTTCATTCTGAACCACACCAGTGAGCCAGAGCGCAACAGAGTTTTTTGAGTAGATTTATTAATCAGAAATGTGGATTTAATTGACCCTTAATCTATTTGTAAAGCACTTTACAAAGGCCCTTTCACCCAAGAATCTCAAATTATCAGTAGCACAGACTGCAGCAAAGCACACATGAGGTTAACATAATAAACTAGGTTGACTTTATCAGAGGAAAGAAATATTGGTTTAGCACTGGTCATTGAAATGTGCACTCCTATATATTGTGACATAGTTGCAGTCATGCAGCTGGACAGCCTCTCTTATCATTACCCCTTGTGCACACTTGTAATAAATTTTCCTTTTCTCAGCCAAATCATGCAGCACAGGGAAAGACTATAGGTATTGATTGCTTACAGTCTGAGTGGAAAAAAATAATTAACATAGAGCAACAAAAATCTTAGCAATTAGAATAAATTAATTTTAAAAGTGTTTATCTTTTTGACAGCTTGATCTGATATTCTGTTATTCAGAAGTAGTTTATTGTAGTAAATGAAATAAATTCTAACCTTTCTTACTAAAGTTGGACTTCTGAACTTCTGATGACCCTTTTCTTAATTAAAGGATTTTGAACCCATATACCCCTCCTTTCAGAGGGGAAAAAAGAAAAAAAGAAAAAAAAAACCATGCCTGCAAACAACAGGTGATTGTGCAGAGTGAAGGGTGAAACTTTTCAGCTGCTCTACCAATTTTTGTTTACTGTGTTGCATGGGACCTAAGGATGGAGGGATGCTCCCATACATATGGGAAAGATAGGAATGGGCACAGGTCTGCATCTTCTGCTATTGTTGGGGGTACTTTCCTGCTAGAAGGGCTGTGACTTATGTATGTCAGGAGCTGAGAGTGACCCCTTCTCCAGTTCTCTGCCATCATTATGTGGGCAGCAGACCAATGCCCGCACCTCACTGGGGTTGTTGTTCCCCAGGTAATTGTTTACTTTATCTATGGATTAAGGCTAATGTTCTGTTTTCCATTGCAGCCTTGTATCCTTCATGACAAGCAACTCTCAATGTCCACCCTATCAAACATCTATAATGGAATACAGCTGTACTGTACTGTACTGACAGTACCAGAAAAAAGTCAGTCTCTTGATCATCCTTATTGGCAACTCAGCCTTCTCATCCCTTCATGGGCTGCCAGGGAGATTCCCAAATGCTGTGCTCAGATTCCTAAACAATCTGGAATCAGTGCTGTTCGGCCTCAGTGTGTTGTGGCCACCAAGCATATTTCCTGGAACCATAAGCATTGTCTTTCTGAAGACGTGTCCTTATCTTCGCATTCTTCATAGCCTGAAAAATACCATTTTCTCTCTTGGTCATAGCTTTTTCATGTATGGCCTCCTGGTAGAGGCCATATAGACATCTACTGTGACTATATAGCTTCTAGCATTAAATTTAAATCAGATTTTACTTTTTCAGCAGAGTATTAAGATTCCATAAGGCTGTAAAATTTTTCCACTGCTAAACAATATTGTCTTTGTAGCTCTTTCCAGAATATGTTTTATATTGGGCATTCAATCTGGGGCAGTAGATTCCTCTGTTTGTTTTCATTTACTCTGTCCTCTCCTCAGCTTGTGACATTTTTAGTTTCTAAGTTTATATATTAGTAACAAAACCAAGATGTCAGAAATATATTTCAGCCTAGAATATGCAAAAATAGAAACATTTCCATTGTTTTGTTACTTTCTTCCAATGGCAGGAAGAAATATTTTCAAGAGGGGGAAAAAAGCAAACCAAACCAAACAAACACTATTTGACATGAATTTCTACTTTTAGAGAATTTTCAATAAAATCAAAAGAAGTGGTGAGCTGCAATTATTTCCCTCACATAAGAAACAAGAGATGTTCTGCTGGTTTCACCCAAGTTGTGTATTTAGGAGATGTGGGAAAGGAAACAAAATCTTAGTTCCCTCTTCTGCATTTGGGCACAGCCTAGAGCACCCAACCACACGCATCCCTAGATTGTTATACGAATATTACATGGGAACAGGATAGCTTTTTAAAAGATTTTTGAGAAGTCTGGAAACAGGGCAATGTCAGTTTAAAATTTAATATACTGATAGAAAATGAACTACATGTATACTATTATGTATAAGTGCCCCATACATTAGATTATACAAAAAAAATTGTACCTTGTTGGAAGATAAATAGTCTTTTTCCATTCCGTCTCTTCTGTAGTTCTCTTTCTCTTTGTTTATATTTGAATAAACCGAGTCGTCCCTAATTATATTTCATTCCCTTACATCTGGTGACATTATTAACATACAGATATGAATTGTTTCATTGTTCTATTGTTTTGTTCAATGTTTTATTGTGTTTTCCATCAGATACGTGTAGGATGTTCAACATAATTTTAAACCATCTACTATCGTACAGAGCCTTCTGTGCTGTTTCCTGAAAGATAGAGGAGGATCAAGTGAGGGACCAGTTAGGCCAATTTGATATTCACAAGTCTATGGGCCCTGACGGGATGCACCCGAGAGTGCTGAGGGAGCTGGCGGAAGTCATTGCTGGGCCGCTCTCCACCATCTTTGAAAGGTCCTGGAGAACAGGCGAGGTGCCTGAAGATTGGAGGAAAGACAACGTCACTCCAGTCTTCAAAAAGGGCAAGAAGGAGGACCCGGGGAACTACAGGCCGGTCAGCCTCACTTCCATCCCTGGAAAGATGATGGAACAGCTTGTTCTGGGCGTCATCTCAAGGCATGTGGAGGAAAAGAGGGCTATCAGAAGCACCCAGCATGGATTCACCAAGGGGAAATCATGCCTGACTAATCTGATAGCCTTCTATGAAGGCGTGACTGGATGGATAGATGAGGGGAGAGCGGTAGATGTGGTCTACCTTGACTTCAGCAAGGCGTTCGACACGGTCTCCCACAGCATCCTCATAGGGAAGCTTAGGAAGAGTGGGTTAGATGAATGGACAGTAAGGTGGATAGAAAACTGGTTGAAAGACAGAGCTCAGAGGGTCGTGGTTAGGGGCACAGAGTCCAGTTGGAGATCAGTGACGAGTGGTGTTCCCCAGGGGTCAGTACTGGGCCCAGTCCTCTTCAATATATTCATCAACGACTTGGATGAGGGGATAGAGAGCACCCTCAGCAAGTTTGCTGATGACACAAAGCTGGGGGGGGTGGCTGACACACCGGAAGGCTGTGCCGCCATACAGAGAGACCTGGACAGGCTGGAGAGTTGGGCGGAGAGAAACCTTATGAAATTCAATAAGGGCAAGTGTAGGGTGCTGCACCTGGGGAGGAATAACCCCCTGCACCAGTACAGGTTGGGGGCTGACCTGCTGGAGAGCAGCTCGGTGGAAAGAGACCTGGGAGTCCTGGTGGACAACAGGATGACCATGAGCCAGCAATGTGCCCTTGTGGCCAAGAAGGCCAATGGCATCCTGGGGTGCATCAAGAAGAGTGTGGCCAGCAGGTCGAGGGAGGTCATCCTCCCCCTCTACTCTGCCTTGGTGAGGCCACACCTGGAGTACTGTGTCCAGTTCTGGGCTCCCCAGCTCAAGAAGGACAGGGAACTGCTGGAGAGGGTGCAGCATAGGGCTACCAAGATGATTAGGGGACTGGAACACCTCTCTTATGAGGAAAGGCTGAGGGAATTGGGTCTGTTTAGTCTGGAAAAGAGACGGCTGAGGGGTGACCTAATTAATGTGTACAAATACTTAAAGGGTGGGTGTCAGGAGGATGGGGCCAGGCTCTTTTCAGTGGTGCCCAGTGACAGGACAAGAGGTAATGGGCACAAACTTGAGTGTAGGAAGTTCCATCTCAACATGAGGAGGAACTTCTTTACTTTGAGGGTGGCAGAGCACTGGAACAAGCTGCCCAGAGAGGTGGTTGAGTCTCCATCTCTGGAGACATTCAAAACCCGCCTGGACGCATTCCTGTGTAACCTGCTCTAGTTGGCCCTGCTCTGGCAGGGGGGTTGGACTAGATGATCTCCAGAGGTCCCTTCCAACCCTATGATTCTATGATTCTCTATGATTCTATGATTCTCTATGATTCTATGATAGCTTGTTCAAAGTACCTATTCTGCATCTAGCAATTGGAACTTGGCTCCACACAGGGACCTCTTAATGATACTTTCCAAAATGTCCTAGAACAAATTCTGCACCTCAGTTACATTCTTAAATGGGCAATAAGGGGTTTTTTATTATTATTTTTTCCCCTTGAGACTCTCATAGCAAGTATTTCTTGTTAATTTCCAGCATTGTCTTTCTTCAAGGTTAAAAGATATTATTACCCATTATTATTTTCTGTTAATAATTCAGACTTAAAGAGGTCTGGTTTTTATTGCAAATATTTACTTCCTTCACTGTCTGTTATCTACAAAAAGAAGTCACACGTCTGAGTTTTCACCACAGAAACTGGAAATATATTTTGATTATCCTTTGTATTGATGGATTATTTATATTTCACTCTTTCATAGGCTATATCTTTCAGAAGTCAATGTATTTTTTTTTCCCCTAGATACCTGCAAGTAGTTGTTTCGACGTTATCACTCAATAGTCTTGTGAACAGTCCTGAAAAGACTCTGCTTTGATCCTTCTGTTTCTAACAATAAGAGCACAGTGCTTACAAACTTGATACCTAGAAATTGGTTCAGTTTATACTGGAGGACATATGCAGATGTGCATATTTGTTTTGGTACCCACCAAAAATTGTAGAAGACATTATCTGGAGATTGTGTGTTATAACACTGTTTTTGCCATTCTTAACGTTTGCTAAATCAGCTATCTCCTCCTCAGTCAGCAAGTGCAACTGCAGACATACAGGTTATCTACTTATAGTCAACGTTCTATTCAGTGCGTTGAGACATCTTAGATCCTTTAATAAAAAGGTTTTTGCACTTGTTTTTATCTGCCAGTCTAGCCTGGTGTTTCGCTCATCATAAAATATGTTCCTTCTGTACACTTCATCAGTTTCTCCAGTAGGGAACATGTGAGACCGGTTTTGTGATGGTTCCATAAGTAATGAAAACAGTAGCTGGCTCTCTTAATGTCCGTTTCTCTGAAATATTTCCTTGCATTTCGGGAAGGATAGTAATTATGGTCCATGGTGTTAATTCTTTTTCAGACATAAGACATTTGATATCACTTTATTAGTTAAATATTTATTTGTTGCTCAGTAGATGTGGTGTTCCTGCCTAGTTTACATTTTTCTGTTTGTGATTGCATGGCCGTGATTTTTTATTGATAGCCTGCACTTGACCATTTAGTTGTTTTGTTATTGTACATCACGTTTCAGACCTGATATTATTATGCATCAGTACTGCTAAAAGAAAATTGCAAATTACTCCAAAATACAATTGCAATCAAGATATTCATTGCTCCTGTTGTGTAGTTATAGACAGGATGGTTGAATAAATAACAATCCGTCTTCTATCAGTATGTACACGGGCAGCCTTTGGGTCACCAGAAGCTAAGTTTCAGTGATGTATTCCTCACTGAAAATTCTTGCTCTTAGTCATTATATGTAGTGCTATTCATCACCTGAATCTCAGAAAACAGCTATTTGCCTTTGTCTTCCTATAGATTTTTTACTGTTGGTCATATCCTGGGAATTTCTTTTTCTACCTTCCAGATTGTTTTTTTCCCCAGGACAAATACTGCTACCACTATATGTCCTGGAAAGTAATGTCTCAGTTTTGGAGAGTCAGTATGCATTGTCTGTTGGGTTCTTTGGTGATAAGTCTGTGTACATGCTCTGTCATAAGAGTTATTATGAAGTGACTGCTTCCATTGGCCCTTGCTAATCTCTAGATTTGCATCTGTTTCTTTCGTACCAGGGAGCATCACACCTCCCACATAAGTCGGTCATGAATAAAGAAATCTTTATGATGTCTAAGTTATGCAGGAATACTGTTCAGCTCAGTATGTTTCTCTGCTTCTTAGTTTCGAGTAGAAACAAAGACACTTACAGTAACAGACATGTAGTGTCCCTGCAGTGTCTTTCCATACAAGATCACACTGTCATGATCCACTTAGAAGTGCGAAGCTAGGCTCTCAGGAAAAACTTTCAAATCCTGCCTTGTCATTCTTTTGTGTTTCCCATAGGAGAACAAAAAGCCAAACAACCTTACACCAAAATCATTCTCTATTACCTCATCTTTATCCCTCTGATCAGTCCTGTAACAAGCTTCAAAGTCTTTCCAGTCTAAGAATGTTGCTGTCGGTGTTCCTAGACTCGTCTCACTGCTCCCTTTTTAGGGGTTTGTTCTGACACAAGTGGGAACAGGAGAAGCTGACTTGGGGAAGAAAGTCAACAGACATGAGCTAGAGTAGCAGTCCACTTCTGAACACCAATGTCTTGTACAATAACATGAACGTCTTATCACTGCTCAGAAAAATCCATGCTTGATGTGCTTTAAGATCAAATTTGCATTTTTTTCAGACATAGTACATTGGTGGCTCATGGTCATATTGTGATCAAATAATACCCCCAGGCTTTTGTCCTCCTCTGTTTCCAAATGATAAGCTTTTAGGTTCTAGTAGGAACTATTACTAGTCCCCAAGTGTATGACCCTGGCCTTTGTGCTATTGAGTTACATTCTATTTCTACTGCTTCCAGACTCACTTATGTCAATGGGAATGAACTAAAAATAGTTCCATATGGACACTAGGCTTGCTTTTGTGTAATTCATTTTCATCAAACACAAAGAAACTTGCTTTGCTTTACATATCAAAATTAATTTGATGGCACATTTGTTAATTTCTTCTATGGATAAAACAATTCCAAATTTTGCAAGGGTCTTAGGGCCAATGTAACTTTTTAGATTTGATACTGTTTCTTTACATAACCATGTTTAAATCCTGCTGTATTTTTTAAGGCATTACGTATTTTTATTAACTGTCGTGGATGCATATACACAGCAAAGTGACTGCATTCAACTGCATTGTAGAGTGAAATCATTATTAACAAAGCATTTGATCTCTAATTTGGAAGGTACCAATGTTTATGAATTCTGGCCATCATGCTTTACTGCTTGAAAATGCTGACTCTGAATACAACTCCTAGACATTTTTGTTTATATGTGTGTCAAAATGGCCACAAATTCCTTACTGAGTCTAAACCAAATATGAAGGAGTTATATTATCTGCAGCTTATGTTGCATTCAAACTAGAGAATAATAAAGTACATAAAGCTCAGCACAGGTTAAAATCCTGAATTAAATTATTTTCTTTTTAAGATTGCTATGAAGGGTCCAAAAACATTTAATCTAGCCTTGATAAAGACATTGCAACCTGAAATACAAGATGCCTTCAATGATGGCTTAATTTCACCACCTTTACATATTGAAATCAATGTAATGTGTGGTAAGGCTGTACTATTCAACATGAATAACAGTTAAGGAACTGGGCTGAGAACAGACATTTGCTTAAACTTTCTAATTTGCTGGTCTTCACCTAGTCAGCAATATTTCCTTAAAACTCTGTCAAATCATAATTCATATTTTATTTTCTTTTCTTGACAAGAAAGATTAATTTAATTCTCCAGGCTAAAAAATAGTACTTCCCCACCACCACCACCACAAAAAAAACCCCAAAACAGTACTTGCGTAACACAGATATAAAGTTTCAGGCTACGAAAAAGCATTCACATCTAATGTTCTAATTTATACACTTTGTTTCCCTTGTTATGTGCATCTGTTCACCAAAAAGCAGGCAGAATGGCATCATTAAGGCATCATTTGATGCCTTAATAAGCTTATTTAGGACAAGACAATAAAGATTTTCCCATCCAAATGCATGCTGATACTAAATTCATTTCGTTATTGTTACTGAATGAATAACAGAAATGAGGCATTCAGAGGAAAACAAAAGACAAAACAAGGGAAAGAGATTTGCATTTCTCAGTTTATGTTTACATTAATTATGTGTCTGACTAATTGTTTATCAAACAATTTAATTTTTCATTCAGGTGAGATAACTCAGCATATTTAGGTTGAAGCCTGTGCTCTATTGCTTTTCCTGTTCTTGCAGTTGTGGTTTAAAGTCTGGTTTCTGAGGCGGTAACTAGAGACCCTCCTTGGCCTGAGGCTACACGGTTTAGTCTTCCTCTTGCTTGAATTGGAAATACAACAGTGTGGCAAGAGCGGAGAGCCTGGCTCTCCCAGAGGTTCTTCCATATGGTTTCTGCTGTAGGATTGACCAAAACGTACACAGATGAGGTACTTGTAAATGGTCCGTAGAAACTGTTCCTGTAGGCTCTGGAATGATTGTGTAGATGTTTTGTATGAAGTTTAGGACCGTCAGTAGCAGGTATTGTGCATGTGTGTAAGCAGGTGGATGGGGATGGTGGCAAAATTCAGCAGAACAGAGGTTCAGGGACTCTCATCCCATCCAGCTTGAGAAAACTTTGCAAGTGCCCTTGGGCACATGGGCAGAGACCACCACCCTGCTCAAAAGACTCAATTCTGTGCATGACCATCACCTTTATGCAAAAGATCCCATTAAATTGCAGGGCTTTTTTTTCGTTTTACTTTTTTTTGTTGTTTTTACCACTCTCCTGGAGTGTCTGTGTACAGCTAGCTGGTATCTCCTAAACAGTTTTGAGAACACTTGTCCTTGCTTCTAATGTACTACAGAGTCAAATAGGTACAGCCACAAATAGTTAATGCAGATTTTGAAATGAAACAGAGAAGACACAATCTTGTGGCCTGGATTTGGGGTGGACCACTTACAAGCTACTTTTGCCTAGATATCTTACACTGATATATTTATAGTAGTCTGTTTGTTTTTTTAATCTGGACACAAATAAGGTGATTCTGGCAGGTTTAGTATACTTATGGATAAATAATCAGCAAATGTCACATTCTGTAAATTTACCTATGAACATATCTGAAATAGCATTTCTGTGTCTCAGTTTTATTTCTGACATTGTCAACTCAGGAACAAAGTATTTCTTTCTCTTTTTAAAATATTATTTTTGTGGTTCTGGGAGATTTGTTCCAAAGAAACTAACAAAAATTTTAGGAAAGACCTCTGAGAGGTGACTTAGCCATTTTTTTTTTCAGCTAGGACTAGTTTCAGAAATACCTCTTTGAGAAGTTAGCTTAATTTACATGGTGTTGAGGATAGTGTCAGCAGCTGTTAGGAGGAAATAAAGTGTAAATAAAGTGTAAATAAAGCTAGGTTGCAGATTGTGAAAAATTTGCGCCAGAGATTTAAAATGAAATACAGGATTTCATACTACCAACAATGATCCATAATAGCCCCCCATAAACTTACTTCTAAAATGAAATGTTTTGTTGGCTTTTACAACCAGCATAAGTCAACATTGTTATTATGTAGCTCCTTCACTTGCTGTAAGTTGGTAATAATTTGTAACTGCTTTTTAAGGGAGGTAGATGATTTGCTAGTATTATCCATACAGCTGAAGTCATACATTTAATTTCCCTTCAGTTCCAAAGCTATAATAGCTTCCACTAAAAATAATGGTTTAATATATTATTTATTTACAACTAGAAGGGATACAAACAGGGAAAAACCTACATCAGGGAGCAGAATATACGTAGGACTTGCAGCCAGCCAAGCTTTGGAAAATCAGATCATTTTAATTTTTAGTGGCACTTCAAAGAGTCCTTAAACTTTGCCTGACCCATCATTTCACACAGTTTTTAAAAGGAAAAAAATACAAGGGAAGCTGCTATTACACATGTACACTAACTTGCTAACGGTAGAGTAATCTTTCACAACTACATAATTTGGAAGATAGCTCTATGACAGCCAGCCAAAATCAGAAGCAATTAGTGTGATAAGTAGAGAAACTGTGTCCTTTAAGGCATCTTCTTATGTACTGCCAAGACACTGTTTCTGGACAAGAGTTTAATAACTGCCTCATCTGTTGATTTAGTTTAATTAATGCTGTAAAAGGAAAATACTGTAAATAAATATAAATATTTCCACTATAAGACATATTTTAGATATTTTGTTGTTACAGCAGCTTGCATCTCATTGTAAGCAGCATTTCCAATTACATTACTGCTTGTTAATAATCTGAGGCTTTGCTTCTGAAAACAAATCATAAGGTACACTTCTCTCTACTGTGTTTTTCTTTTTCTGTTTCTTATATTAAATATTCTTTCTCTTTACTCTGTGTCAGCTCAGTGTAATTTTAGAGTGAGCTGCTACACATATGTAAGAAAAGAAAATCCATCTTTGTCCAATTGCGCCTTGTTAGGTTGGAACACCTAACAGTTAATTTCCTCAGAGTGTGTTTTCAGCTTTCAGCCACATTCTGTAATGTGAAAAGTGCTGAAATATTCATCATATGTAATCCACAGAGTTCAGCTATATCCTATTCTGTTGGAAATCATATTTTTTAAATTCTTCATTCCTAAGCAAAGAAATACTTCTAGTGGGTTTTTTTGTTCGTTTCATTGGAGTTTTGTTGTTGATATATGTTTGTGTATGTTAGTCACGTGGTTAATTGCTTATGTAAAATAGAGTCTTGTGACCAGTAAACACTTTACCAGATGCCAGTTCAGTTCCCTTAATCTTGCTGTGTTGTAAAACGTGGTCAATGCTCAACCTAAAAAGAATACATAAACATGTTTTCCACTCAAGTTACAATTTAGGCACCCAAATTTGAAAATAAATAGAAAAGAGAAACTTCCAAAAGGAGATAAAAGCATACAACTATATCTTCCCTGTTATCTAGCAATAAATGTTTCCAAGACAGTATGTGACTTCTTCAGTGCCTCCCAATAAAATTGGGAGTACAATACGATGTAATGCAATACAGTACAATAGGGAAATTAAGTGTCCAATCTTAGAGGCAAGGTGCCTAACAAGCGGGCATTGCAGCACTTTACTACTAATGCTTTGTGACTAGGTGTGTCATCAGTTCTTACTTGGTGTCTTAGCAGAGCCTTTACAAAGACAGAGTAGCACTTACCTGATGGGCCACTGTGAGGTGAACGACACTAGAGAATAATGTGCTTAAATCCTATGGGCATGTCTGAGCTAAACTCTACTGCAGGATGCAAAGATTTCTGTGCTAGAACAAAACCCAAAATGTTTATGTCATTAGCCGTGCTCAAGTGGAGCATTGCTTTTTTGGAACTCCGGCTGTATTTTGGTTTGGTAGCTACATTCCGCTACCAAAACAAAACACCCCATTCAGGTGGAAAAACACTTCTGCCAAAGTCTTTTTTTTTTTTTTTTTAATATAATTCATTCTCAGATTGCAGAATTGCTCCTCAGACACTGTCATGACCCACTAATGGTCAAACTACATAAGAATGAGTATCAACAAGTCTTGCCTATTACTATATCAATACAATTCAGTGACTAATTTATCAGAAAAAATAGAATGTTTCTGAGACATATCTTAAAATGCTAATACTTACACTAACAGACTACTTAGGAAGGAATTAAGAAATCCAATGTTGTGCAACCGGGGCAACACTCCACTCTGAAATGTGATCTTTAAATACGAGGCTGATGCTGGACAATGCTCTTAGTCATATGGTTTACTTTTAGGTAGTCCTGTGAAGAAAAAGAAGCCAATATTGTATTTATAGATGTATTTTGTGGGGGTCTTATATAGGTCCATTTAAAACTATGAAGAAAGAGAACTTTGTCTGCTACGGTCTTATGGAAGAAATCATCAACTATATTATTTGATAACTACATGGATTTAGTTCTCGTGCCATAGTGGGAGGGGGAAAAAAAAAATAGATCAAAGGAATAGTTTAGATGTAATGCATTAGTTATACACTTGAAACTGGACTCTATCTCATGACTGGAATTTGTATAGGGCCTTATTTGCCCATATAAAGCCATGCAAAAATTCCTCAGATACCAATACCTGAAAGAAAAAAAATTACCTGAAAGAAAAAACATTCAGATGATATAAGGAAATCTCGCCAGCCCCACAACAACCTGGCCTCAAGATGGTCCCAGAAGCAGTTCTATGGCCAACAGTGCAGCAAACTCATCAGCCAGTTTCTAAATAAGCCAAGGAATGAGAACTGCTGCTTGAAAAATATAAAAGGCTTACGGGAATTTATGAACCGGAAAACCTATTTCTTATAATAATTAAGAGTCCATCACTGTTTAACCCCTGATCTCTCACAGGTGCTTGTGCCATATGTTAGGTGTTGAAAGACTGAATAACTTTTTGTGTGTAAGAAAAGGCATTACAATGAAATGGCGGTCAACTGGGATGTGAGCAGTGAAGATACTTATAACAGTTAAGGAAAATTTTATAAAGGCCTATGTAAAGCCAACACCAACAGAAAACTGCCCCAAAGAGAGACTGAAGATTAATGAATGAATACTGCATAATTTTTGGAAAGATGTTTCAATAGAAAAAGTAAAGCAATAACAAATCTAAAATTACAGAAACAAGGAACCTCTGTAAGAATAACAGAGTCATGGCCAACTAGTGACTATGGACATGGATGGAGAGCAAAATTCAGGAGGGCCTTTTGGTTTTTTTTGTATTAATATGATCTCCTTCTGTAAAAGAAATAATTAAAATCTGCACAATCTCTCCCCCCTTGTCCCTAAAAGTTATAAAGTTATCACATAAGGGGAAAATAAAATAAATAAATGCCTAGAAAGGTCATCGATAAGAAAAAAAAAAAAGGAAATCACCAAAAAAATTCTCTATTAATTGTCAAAAGATGAAACATTTAATCCGATTTGTACATGCAGATAACATGTAACAGATAATTTGCGGATGAAAAGTCCATGAGCACCTTTGGAGGCCCATCAACATCATGCAATGTTCAACAGAGATTCTAAACAGTGGGTATCCAGCACCTGTGGACATACCTTTAAAGCTGTGTGTTTGTGTCACTCGAGAGAATAAAACCCTCAGTCCATTTTTTGTCTCACTAATATGGCTCTTTGTTTGCTTTTTGTTTTTAAAAGAAGTCACTATATTTACGAAGTAAATGATTTGTAGAGTAACATTTCTTCCTTTGGAAATATAATAATGAACGGAATATTTATGAATGTTTAATAACGGATCAAAGCTCATGGGGTCAATCAGGACCTGCACAGTAATGATAAGATCATGATTTTTGTTATATTGTAAAATTATGCTATTTTTACCCAGATAGCATAAGGAAAAATCCTCAAATTGTGAGTTTAGTTGTTAATTGAGGGAGCATAAATAAATATCTTTGCTAAACAGCAGATATAGATTACATTATTTAGATCTTGATTAATGACTTTTTAATATAAATTTGTAAAATAAAACTTCACGGATTGTGGCTTTATTAGTAAACCACATGAAGTATTCTGTAAAATCCTTTTCATGTATAAAAAAGCAAAAAAAAAACCCCAAAAACATCTCATTCAAGCACATAGATTTTCACACTGGGAAAAGCAGACAAAACAGAGTGCCATCTATGGAGTGAGGAATCACATATCAGATTCTCACGGTTATATCAAAATGAACATAGCAGCTACCTTGTGTATCACTCACTTCTATAAAGCTGCTATAAAAACTGAATGAACTCCTTAGCAGCTGAGATCTGCTTGGGTGTTCCTATTATTCTTTTCATCATTTATCCCAGATTGTTGTACGTCCGCAGCCAACAGAAAAGAGAATGGTGAGCTTGCCAATTATTCTTCCCTGCAGAAAAAGTGTTCTTATCTGAGTATAGGAAACATATCAGTAAAGGGTGATGAGGTCGAGGTACACAACAGGGCTTTTTCTTAATTCACCAAACACAAAGACAAGATATATTCTACTGACTGCCAGTTGATTCCTCTGTGGTTTTCCCTTTGAAATATAGGATGTATGTAACAGAAATTGCAACAGTTGTTTTAGACTGTAATGCTGGATATCCAAGAATGGTGGCAAAATTTTATTCTTGGAAGAACGTGACAGAATAGTAGGGATAGAAGTACACCCTCTACATGTTAAAAGATAACTGCACCCGTCACTGGGAACACTAATTTCTCTCCTCCTTCAAGAATTCTCTAGTTAAAATTTTCTGGATGAGCTACACTGTACTTTAGGAGACCCAGTGGGATACCATGCAGATTTTGCAAAGTCACGGACTGCATTAAGAGGCCCTACTTAGAACCCGATTAATACCATTTTAACACAGTTTCCCTTGCCTTGCCTTGCCTTGCTTTGCCTTGCCTTGCCTTGCCTTCCCTTCCTTTCCCTTCCCTTCCCTTCCTTTCCTTTCCCTTCCCTTCCCTTGCTTTTGTTTCTACTATAAGAACAGTATATTGTTTCTGTATATACTGTAAAAATGCAAAATCCAATTTAACAGAAAAGTAATAAATCAGACATCCCACAGAACTTGTGGTTTAATGACCTTACTTAAAATACTTTTTTGAATCTGTTCAGTTCATGCCCATTTTTTTGACCAGAAAGAATAAACATTGAGAACATTGGATTTAAAATTATTTTATGTTAGTCTATATTTCTAAAACTGTGTTATAATTTAAATATTTAAACAGGCATTACTGTAGAATTACAATGAAGTAAAATTTTCATTTGTAAAATGAAATGGAATTGAATTGTTATTTTAAACTCTGATCATGTATTTTACGTATATGCTGATAAACGCCTTTCACCATCAATAATTTCCCTATATAATTAGGGACCATACATAGACCTAATAAAAGTATCAGTGCTTATAAAAATGGCTGCAGTTCATTGTAAACTGGACGCATAACCAAGCATAACATTAACAGTTAATAGTTTGCAAAGATCTGTACAAATCTAGTATCTTGTCTCTTGCCACAGCCCGACTAAGAACAAAAATAGCAAAAATATGCTCTGCACTTAACTTATTTAAAGCATGTACTCTTGGCCAGAGTTTCCACATAGGAAGGAACCCGTTTAATAAATCCATGAACATGAGGAACAGTGTTTTCAGTTTCTTTGGACTCAAAAGTTTTATACAGTACTAAGTGTATCAAATGTTAAGTATTAATCTGACAGATAAAGAATTAGACTGATTGGCTTTGTCAATATAGGCAAGTATACTAGTACCCACAATAGCCAGCGTGTTGAACACAGGGTGCATAAAGATAATTTTCTTACTAACAGTCCTGTAAGCACACTTTTATTATGATGCAACCCAAGTTAAGCAGATAATTTCTTAACTCTGAAATATATTACACAGGTTAGCTGCTTTGTTTTTGGAGAATATCTATTACTTTCACACAGGCTCTCATTGTCTTTACAGCTGTGTGCACTGATATCTACTGTAGGCAAAGCTTAAGACAGACGTTACTTAACAGATTCCATATTAACATCTGAGTAGACACTATTGTCCCTATATCACACGCTTGACCACTGTTTTCAATTTCTTGTAACAAGGACAATATTGCTTAGTGAGGTGATTTTTCAATTTTTTTAGGAATAACTCCTAACATTAATCCAGTGTTTTAGGATTCTTCTGTAACAAATCCAAGACAGCAGACAAAAGACTTTCTTTTAAAATTACCTTTACTAGACTACAATTTTAAAACCACCACACCCATGCTTCAAAGAATGATTTTTTTTTTTTTTTAATTTAATACTGACCATTAACTAAATCAGTTTAAACTAATAAAAAGAAGGTAAACTAGACAATCAAATTCAGGCACTGATAGTGCTACCTGAGCTTGTGGTTATTTATCACTATGTCCTCCACAGAAATTTTTGGAGGACTGGGGGAAACAAAGGATTTAAACAAACAGTAGAATATAGATTTTTTTAAACTTTCAGTGAATGTGGAAGAACATTATTAGGTTTTAAAGTAAAAATAGGATTGTAATATTTACATCCTCCCAACAGATGGAAGTAGAGTAATCAGCAGGAGAGCAAAGCTTAGATGATTGTATGAGAGATATTTGTCTTGTATTACACAGTAAGCGAAAGAATCTCTTTGATTACAGATGGCAGGGAAAACATGACTAAATTAATTCTAGGGATAGAGAGTCACATTTCTTCAGTTCTTCTGAAGTCCTGATCAAATCAGTGTTTCTGCAGCTCAGTTTCTCCTCCCATAAAGCTACATAATATAGAGGTACTGCAAAGCTATCCAGCAGAAGTTATTTTATCATTGAGCCACATCCTGGAAGAATTTTACTACCAGGAGTTACATATGGATCAAAATAGTACAATTAGCCTTTAACAATGGAAAAATCTTTAAAGGGCTGTTCTCGTTTAAATTTTCATTGGTATCTAACAAGATGAGTGAAGACTATCCCTTATGGAATAATTAGGATAAAAACCAAGTTTGTTGACCTCACTGTGTTTTTGCAGTTTTGAGTGGGTCAAAACATACATCTTCCATCTTCTTTTTATTTAGTAGAATGAGTGTAAATTATCCAGCCCCACCTCTGTTAACAGGATAGCTAACAGGAATGAATTTTTTTAAAACAAGTTTTTCTTATAGGGGTTCAGCTTAAAATGTAACTGGTCAAATAGTGTACGTTGACATAAGATCTAAACAGTTAGCTATGGTTTATGAGGGTAGTTTTCAAAAAAATCTTGTTTACCGCTTATGAAACTATGTGCTGCCACTAAGATCTACCTGAAAGCTCCTTACGAAGTTTAAGAAAGCAGTACTGACCATAAAGTTTGAAAACCTGTTACTACAAGACAGATTGGGACTGTTAGGGAAATACTTCAGAGAGTTGGAAATTTTGCCATAATGAGTGTTACAATGCCAAAAAAAAAAAGAAAAAAAGGCCTTATTGTCTGTGGAAAGATACAAACTTACAAACAAACAGCACACACTGTGTAAATGAGATAAAAAAATTTCCTTCCTTACATACTTAGAGTAATCACAGGAGAAATGGAGTTTGGCAATGACTTGGGGGATTTCTTAATTTGATTTTTGTTTTGTTTCGTTTTTAGGTTATGGCAATTGTAAAAAGCATCAAGAAAAAAGACAGAAAGAAATTGCTCTAATGTGGAAGGAGGACATGTCAATTAAACAAACAAACAAACAAAAAACTTTACATAAAAGAGAAAACAGGAAAGATTAAAAACTTGACAAGACTTTACAATGAATGACAGTGTCCTCGTTTCAGCTGGGACAAAGTCAATTTTCTTTCTAGTGGTTGCTATGTTTTCTGATTTGGTATGAAAGGAATGTTAATAATGCATATTGTTTGAGTTGTTGCCAGGCAATGTTTATACTAGACAAGGACTTTTCTTCAGCTTTCCATACAAGCTGAAAAGGAGCCTAGACAGAACAACGGAATGGTCAATGGAATATTCCGTACTTTAGACGTCATGCTCAGTATATAAATGGGAGTTGGCCGGGGGGGGAGGAATCCATGATCTCTGCTCGAGACAAGCTGGGCAACCAATTCACCAGGCGGTGAGAGTGACTTGTATATTCTTTTACCATTATTATTATTGTTATTTTCCCTTTGTGATATTGTTCTATTAAACTGTCTTCATCTCAACCCATGAGGTTTTTTGTCCCTTTCCCCTCATTTTGTCCCTCTACTTCCTGTCCTTCTCAGGGAGAAAGTGGGAGAATGAGAGGCTGTGATCCTAGTTGCTGGCTGGGGTTAAACCACAACAGAGTCATTTTGCACTATTGTTTTAAACTAAACTGTTTCTTTTGTACAGAACTGAGCACAGATTTGGGGGATCCTATCTACCTGGTAAATTTGGTATAATAAACCATAGACCATTAACCATAAACACTCTTCCCCACTAGTGAACATAGCCAGGCCTGGAACCTGGCCAAAGCTGAATGTCGTACATCCGTTACATGAGTTCATAAAGCTACTAATTCCCAACTTATATTATTAAATGAACATCTTTTCTGTTCAATTACTGCATGAGTCTGGTTCCCTTATCTTATGTGATTATTGGAGGGATTTTAGTGTGAACTCAGCACAGATTTGCTTCTGTATCTCAAATATAGCTGAGCTTTTTAACTTCTTTTTAATGAAAAAAAGCATTTGTTATAGCAACTGGTGCTTTATATCTTTTAAAGGCAATTCCTGAATTGCCCCACTGTTGAGACTTCATTGGCACAAGATATCTTACGCTAGTAATTTTTTCCCCAAAAAGGAAATGTTTGTGTTCCCTAATCCCAGGACCTTTAATTAGCTTTTTAATTCACGTCTAGCTATAAATCATCATTTATAGGGTTTGTTTCTTAAAATCACACTTTTGGACATGTCTGCACTGCACAATATAGTGTTATGTTAAATATTTCCTGGTGAACTTGGGGAAGTCAAGGATATGGGTGCAACTTGGGTCACAGTAAAACTGCATTAGCATGGTAGCTAGTGGCAAGGCTAATTAGCTCCATCTCAAGGCAGCACTACTTAGTTGATTCTCAGCAATGTCCTGAGCTATATTGCTCACTTTTACTTCCTCCAGTTCCTGAGCAACTTCATCTGGATTCAGCTCAGGCACCTTTTGTCCAGCGATGTATATACACCCTGAGGCCAAATGAATGGAGTCATATGGCCTCCAGAGCTGCTTCATAACCAGCCTCTTCCACTGTCAAGCAACCAGCTATTTCAACAGATGGCAACTAATCAGATAAATAGAGATTTAGAAACCTGCCTTCAGGCAAGGTTCCTTTCTAAACAGGGGCTGCTCTGCACTGACAATTTTCAAAATATCCTATTGGATTTGTGTAAAAATCAATAAAAGTAAAATATATTTCACTTAAAGATGAAGAACAGTGTAATTGTCACTAGTGAAGAGAACCGTTTTATCTACATGCTGCACTTAATCATATTAAGTAAATATGTTGGTATTCACCGACATGAGAGCCTTTTATGTGATCAAATGAAGATCAAGCTGTTTATGTATTCTTGAGTCGTATTTTGCTGTGACTTTTTTATCTACAGTAAGTTACTCCTGATATTGGGACATGCTGCTCACTAAGGTCTGTTACCTGAAAATAAAAAAAAAATAAAATACTGTTTACAACAAACAGTCTGTGCCACAGAGGTACTTGGGATCAAAGCTATTTTACTAAGACTGGGAAGCTTCCTCTAGCCTGTATACTTCAATCAGATTAATATTGATATTGACTTTTGTCAAAACTACCTTTTGTACAGGAGGTATTAAATTTGATATAACTAATGGCACCGCTCTCCAGAAATAGAGATATACCAATTTTGCAAAGTGCTTTCCATATTTTATTAATAAACTGATAGATTGAGCATGATATCTGGCATTAAAAATATTTTCATAACTTTCTGACTTCAGATCAAAAGTCCAATGAAAATATGTCCAGCCCTAAGCACCAAGTAGGTATGTCTAATACAAGAACAGATACGTTAATTCCACCGAGTGTTCACTTTTGGCTGAATCCATAGATGCAATTAAATTATTGGAATGAAAATCCAGGTCTTCATTGCATTGCACTACTGCCTTCTCTCCCATTGGAGATTGTGTTCTCTGCATAAAACAATTAAACCTTTTAAAATAAAAGTTGACATTAGGGTTAAAACAAACAGTCCAGTTAATATTGGAATCTCAGTAAATCACATTATGTCAGAATGGTTAGGAAAAATGAATGAATTATGGTAGGATCACCATTTTAATAGAATAATGTCACAAAAGCTTTAAATAAAGTATCTCTTAAAGGTAGTATAAAAGATAAGTTGATAAAATAGAATTAATTGAAACTTGCAGGTTTCACATATTCATGTTTGTTACTCTGATAGACTATTTTGTTAACATGCTTCCAGCATGTTCCATGTCTTTAACATTATTTTGAAAAATACTAATATTTTGAAAAATAATAATTAGAAACAGTACATGAATGATGTATTGAAAATAAATAATATAAAGTACATATTGACTTACAGTTTAAATTAAAGTAGTTGCCCATTTCTTTCATCAATTAGAGGGCATTCTTCATACCAATATTGTGAGCGAGACAGGCTGTGAGATAAAAGGCTGAAGACAGAAAGGAGTTTCAGCTACAAACTAGTGAAATTTCAATGTTAGAATTCTGATGTAGAAAATCTGATACAGAAAAATCAAATAATACAGTGTATTTTACTTTAAGAGCTCTTCAGGAAACATAATTTAATTTCTGTTTGTTAATAAAAGATCTTGAACTATCAGTAATATGTGGTATTTATATATGTTCCTAGGCTTTGATGAGGAATGTCAACAATCTTTAATTATTTTGGCTGAAAAGACCAAATGCAACCCAAGAACAAATGTATGCTCTGATTCTGTGATCTTTACTAGTAAAATGAGAATTACCTTTTGAAAAATGGCCTCCAAAGACTTTTAAAAATCAGTAGAGAGAAAAAGACATATAAAATCTTATGGTTTATGGATGGCTTTTGAGAAAATAGCTATATTTACCCATGGACACACTTCTAATTTTCTGATGATTTTCTTGATGTTACAGTATCATTAATTCAGAGTGGGGTTGCTTTAAAATGTCCTAGAGAAAACACTCTTAGGCAAATGCATTATGTTTGGGGACTAAATATTTTGTTTATATACGCTATTAGATTGGGTTTGTTTGGAGCGCCGTTCAGTTTTGGCAGCGTGTAGGGGAAAGAAACTGTCATGGCATTCAAAAAATGATAAGCGTGCTCAGGTTTTCAGCAGGTCTTCTCAAAGACCGGGAGCCAGCTATGCATCTGTCCCTCTCTACACTGAAGAACATATTCTGCTCACTGAAAAACATATTCTTACCAGTTTCATTGCCACTAGAGCAGGCAGGAAGAGGTATTTAAATGAAGAACTGCAGGATTCAAGGTTGCCAGAAGCTCCAAGTTTTGCTCCAGTCTAATTCTGGGGGAAAAAAAAAAAAAATGGGGGGGAGGGGGAAGAAAAAGCGCCAAATCTGAAAACATGGAAATCTAAAACTTTAAAAAAACCTTTCCTTTGGTCCCACTGCTACTAAAAGCAATATTCTGATACTTATTTCAAATAGTTATTTTGCAGTTTATGGATTAAGAGGATAGAAACCTGTTCCAAAGCCTGTCATCATCAATGGTGGGACTTTAACTGACATCACTGAATTTTATAGTAGTCTCCCAAAATGCTCCCATGAATAGAAAATGCAAACTTCCTTGAAACAGGATTATTTGTACTTTCAAATGAAAAGAAATTAATTTTTTATTAAAAAATAACTGTTCGTTGATTTAATACATATACTACAAACTTGCTGGAATAAAAATAGGATCACTGATAGACATGTGCAGTGGAATTAGATGTAAAAAATGGTTTTTTCCTTATGTGCACAGTATTCTGATTGAGTTATCTGCCATAAGGACTATATATATATATATTTACTCTCTTTCAGTTTAAACTGATTTGCCCTTCGATACAGGTAAGCACAACTGTGATGGGAGTTGATGTGGATGGTATGGCTGTTACCACTCTAGAAGTTCATGGATCATCACTCTAACAATACCTTTAATTCATTCATATAGGAAGGTGGCAAGGAGAATTGGCCAAAATTTCTCACATACAAAGGAAGTGCAAAATATCATTTTACATACAACAGATGTCTAAAGAAAAGCAGCCAGTTGCACATACACGAGGCTAGAAATCTTCCTGCCTTTCTTTTTTTTTTTTTAATAAAGATAAGAATAAAGTAACATGTCAGATTCTTTCCTAAAATATTATCTCTTAGTATATTGCAAGTACTGTGAGGCAAGATGCCCAAAAGTTAAATTCTCATCTCTTTTTCTTTATAACCACGTGGGCTTTTTTCTACAAAATCAACAATTCTGCTGAAATGTTTTTTAACAATTTCACTTCTGTACTTGTTCAAGCTGTGCCCAGAGTTCAGGGACTCAAGGTATCCCTGCATCTAGCACTCAAGCAAAAATCATCTCTCACGCTAATTTCCTCTGTACATGTCACTTCCCGCTGTCCTCTTTTTTTTTTGGCGTGAGAAACCCATAACATATTATCTTTGGCAATTGTTCAGGAACCATAAGCAAAGCATCTATTCCAAGCCTGTCCCTTGGTATTTGAAATTTACATGTTATTCCCAGTCTTTCCATTACTGCTCAGAACACTTTCCAAAAGAGGAGTAATGTATAAATCACCAAAATCAAAGATGGGCCAAAAGTGCCATCAAACATTTTTCTTTTTTCCCCAAGTTTTAAGGTTGAAATTTCTGAAGATAACAGCTTTAAACGGGCCCTCAGAGCTCAGCACCTCTCCAGATATAACTAGGACTAGGAGTCTTACATTAAGTACAGAACTTACCTAGAGTACAGGACCTCCAATTTTATATGCATAAAAGGCTGTTTGGATGTAAACCCCATGGAAGCTACTTAATTCTTTGATAGTTTTCTTTAAATCAGAAGTTAGAATGAGGATAAAAAATGACAGATTGATGGTGGGGAGTGGATGTTCAGACCAGATGACCCTTAGAGGTCCCTTTTAACGTTAAGTGTTCTGTAATTTATGATCTATATGTATAGGATTTACCAGTGGATGTTTCAAAGTGCCGTTTCTAACCCTATTAATTTTATGCAACAGGAGTGGGTCACAAAGATAAGCAGAGATATGTACAACAGAATCTTTCTTATTACATCAAGTGACAAACCCTGGAGAGGCCCTCCCAACTTTAGCTGCAACTTATAAGATTTTTTCAAATTCCCTAATTAAAAATTAATTTTTAAAATTTGCCAGTTGTCAGCCAGATCTAATGCTTTATGAACTTCTAAATACCTCCTGGTGATCATACTGTTATACTTTCGGACTTTATTCCCATCAAAAAAGCATAAGCAAATCATCCACATTTTGGATAATCCCTTTGTACTTTGTTACAGCACAAAAAAAACGGGTATGACTAAACTATATGAAGCAGGTCTTAATGAGCAAGATAAACAAGAATAGGTCTCCACTGTCCAATGTTAAATTGTTCATATACATTTTTATCTGTAGAAATCGAGTTTGTGTTAACATCACTAATTTATGCCATTTTTGCAATTTACTTTCCATTAGTTCAATGTCTATGCATCTAACCACAACCTGTTGTTAACTAAAACCTCAGTGAAAGAACTTATCCAGGCAAGACAAACTCATAAGTTACCTTGGCTCAGCTAAATGTGGTAATTTTCCAAGTTTTCTTATTTGATTGAATCTGTTGAGTGAGTTGCGTGCTCCTACTTCAGACTGACACAGCAGGATTGCTTTTCTTTCGAACTTAGGGTCATGATTCTATGCATAAACCGGAATGGCTGATGTTTGCACATCGTGCTTCAGCTGGTGTGATTGGCTTTTACGTTCAGGGTCCTGGTTCTACTACTCTGAAGAGTCACCTCTCTGCGCCTTACACTGGTTATAACGATATCCTTGGGAGTCATAGCAGAAAAGGGACCAAAGTGTGTGAGGGTTTTTCAAAGGTCTTGTGACACCCTTGATTTTATTGTATACGTGTAATTATTGGCAATATGTCACATCAACAAAATATATGAAAATGAAGTATTGACAGTAAACAAGAACAGTTTAGGATGTTCAGTATATTTCTATAGTTTTCTCCTCATTCAATATTTGCAGGTCTGCTTCAAGAGGGGGATAAGGCAGGGTGACCCCTGCACAGGCTGTGCCTTTACTAACAGAACATGGTCCCACAGGGTCTGAGCACTGCAGGCAGAGCTGGGTGCTGGTGAGAGGATTCACTGACGGCCCCAGAAAAGGTGAGGGTGCAAATCAAGTCCATCATCCCTCCAGGGTCCATCAAGGGAACCCAATCAGCAGAAACAGGGTTGTAGCAGATGTAACGAAGGTCCAAGATCCACCCCAGAGATGGGAGCTGGAGGCAGGTACACCTCTGACAGCTCATGGGAAGTTTGGTTGCTCAGGCCTGAGCTGAAATGGGGGTTCTGGGCCCATAAACAGGGGTTGGAGTGCTCAGAGAAATTAAGGTCTATCTGTGCAGTCAAGGCCCTGACAAATACCTGCCCTATTTCTGGTGGCTATAAAAGTTTTATCTTCTAAAATCTGTGTTCTATTCTATTCTATTCTATTTATTTAACCAGCCAGTATAAAAGAATATTCTTGGGTTCTCTTCGAGTTTACATTTAAATACAAGGTAAATGTTTTACACCCAACCTATGGCTACAAGCATTACTGCAGAGTCCCCAGATAATTGTTTGGGCAAGTTCCTTTCTTAATTATCTTGGTAGCTTACCGAAAGCCTGTCTTTCTCCTTGTCTGTTCATGCTGGCTCAGCAATAGCTGCTCATCAGACTGACAAAGCTTCCTGTGTCCTCTTTACCTTTGACTCAGTCTAAGATGAAAAAAGTAGTGTTTATAGAAAGAAAAAAAGGATTTAAAAAAAAAAAAACTCAAGTATTTTCTGTACACATTGTAGATTATAAAATAGTTTATTCTCATAGTAATAATAAGACCCAAAGACCTAATTTTTATGGAAAACTCACTTGTGCATATTTTTTCGTTGCTAGTTCAACTAACAGCAATCTAATAATTACATTAAATGTCAAACAGTGTACCAGCTACTGACTTATACAGTAGTATTCTAAATTTGCTATGAATACTTCAGCGGCTTAACTAATTAGCTTGTAATGAATTATAGATGTTAGCTACCCTTGATTCTGATACATTAACAATGGAAGTACCTTAAAAAAAGTTGGAGTAACTTTTCACATTTTTTGTTACAAGGGGTTTGCGAGCATATGAAATTTCCCAAAAACTTTGGATTTCATTTAGCTCGAACAAATTATATTTTAATTATAAACGTAGGTTCCTATAATCTTACACAGGAATTGAAGGTTTGCATACATTCTGGCTATCAGTTTTTTTTCTAAGATGCGTTCATCCATCTTTGCCAGCACTGTGGATATGTGGTAATACTTTTTTGGAAGGTTGGGTTTTTGTTTTTTTGTTTTGTGTTTTTTTTTTTTGTTAATTGGCTTTTTTCTTGTTTGTTCATTTGTTTGTTTTGTTTCTTGTGTATTAGAAGGGAAAACCATCTCTCACTTTGACAAATGCATAAAACATAATTAATTTTTCATAGCCCTCGAAATATAACATCCTAACTGGATATATGCTGCAATACCCTACAGTTCCCAACAGTACCCAACAGAGTTCTTGAACGGTCACTAAAAATTGAATCTCTTCAGAATGGTCTACAAGACACAAGACCTCAATCTGCTAAAGGGCGTCAGTACAAAAGGTAACGGTCAGTGTACACATCTCCATCAAGGGTAGCAGCCTAGGGATCTTTTAAAGCCCATGAAAACACATTAATATTTTCAGACGCTGTTACATTTGACTTACTCTATGTGTCTACCCGGACACATCGGTGACAATTCATGTACTTAAATGTAGTCCTTTAGGGCAAATTTAGGCATCTGAAGAGTATCTGAGTTATCTGCACAAGGCTGCATTACAGAAGAAAAACATGCCTTTTTGCAGCAGCAGCTGGAGATGGGGAGGATACTGTATTGCTTATGTACCTCAAAATTGCTTCCTTAGATTCCAAGCATGGAAACCTTTAGGATCTCAAAAAGGGATTTTCTGCAACCAGCATCCTCAGGAAGAATTGCCTGTAATTACACAAGGGGCAAAGCATGATACTGAGTCTTAAGTGGCACTCCTGTCTAGAATTAGATACTTTCCTCTGTGCCTCATGGAGTTAAGTTTCTCCAGTTAGATTCACACATCTTGGACTCCCCTCCCTCCAGGTCAGAAGTCTCCAGACACTTTAATTTTTGTTATCAGAGGTGCCACTAAGTTCAAGCACCTGACTGGGGTTATTTAGCCACGAACTTTGTAACTTAAAGCTCATTGCCACTATCCCTACAGCCGTATTTTACATATCACAGTTTTGGATTTCTAGGTCCAAAGTGGGAGAAGATAGGGACAGAGATACAGAAGACCTAGAGTGTGTAAGTTCCGTTGAAGCTGCAGAAAGACATACAAGAGTACTGTTTAGGCTGGGAGAATTTCTCTTTTCCATAGACACTTCATATTATTAATATTTAAGAGACAAAATACAGAAGCCATGTAAGCCTGGGTAGAGCTCAGAAGCATGTATAAGTGGACATCCATTTGCAAATACAGAATAGCCAGGCTTACTGTTAGAAAGCAATAAGCAGAATAAGGGGACATAATTTACGCAATAGTAATCTTTGCAGTTTTGATCAAAAGTTTAGAACACTCCATAAGTTCTAAACACATTTATTCAAACTGGCTGGTGCTTAGGGGTCCCGATTATAATTTAATTAATCTGCTTGTTAGAGTTGCCCCAGCTGAACCTCTTTCTTCTCTGCCAAATGCTCTGACTCACTCCACCTTCCCTAAAATCCATTGCAATTTTCTGTGACAGCTAAGGGAAAATGTGTTTTATATTAGACTAAATATTAGACTATTGTGTTTGTCTTTTTAAATTTCCATTCCTTGCCAGATCAAACACTTGACCTTACTGTAAATCAGAAGCGTATATTTTCAGGAAGCTGAAACTTACCAATGACAAGTTGGAGAAATGCACTATGTCAGCAAACTGTTCATCCTAAACGTTGTACTTAGCTTAAATAAATCCTCTGCTTTTCATCTTCTATTGTAATATACTGCTATTTTTCTATAGAGTACAATGCCACAACAGTGAGGAGGCACGGTCATAAAATATATGTTCAGGCTGCTTCTAAAGCAGGCTGGTCCCAGGTAGAAATTAGGGGAGGCAAAACCCTTTTGTACCTTATGTTCAACTGTGAAGGACCACTGCAGCAGCCAGGAGCAGCTGGAGCATAGGAACACTGCCCTAACGCCGCCTTCTTGGCGACCTTTGTCCACGTGCCAGCATCCCACAGCCTGAGCCAGGAGGGTGTTTAGTGCAGGCCTTGCCCCATCAGCTCCATACCACTAGCAATCTCCCTCTGGGGCCAGCTCTAGGTGATTTATGGCTCCTTTGCATCAGCAGAGCTGATATAAATTGGGCCTCAGAGATAAAATTAAGGAGTTTGTTTGGGCAGCGTTTCATGTTAAGGTATTTGACAAAAAAGTTAGTGTTGTGCTGTTTACATTTTCAACTAGATAACACTCCAAATAGCAAGTTACTAGTTCCCAAAAAGGCAAAATATCTTTTTGAAAACTTATAAAGACTTGTATTTTGAGCCAAGGAACCTAAGGACATAATTACTATACTGTTATCATACTTCTTACTAACAGTAAATTCATTTTTAGGAACTTCACAAAGCGATATAGGAAGAGCAAACACTGTTAAATGTGAATAAGTGTAAGAATGCAGAGAGAGACTTGTAGCTGGGCTTCACGTTTCTAAATAGAAACTTTTCATAAGACAAAAGAAAGAAAACGGTTTGTGTTCAGGCAGGGAAATAGTAAAGATAAGGAGTTTTTCAGAAGAACTAGGTAGAGTCTTATAAATCACCTGGACCAATACAGTATATGGAACAAAGAAAAGCACTCCTTTTTCATAGAGTTATGGCTTTCTTACTGTCAGAGCTGCAGGCAGAGGTGAGTCAATTTGATTAATTTATTCAAACTTAATGAAAGATTCTAGTAAAGTCTCTCACAAGGAGACATTAAGGATACTTGATATCCACACTGAAAAAGAAATACTTGTCATGATTAAAACTTTATATGACAAAAAACTAGCAATAAGAATAAAATGGATGGTTCACAGCACACTAAAATATTAATAGCTGTTTAATTCATGGGTTAAAATTCGGGTTGGCATCATTCAAAGTTCTTTCCACATGCTATATAAAGATTTATCATATGAAATTAATAGCAAAATAATTAATATTGTATTTTGGTATATGTTGCAAAAATACAGTGAGCAATTGCACCTATATGCAAAACACAGACTTGTAAACATGATTGAAAACCTGACTCTCATCAGCTAGAGATTCTAAGATTACATTTTCAGTCTTCTGTAAGGCAAGACTGAAATCCTTGCATTAGTGAATATCCTGGAATAATTTGCTTATGTTTGTTTTAAGAAAAACTGAAATAACACATTCTAAATTGATGAAAATATTTTGGTAACAAGAAGTAGAAAAAAAATATATTATTTCACAAGGAGAAAAAAAAATATCAAGATATTTTCAAATCAAAATATAAAGATCATTTTCTGGGACAAACCATTCCATGAGAAAGCTTACAGTTAGGTTTAATGAAAATAAAATAACAAAAAAAAAATATCAAAAAGCAAAAATAACTATTTTCCCTTTCAATTATATTGGGATGGTAGAAAATTTAACAAAAAGATTCTGTGTGCAAATATAACAGAATTGCTCTTCCCTTCCCTCTGCTTTTTCACAAACTAAATGATATGTCATGATTTATAAGGAACCATTTCTTTACCGAGAGTGTGGTCAAACACTGGAACAGCCTTCCTAGAGAGGTGGTCGATGCCCCCAGCCTGACAGTGTTTAAAAGGCATTTGGACAATGCCCTTAATAACATGCTTTAACTTTTGGTCAGCCCTGAAGTGGTCAGGCAGTTGGACTTGATAATCATTGTATGTCACTTACAGCTGAAAACATTCTATTCCATTCCATCCATTCCATTGATTTAGATTTAAATAAGTAGTGGCTTCATTTTCATGAGAGTCAGGTGAATCCAACAAAGAGGAAGAAAAACACACGTCGTCAGTGTAACACACTAAAATTAACATGTCTTTTTGTATTTCGAAGTTGAAATTTATGCAGGCTGGGATGGAAGCCATTATTCAATGAGTTTTCTTAAAGGAGGATACAAATGAGCTATTAATTCTGCCACTTCAAATTTATCATTTATCAGAATTAATGCATCTTAGTTTCTTTCAGAAGTGTTTTTTTTCCCCCTATATCTTACATGTTTTACATCAGTGGCAGCAAGTAAACTACCTCAGACCCTGATTCTCTTTTAATTCTTTTACCCTTAATCAGCCTGACTTATAATCCACTGAAAAGTAGCAGTTCCTCTCCAGCTTTCTAGTTCTATTGCCTTCTGGGGACCTAGCATCTACCTGACAAAATCACAGTCAATTACAGTAGCCTTCCACTAGGCCTAGGTGGAACAGTTAAATTGGTTAAAACTTCTTTCACAGAAAGTCAAGTTGAAGACCTATGTGTTTGTCCTGGTTTGAGGTAAAACAGAACTGATTTTCTGTTCAGTAATTTTAATTTGTAGCTAAGCCTCTTCCAAATCTCTGAAACTCTCAAAGTTAACAGCATATTGTGCAGAAACTGTTTATTCTCAGAGAGATAAGACTAAGGAATGGTATGCAGAGGGGCCCTTGCTTATACTTATTGCTATAACAACCAAGGTCAGCTAATTTTGTTATTTGCCCTGATGGAAAGTCAGAAACAGAAGATCGTAGAGGGGTCGCACATGTGGGGAGGAGCGGACAGGACAGGTGAGCCAAAACTGACCAACAGGGTATTCCAACCCATCTGCATTGTGCTCGATATTAAGCCCTCTTTCTTCAATGACTGGTGTCTGAGAAGGACTCTGCTTGTTCATCTGCCTTTGATGCCGATTTGTGCTGCCATCTGTCGCTGGGTCCAGTCTGGGACTTTCCCCATGCCTGCCGGTGACGTGATCATCATCCTGGGAGCTTGATAGGGTTTTATATATATTGTATGTATTTCATTATCTTCTTTTTTATTATTTTATTAATTTATTAATATTTTCATTAAAGTAGTTCCGTTTTTTTCTAAACTCATAGATCTCTTTATCTCTCTCTCTCTCCCCTCCTTGGAGAGAGAGATGGGAGAGAGCATCTTTTTTTTGTCCCAGTGGCCAATCTGGCCCCAAACCACGACAGTGTTCTTCCCTCTAAATAGCATCTGGCTCAGTTGAGAATATTAATATTAACTATTAGACCTTTTTTGCAGGGATACAGAAAGAATACTTTTAATCCCATTAAATAAGTATTTCGATGAAAAGATGTTACAGAAACTGTTTTAAGTCTTTTCATGGTTCCTTCCCGTTTAGAATGAAAGCATGTTTAATTTAATTTTATTTCTGGTGTCTCTACTGCTAACTGTGAAGCTCCCATGCAACTCGAATTGTGACTTAAATTGTACCAAAATAAGTGATAGGATTTACTTTTATGTCTTCATTAAAAGTGAATCCGGCTAATTTCCAATAAAACAATTTTAAAATGTGATAATTATTTTGACTGTAGCCCCAGTAAATGTGACTTTACCATTACTGGTAATGGTCGCAGGATTTATATGGACCTTTGTATGGACTCCTGAGTGCAGGCTCTCAGGACTTGTCTGGGCTTGTCTTGGTCTGACCTGGTTTTACCTTATTGTAACTGTTGTCCTCCTGCCAAGTGACTATCGCCCAGACTGGTTTAGCTAAAACCCTGTGGATACCTTTTGGTGAATGTCTGACAAATCTCGGACAAAGTGACTGCAAAACAAACAATATCCCTTTGCATCCCCTGAGGCTGAGGGAAGCTATTCCAGGCTTTGTGGGGAATGGATGAGAAGGAAGGAGCCTGTGTAAAGTAAATGTGTAGAGGGAAACCCAGGCAGACCCCAAGAATGATGCGAAAGGAAGCTTCTACATCACACTCCTCCCAGCAGAGAGGAGGGAGAAGTCCCCACCATGAGGTCCCAGTGAGTTCCATTTTTCCAAAATTTGTCTCAAATAATTAGATTTGGAGTGAAAGACATTGATGCTAGCGTAAGAATGGCTTACAATTGCTCAGCAATTTCCTGACCCATGTAGAGTTTGGGTACCCTGGTGGAGTTTGTCTTAGCTTTTCGTCTCTCATTGCTGAACATAGATCAGTCACTACAGGCAGTTTTCAGTCATCTGGCAGATTTCAGGTTACAAGACAGTGGCTTGATAATAACTTCATTTTTTTCATTTCATTTTTTTTTCATTTTTATAATGTTGGCTTTGGGCATTACTAATTTTCGACACCACTCATAAACTAAAATAAATACTCATAAACTAAAATATATTAGCTTTTTAACCAAATTTAATTTAGTTGGTGATGATTCTTCAAACATCAGTTTCCTTTTTAATTCTTTCCTTTTTAATTCTTTCCTTTTTAATTCTCACCTTTGTCTTCAGTCTTTGTTATGGAGAATTTTTCTTCCTTCAAGGTCACAAAGTTAGTTTCCACAATGACCTGACATACTTGTTCTTTTTATACTTACATTTTGTTATGGCAAATGAACAAATAATCAAAGACAGATATTCAAAGTCTCAAATAAGTCTAAGATTTTGTGATTTTAATTACTTTTGACAGTTAGTAGAGGATTATTTTTTTTTCTTTACTCACCTTGTCTTCAAATATCTATGCTATGAAGCAATATTCTCTTAATATGTGTCAAATATATCTGTTTATACATTTAAATCTAGGTATTATTTTCTCCAAACATCAATCAGCAAATGCAATACTTTCTAGAAGAACAAAAATACACCCTGTAGAAATCTAGAAATGTAGTTAAGGAATTAATATGTCAAAGATTATCAGGATAATAAAGGACGTCAAAGAGGCATGTGTGCCCTCTCTCGGAGTTTCACCCATATCTTGTTAGTTGTCTGCATAATCTGTATGAAATTTATATAAAAATCTTGCCTGCTTTTATTAAGACATCAGTAATTTTGTTTATATGAGCAAAATAGCTGTTTTCTATGAAACTATAAAAATAACACTCTGTAACTTCTGATATCCACATCAAAAGCTGCCAGAAAATTCAATTTCAACCAGCATTCCACATTGTTTATTAAACTAAAATGATAGTTTCATGAAAAGCATAAAAAAAGAAAAGATGTAAAATAAAGGATAGCTTCAGCTATTTGCAAACTACAAAAGCAAAACCAAAAGCTCTAGGAATAGCACCCTTCCTTTGATACAAAAACTCTCAGTTTGTATTTTTTTTCCCAGTCACGTAGGTTGAACCAAGGGTCCTTTCGGGTCACCTGATGCAGCCATCTACTCAAAACAGGGCCAACATCAAAGCTAGGCCCAACTTTGAATTCGGATCAGGCTGTTCAATGCCTTTCACTAGTTAAATGTAACTATATTTTTTACCTTTTCTTATAGTTAACTATGTGCTGTTGCTACAACCTTGCGAATTTCATAGAATCATAGAACATGTTGGGTTGGAAGGGACCTTAAAGATCATCTAGTTCCAACCCCCTGGCCGTGGGTGAGGACACCTTCCACTAGACCAGGTTACTCAAAGTGCCATCCAACCTGACCTTGAACAACTCCATATTTTTATCCCTTTTTCTAATTTCTACTTCTACAGCATTAGAAAAGAGACTCTAAGGCAGGGTTAAGGAGGGCACAAGTTGTGTCTTAAAATCAATGAACACATAAACATTTTCATATCATCCTCAAAGTATGTCCATTCTTTAACACTTTAAAATTATTATGCTTTATTTCTATGCAAAAAAAAAAAAGATGACTTTCTAATAAACAAAAAATATTTTCTGTCTGCTGGGTCCTTTCAGAGGTATCTTTTGATCCCACATAAAAAGGTTTTATTTGGAGTGAGGGGGATATTGGGGAAGAAATTTTATTGGAAGAGGAAGTGCAACTATGTGGTACTTTCATGTGACAGCTTTGTCATTTTCCGATTTGCAGCTACGTGGTAGGTAATATACATTAGAAGTAAATGTGCCTCCTTGCTTTATTTTTCAAAGGATTTCCTTATGAAAATATCCATCCCTGGGGGACAGCTTTCAAATGTAGATGGATTTATTTCTCATTGTAGATGTCATGCCCTTACTCTCCTTTTCTACTTTCTAAGCCGTATAATGTACATTGTTGCTTATATATTTAATTCAGCCTTCTCCATTTAATAATTATTTTCACAGCATCATTGTGTTTGCAACAACTTAGCATCACTTATTAAAAAGGTAATGAAAATACATTTCTATGATTCTATGATTTGTAATATATTCTCCATCTGTTTAGATTCACGTTAGTACCAGTAAACTACCTCTTTATGGCCCAAAAAAAGTTTGCCTCTAAATACCAACTGCTAAGTTACAGCTTCCTGGTTCCACTCTATCTTTCAGATGTCACCCCAAAAATACCTTTTAACTGAAACATTTGAGAGTTTGCATCTGGATTATGAATTTCCACTTACTCAGCAATGAAGATGTAGCAAAAGGGGTTTCAAGAGGAAATATAAAAGAAGTCGTCTCTGAGCTAACATCTTGTTAGTGAAAAAGATCCTTTATATTACTTTGAAAATAAAAAGGGTATAAAGTAGATAAATGCAGATATACAGCTGGTTAAATTTTTACAGTGTCTTTTGTTTACTTGTCTGTTAGTTTTGAAGAAAACTTTCTTTTAGTGAAGCATACCTGTAAAAAAAGCAAACAAAAATAAAACCAATTATTTTCTAAAACATTGAGTTTTGAAAACAAATTTATTTAATATCTAGATATTTTTTTGGAACACTTTCCTTGTTCAAATACAATTGCTCGTATTTCAGTTTGTGCCCATTGCCTCTTGTCCATTCACTGGGCATCGCTAAGAAAAGTCTGGCTCCATCTTTTTTAGTTTACCCCATCAGGTATTTGTACATATTGACAAGATCCCTCTGAGCTTTCTCTGCTCCAGGATGGACAGTCTCAGCACTCTCAAACTTTCTCCGTGTGTCAGATGCTCTGGTCCCACGATCATCTTGTGGCTTTTTGCTGGACTCACTACAGTGAGGCCCCGTCTCTCTCGCACTTTTTGTTTACACAGTCTGAAGTCCCTAACTTTGTAAGAATCATATATTTTCCTCAGGCTAAGAAAATTCTGCCTGTGTTTCTTCTCCTGAGAACCTGTACACACCATTTTCCTTCCTCTACCATTATTGAAAATAACTCTGAGGAGTAAACCTTTAATGGTGAAAACAGGTAAAAGACAAGATTTTCTCTGCAATTTGTCCCCCTCAGTCACCCAAATGATTCGTGCAGTCAAAACAGTAAAATTTACTTTTGCAACAGTAGCTTTCCCCTTCACTAGCCTCCAGCATTTCACACACTGAACTAGGACAAGAAGATACTATACATTGCATCCTTTGTCTGGATTCTCATCTTCTGCAATAAAAATATGGATTTTTTGTTTTAATTTTTTCACCTCTTTGAACCTGTTCTAGGGAAAAAAAACCACTGTGTTTTTGGTGACAAAAGAAGATATTTCATTTTATTATTTTTCAATTAATCCAAACAAAAATACTCTTCTTTTCCCCTTATTGCTTTAGGGAGTGTGTTCCACCCCTTATTTCTTTGAATTTATTTTACTTTATCTGGTTTGTTTTGGTTTCATTTTGTTTCTATTTTTTCTCTTGCCCTCCCACCTGCTCCTGAAGAAAACATTGAAAGCAAATAGCAATCAGTGGGAAACATGCATTAAAAATACTTATTAAGCCAAATAAAAGTTTTGAGAATGACCACATTCATCAGCCTAATTCCATACCTTTTGATGTCTCTCTGACACCTTGTATTCAGTTATTCAGTCTACCTTCAAATCTGAAGATGTGGCAGAGGCTTAAAGGGCATTTCAGCTGTGTGGAAAGAGAAATTCTTTATAGGATGCAATACTTGTACATTAAAATAAATTCTTTTTCCATATTATATGTTCCAGGAAGCCTAATCTTTAAAAGCTATTTTTAATTTCCCAAAACAGTCCTGTGGTACATATTTGTAGTAATTTTGAGATTTTTGAGTCCTTTGAGATCTTTTCACGTTGAATCTTTGCTGTTTCATATTAACCTGCCAAATTTAGCCATGGTGAAAATAGCTCAATGGACTTCATTGTACAAGAGAGCTGTTTTGTTATAATGTTACTAGCCCACCATTTGCTAACATGAATTTGCAATCTCAAAATTATTTGTTTTGCTCCTCAGATGTGGAAACTCCAGATTTCTGTGGTGTCTCCAGGACTCGGGGTCTTGGTTTCGTGCATTATAAGTAAATTCCTCACTGCCTATTATGATTTATTACAGTGAGAGGTGTTGAAAGTTGAGTCATGAAATCTGAAGTCTGGATTTAGACCAAAAACACCACAGGCATATATTTTGCACTAGGGATGCTATGAAAATAGGCCATTCTGTTGCCAAATATATATTAAGAAGCCCCACACACACACCCCATAATGTTAACTGTCATAATTTCAGACTCCAAAGGTTAAGAACTTCTACGCTAACTACCAAGAGATGTTTAGCTTGGAGCTTGCTCTGTTCCTTATTTTACATAGTGCTGTGGTGCACAGATCCTCTGTTCCTTTATTCTGACGTATTTCCACTGGGTGAAATTCTAACAATAGAACTATAATGACAAAAGGAGTTAAAGAGTAAATAATGATTAAAACAGTTATACTGTTTTTCTATTTTAAAGTATTTTAATTGTTTGAAGGATACAAAGTAAATTACTTCTTGTACGTAATTAAATTTCGCTTAAAGAAAGCACAGAAATATTTGGAAATGCCACACTGACAATTATCTATTTCCTTCACACAGGTCTATGTCAGAACTGCAGAGTGTTATTTTAGATACACCCAGAATAATGCACCTTTCATTCCTTAGTATTAGTACACTATACTACATAATTTATATGGATGGTAGAGTCATACTTCAGCTTGCATGTTGACATTTTGTAAAAGCAACATATGTTAAAATTTGAAAAATAATTACTTTTCTCAGACAAGCCAATTTAAGACTGTTGAAAACTCTGTACAGTGTTTATTGAATTCTGAATTATTTGATTAGCCAATGCAACACACATCACAGAGTCAAAATTCTCTGATAAATTTTATAGCTAAGAAAGCATTCCAGATACTAATGTAGACCAAGCACTGGATTACATTCTTTATGTAGGTGAAAAACCAGAAGTCTGTGCTAATCATCCAAAATCCTGTTGTCACATTATTGAAATACACAAGTAAGATCTACAGCATTGTTGTAATTTTATGTTGTTGGAACTTGTTTAATTTTGTTGTCCTTAACTCCATGATGCGAACATAAACACAAGCATTACTATTCACATGAGCTAGAGTAACATCATAAAAATTCTGGGTTTGAAGATGTTAATACCGCTTGTGATAGTAGTTCAGCACATAAATACTTTTAAGAATGAACAAAGGAACTCATAACAATAACTTTAGAGTAAAATATTTTCATAAAAAGAATATTAATTGATCCTTATTTTTTTCTGACATAATTTTATTAATTTCTAGAATCAAATTAAGACGTTTTATGATTTTATTTCCTACAATCACTTTTAAGTTTGTTGGAACTGAAACTGAAGTAGGGTTTTTTTCACCCTTCCAAAATTTGCCACTAATGAAATAGAATACAATTGTTTTAAAGTGCAGTATATTTTAAGTGGTTACTCTGCATGACAAAACTAAAGATCGTGGAAAAAGATCCCTCAAGATGTGCAGTAAGCTCCTGAAATTGTGGCAGCATGGGCGTAAAGAATGAATGTTTTGTCACAGTTCCCATTTTCAGAAAAAAAATACACAGAAATACAAAACCTCTCAACATTATTGACAATAATAAAAGGCACTTTTCACTTAGAGAATATACATGTGGGTGTGTGTATGTGTTGGTGTGTGTGTCTGCATTTAATATTTCACATACATATGCATGAATATATGCTTTACAATGATGATTGCCTTTTAGTGTACAAAGAACATTTGGATAAAAAGTATTTTGGATTGTTAGAGAAAAAGCATAAACTGGGAAAACAAAAATATAATAATATTTGCAGATACAGTGGAGTGTCCAAATGTATTCTTTACTGAAAATTAGGTGCTGAATGGTTGACATCTGCATGTTCTTTTGCTTTTGCAAGACAAACACATTGTTTTATAGAAATAGCTTTATGAACCCAGCAGCTCTTCTGTATAGCTAGCCTCATGGAAATCTCCTATATTATTTAAGAGTAGTGGATTGTGAGTAGGGACCTAGAGGCTGCTTTTGCACTAATAAATTAAATAGTGACCAGAAATGTCATCTAGCACTGGAATTTGATCATCTGTAGTTTTAAATTCATAGCATGGTCTTTAGCAGACTTCTGGCCCATGTCAGCCATTATTCTCCCAGCAGTTTCCAAATACAGCTACAGCATTGCAAAGGTCATTCCCAGCAGGCAGCTTGAATGCACTCACACTGTTTTAAAGGCCAAGATAGTTTATTAACACCCTGATGGGCTGCTGCAGGCCAACTGGCCGGAGCGCCAGTGAGCATTCCTGGGCACACCCGCTGCCTGTTAGCATAGGCATGGACTCTTAGTCGAAGGTGACACCCTTTCTGACCCTTTTATCTATTCTCAGTAGTGCACAAAATGTGTCTGCATCAGTTAAATACCATCATTTGCCTACTATGTGCAATAAATTAGGGTAGATAGATAGAAGGATTTTATTTTTGACAACTACATTCTGACTCCTCTTCCATGGACTCATCTTGTTAAATGTATTAATTCTGGTAAAGCTTTCTCTCTCTTTGGAATAATCTTTTTTCACCTCTGTAAACAGCAATTACTTAAAAAGCAAAATGAAATACTGATTATTAAAACTATAAAGTTATTGAAGGGAAAACACAGAAAATATCTAAATACGAGGAAATCTGGACAGGAGCTTGGTCCCGTTCTGTATACTCAGTCTCAGAATGGTCCTGTTCTGTATACTCAGTCTGTCACAGGTTTACATGACTCAATACATGATCTGACTATGCAACTGTTTTTTCAGGAGGGGAGACAAAGACATTGTCTTTCAAGCTAACTGACTAATTTTTTCTGTTTACAGACTTTAAGGGTTCAACAAGGAAAGCCTACTCTGTTTAAAACTGTCAGGTCATTTGTAGAATTTTTGTGCTTGTTTTGAAAAAGAAAAGAATTATATTAATTCACCCTTTCCTCCTCATCCCCTAAAATGCCATTTGTATTAATATATAGGATTTTAAAAAGATATGAGTTTATTGTGACCTTTTTGCATGATAGGAAAGAAATGATATAGAAAATCTGCATATATAACAATTGACATTTCATCACACAGTAACCCCAGCCAATCTGTAAATGAAAGAATTCATTAGAGTGAGCATGAGGCAGAAGATCTTGCCTTACATATTTTGTCTCCCCTATTCTGATTTTCCCTTCTGTTTTCTTCCTTAGCAGTACAGCTGTGATGCTCTGTGTGCTTTCCAACTAGAAAAATGGCTTGCATCATATTCAGCTGTCATTTTTACATGTCTCTCTCGCACAGATACAGATGAGTCCTATAGTTCTGAACTTAATTGGTCACGGAGGAACACAGCACAGGGATATTGCTTGCAGCCCAACACCACATGCATCAGAGTATTCTCCAGGGTCAATCAGCTCTGGGTTTTGGAGAAGTACTTCCCTCTCCCCCAACCCACTCCACAAATGTTTTGAAATTGGTTGGAGCAATGATGTTTGGCTTTATTTGGTTTATGTGCTGATTTATTGTGGTGGGAAGTCTCCTTTTCCTACGGTTTCAGTGAAGTATCCAGACACTTCTGTGGTTTCCCCTGGTTGTATTACCCCTTTTTATAGTGTAGGTTGGGCTGCTGTGAAGATTTTGTGCTCCGTGCCTGGTCATTGTAGAAAGACACTTCCTATTGAAGCAAGAAAATAACCAGAAAAAAACATCTGCAAATACCTACAACACCAAACTGCTGTTAAGTCAAAAGGGATAAGAAGGGAATATGAACAGCATTAACCAAGTAATACAGCAGCTCAGCATGCCTTTTAAATTAGGGCCTATACGCAGGTGCACGTGGAAAATATCCCTTCCAAGCACAAACTGTTAAAGGATGAGGGTTCAGATGCCACCTGTCCTTCTGTGGGAGTAAATCTTTCCAGACAACAGCTGAATTAACTGCCCTTGCAATTCATGTACCACAGGCTCATAAATCACATTCCTAAGGAATCACCATGTTGCTGCCACTGCTGTCACCCTCAGTTCTTTGGAAAAAGATCACTGTGACCATGTGCATGTATTCCATTACATGAATACAGTGATTCTTCCATGTTCTTCAAATTAAAAATAAATTAAAATATTACATTATCAGGAATGTGTGACATTCTTAAAGTCAAAATACGCTTTACCAGCTTTTCAGTATGCACTGTATGTTTTATGACTGCAGAGCTATCCACTGAAAAGTTTTGTTCTGACAGCAGTTTATATTTCTCCCCATGTAATCACTGAAATTACTAAAATTCAAAGGCAACACCTGTGTTAGTTGCATCCCGACAATTTTCTTGAGGATTGTTTAAACATAATTAGTCACAAAAATTAATGTATTTCAGAGTGGCTTAGTTCAATTCAAGTAACTATCTAAATCATGTTCTTATTCAGCTTTCAAGTTATTTAAATGGAATTTAGCTTAATTCACTTCTAATGAAGACCTACAAGTCTATATTAGTATTTATTTTGATACATTTTAGATTGCAATAGGAGCCGTAGAGAGGCTTCTACTTGTGGCTAAGACCTTCACAATTAGCAGGAGAGAACCGAGTCCTAGAAACTAAATTATATTAAATATGCTTTTATTCTAAATGGGAAGGAGCCATAAAGAGATTTAAAACAGTTTCTGTAATATTGTTTCAATAACGTCGTTATTTAGTTGGGATTAAAGGCTTCTTTTCCAGGTCCCTCTAGAAGGTCCCTAATAGTTATTATTAATATTTCAGGAATGGTTTTGCATATTTGCTTCTTTTTTTTTTTCTTTCCCCTTAGAATTTTCCACTTCTCCAACCTTTTACCCTTTCAAAATGAACAAAAGCCCATGGAAGTGAGAGAAAAATCTGTGTGAAAGCATATTTTATGAGAAAATAGGGAGATAAGTGAAAAGAATAACAGTGAAGTAGCATTTACGTGTATTAAAATTGATTATAATGTTACTGCATCTTTCACAACACCTTCCAAGATATCTTACAAAATAGAAGTATCAATATTCAGGCATGGTTGTGAAATATCTGAACAAGTAAATATGTGGTAAGACAGTCATTGGAACCTGAGCGTTTATACTTTTTTTCACTTGGTCATCTGAGTTCAACAGAAGTTTACAGTGTAGGGACTGATGTCAGGTTTTTTTCTAGTGGCTTTAGGTGCTCATTCTTATGGGATATATACTGAGACGTCTTTCAATTTGGCTTCTTTTAAAAATCAGGGCCATAAAATTGTTTCAAGCTGGACAAAAATTTTTAGGTTGTTGGGTTTTTTTTCCTTCTCCACCTTGAACTGAAAACTTTGACTTTAAAAACATAGCAAAACTCTCAAATGTGGAATAGATTATCTTCAGTGGCTATCTAGACATGTATTACATGCTCTTTACTATAATCTTAGGACGACGGAGCTCCAAGTATAATACATTCAAGTACCCTACATTATTCCTGATGAGATTTCAAGAGAGTTATCCTGAGCAGGGAATGTCATACTTCAGATGCATCTGCTCTAGCTTTGGAGTAAAAGCAAGAATGTCTCTTGGTTAGAATACTAATGTATAAATTATTTTCTACACAGTAAAAGGGAGGACCCCTATATACAGTATATCTCCTGTGCTAACGAGTGCAGAATCTCCAGGGCCAAAAGCAGAAAACAGTTCCAGCACAGTATGTACTTGAAATACACACCATTCCAGGGCAGTGCACACAAGCCTGCATCAGATTCAACGTGTGGAAGAACTGCAACCACTAATTGGGTATCATTACAGAGGCTCTATCCCATCTGGATTCGGATACAGAGCTTTGAATCCAAAACTAGCTGTCAGTCATGGAAATCCTTATACCAAGTCTCTGTGCTTACAGTTATGTAGGAGGCTACAGAAGGTGCTTACAAATTCTACTCGCAGGAAATTGTGCCAACAGCTGAAAATTTTAAATATTTTTTTTGCAATCTAAACCCATTTAAAGTTAATTATGTCCAGCAATGAGCCTATCTATCACTATGTTCTAACAGAAATATACTGAGGGACTCTGCAGTGGGATAAGTGTGGTCCATCTGCCTGAGTTTAATCTCTTTGAACAGTTACCTGAAATAATACTTTGTCTGATCACAGTCATCACAGACTTTTAAAAAAAAAAAAACAAACAAACAAACTATCAGTTCTGACCTCCCTTTTCCTGCCTTTTCCCCATGGCAAGTTTCATTTAATGTGAGTCGTGAGTGCCACGAACCTTGTAATTGATCTGGCTGTGGCTCAGTGGCTTAATTGTGGATTAAGGTCAAAAGTTTGCAGTGTCACCAATTTCTAAATGCTTCAGAACATAATTTTTGCCACTGAGCACCAGGAGGGATAATATATAAAACTGAAATATTGGTATAAGAATGTCATAATTCTGACCCGATTGGGATTTTTATTGAATTTCTGAGTAAAATAATGTGTTTGTGTATGCGTGTACGTGTGTGTGTGTGTGTGTGTGTGTAGTCATCAAATATAATGTCTTTTACTAGTAAATGGAAAAATAGAATCCTAGTAGATTTGTTTTTAAAAGACATTCTGTGTTTTTAGTGGAAAAATGAAGATATATAGTGTGCTTTATATTCAAGCTGAAAAAGCAATGGACCACATTCCTGTGAACCTTGTAGTTCAAACATGTTCCCAATACTTCGCTATGTAAGAGGGAGCCTTGCTGACTACCACTGATCTCTGTGTGACATGTCACTCCTGATATCAGAGACACATCTGTGATACCAGTTCCCTGTTTGAGCCATAACAGCTGAAGTGGAGACATGATATGTTTATTCAGAATCTCTGAAAAAAATGTTCTGTGGTTCTTTACCTGTTAAAGTGCTCCTATACCTATCCTCGTTGCTTCATCCCACCCGGATCTGTCCTTTTTTGTCACACTTAACTCAAGCTGGGTTGAGGTAAGGCTGTGGGCATTAGGAATTCACTGTGTGTCCACCTAGTGTCACAGGCTACATCCATGCCACTGGGCAGCCTAGAAGCTCTCTTGACAGATGATGCTGGTTTGTTGGGCCGTTCAATTCTTTATAGAGTTTAAGGCAAATGACATCTTTTCCCAAGGACTTTCTGTTGACTATCTTTTCATCCTTTCTCTTCCCTCAAAAATAATTTTTAAATATTTATGAAATTCAGTATGAATTCTTAGAAATTTGAACGGGCCTCTTTTTCCCTTCTGTATGGTTTTTCCCATATTTTCCTACTCTTGATGCACAATTTGCCTGTTTTCTTTAGAAATTCGTCTTTACTTTGGACTTTATTAGCCAAATTGCTTTCAATATGCGTGTTTTACATTCTAGTTTATAAAAGGTACAATATATCAGTACCAGAGTAGAATAGTAGAATGCTTATGTGATTTTATTTATATTATCCATACTCAAAGCACACTTTCAGTAAATCACTGCTGTAAAGAATAACAGTTGTCTGAAACAGGTTTTAAACCTGTTTAGACCCTTGCACAGCTTCATCATTTTTGCAGAATTCTTGATCTGTTTCACACAGTAAATCAGTTTTCTGACTACAAAGATTCTTTTGTTTTCTATTAAGACTATACCAAACCACAAAACTTCAAGGGACCATCTATGCAGGGTGCTGTAATAAAATAGTTTTGTATCACACTCAGCAATTCTGTTGGAGACTGGTCACACTATACCAAATCTATGGCTCATGTCTCTTTGCTCTCTTCAAATATGGCACACTTGATTGTAGCACACTAGAAAGTTATCTTTGGCTGCAGAGCGACTACCCAACTGCTAAAGTGAAATGCCCTTGTTCGAGCAGCAAAGAGTTGCCTGGAATGAAGTTTTGTAGGAGACAGATGTACACATTCATGACTACATTTTGAATTCACAGCTCCTTGCTAGAATAGGTCATGGACTTAGGAAGAAAAAAGAATAGTCAAACAAGTACACGTAGAGTTTGCGTGGATTTGCAACTTGGAATTTAGCCTGCTGTCTGCTAAAGATATCTGTTTATTTTGTTAGTCAGTGGGATACTTCAGAGAGAGGGGATCAGAAGAAAGATTTTAGAAGTCAATAGAAGAGAGTAATATAATAGTCTACTTGTCTGTGTTTCATGAACTGCTTACATATGCTATTTCAGCAGTTATGCTGTGAAGTTTCAACTCCTCACTACACTATAGATTTGATTTTCAGCAGTTTGAAGCATTTTTTTTTTCTACTCCCAAAGTAGTTGTCTGTAGCATCTGTGCAGAGCTGGCAACACAGAAGGCAGGTTTTCATTATTGGTACCTTAACAGCTGCTTAAAGATCCCAAAGACATGACTTGGGCTGATGTGATATTTGGAAAAGAGATCCATCTTCTTAAAAATATAAATAAATAAAATATGGCACTCACCTGAGCCAGTACAGATGTTAGTAATCACATTAGCTTTACTCCAGATGAGAAAATACATTTTCTAAATGTCCAGCATGAGACTGTGCTAAAAACCAATCACTAAATCGAAAACTGAACAGTTTATGTGTACTTAGTGAAATCTTTCCATCAGCTAATTTAAAAATTACAATGTGTAGAATTGAGGTAATCTGAGAATTTCATACACAGGGGGATATTCATACAAATAATCAGAACAGGAACAAGAGAAACAAAATGTGATATACATGATAATGAGATCCTTAAATAATACTGTAAAATCATTAAAGGATGAAAATGTGAAGAGCAGAAGTCTCTAAATAATACCAATAGAGTTGTTTTGCAAGAGAAAATGGTCTCTGCGGAAGAATGAATGAGAGGAGGAGGAAAATAAATTTTCCTACATTTTCTTAAGAGATAATTAAAAAATATTCACTATTTTGTGATATTTTTTCTCCTTTTCTTACTGATGCAGGCTTCTCTTTTTTTTTTTTTTCATTCCTTTTTTTGTCTCCAACCTCTTTTGCAAGAGAGAATACCTGAAAGATTGCAGCACTTCTTCGAAAACACTACTGAGCACTGAGGACAGCCTGTCTGGTCCCTGGGTGCAATGCGGCATCGTATTTGCACCATTGGACTGGGAGGATCAAGACTGTACTTGAACATAAACTCCATCCTTGCATGTTGCATCACACCTTGCCTCTGGTCTGCAAGAGGAGTAAACTGAATCTTGAAGCTGTAGCACATGAGCACAGGAGTACAGATACTTGAGAACAGACAAGACTTGAAGACAGCTGCACTACAGTATAGGCATAATGAACAGTTTTTGTCATGTGGGTCCTACTATTCTTCTCCAGGTGGTAGCATCTGTCTTTAGAAGCCATTAGATGGAAATGATTTTTTTTCATTCAATCAAATCAGACATTTCCAATAGGAGTTGAGAGCTTCGGCACTTTCTGAAATCCTATCAAAAAGCCCAATTATATTTTTTCAAACTTGTCCACATCCAACTTAATCACAAAAATATTCAAAAGAAGATATTAACAGAATTCTTATACTGAAACAAATGAAAGGTACCGATAGGTCAGTTTCATGTATTCTCACTGAAATGTTAATAAACATTTGTCCACTCTTTTTTTCTTTATTTTTTTTTAAATCCAAATGTAGTACATTTCTAATAGATGTGACAAAAGAAAGGAGGTCAGCTTTTAAGCATTTAGAGTTACCTATTTGGGTGCTGGAAGGCAAATATTTCTGTCAGAGCATGCTTAATACAAACTGATTTGCTTATTTCCTTTTCTTCATATTTTAAACAAAACCGCATTTCTAATCTAGATAAAGACATTCAATGACAAAACTGTTTAAATCCTTTTCTTATGTTTACAGTTTGTTTTGATGCAACAGTATTAGTTTCTTTTTCTTTCTCTTCTTTTCCTTTTCCCTCCTCATACTGAGTAAGCAGTTCTCTGTTAACTGTTCATTCCGGCTTAGATATGGATCTTAATTAACAGAAAAATTGTCAGCAGGTACTAAATCCCTGCTCAGGAATAGAAAGGAGTCCCAATGGCACAGATTTTCTCAGCATCAATTTAATGAACTACCACTATCTAAATAGACCAGACGACCAGGAGAGTGTATGTCTTTATTAGACATACTGCTCAAAATATGCTGTGTGAATCAAAAACTAAACACCATATTGTATCCTTCAGGAAGGATGAAAGCTTATACTAAAAGAGGAATGTGGAAAATGAGCCACACTATAGTCTTTAACAAGAGCAAATGATAGACAGGAAAGGTTGTAGTAAGAGCTGGCTAATAATCCAGCCTAAACAAATTTTTTGTCTACTCTGCCATTGAGACTCTACATTTTTTATGTCTGCCCCTTTCAGACCAATTCCAGTATCTACATGTAGGGTGAGCTGCATAATTAGCTTCAACAGCCAACAGCCTGATGATTACCACTTAAGCTGTCAAGTGAAAGAAGTCAAGTTCAGATCAGGATACAGATGAACTTAAAATACTGGCCTTCTAGGTAATTGACCTAACAACTTATATGTTGATGTCTTGCTCACTTAAAAAAATACAGTGAAATAAAATAAATCCATCATAGATCTAAGAAATTTTCAGAAAAAAATTCAAAGTATTGGTTGCTTCCCATCCTTTATTTGATATTCCATTGCCACTTGATTTGTAACAAATGCTTGTTAGCTTTTGCTATTGAAAATTGTCCACTTATTTTTGGTACTTTGCTATAAGAGCCAGATTGTACAATAGGGAGCTGATTCAGAAAAGTGTTTTCTCATCAGTTACAGTAGCTTCTGTAAGCAAAGTGAACTCCGAACTTTTTAGTTTAGGATTATTATTTTTGGAGCATTCACTTCAATAAAGTTTCTTTCTTTAGAGAGAGAATTTATAGAAGTTTAAGACATCTTCCAAAGCTGGAAGGAAGTGCTGTAATACTGGATCCTCCGACATCTTCAAGAGATCAAGACTTTTGTCCTATTACTTATTTTCTTTTCCTTCTATATTGCAGATATTCTTTCTATATTGCGAATAGAGTCATCTGTGCACACAACAGACAGGAGGCAAGAGGTTCAAAATGAGGTCCAACTCCAAATCCTTGTTTTGTTGGACTTTGTGGCTTCAGAATCAGCGATCTAATCTATGAACTCCAAGTTGATTTTCCACCACAGACTGTCACTAGAAGGTCTCTCTCCTCTCTTTAGGTATTATAACATAGAAGTGAGAAATCTTTCTAGATAAGGGTTCAGTTTGACAGACCAGTGCTGTCAGACATAAACATATTTTGTGAGAGACACAACTGGTGTATTCTGGAGTTATTCAGTACAGTATATTTGCAGTGAGTTTTTACGAGTTCACAGTCTTTGTGTGTGGAAAAGCTGGATAAACGTGTCTGAAGTCACTCTAGTCAATGAAAAGATGAAAGAATTATTTCACGCTATTCTTGATATAAGCTTTGTGGTTTACATGTTCTGGTGAATTTTATCAAATGTAATTTTCCCAGAAATACAGTAAAGGAAATATAACTACTTAGAGTATTCTGATTTAAAACTACTTATTAAAAAATCAAGATTGAGTAAAAATCAGCAAAAGCCACAGATTGGATCAAAATGCCAACTAAATTTCAGTAGTTATGTGTCTTCTACCTGGGTGACTCCATAAAGTTTATTAGGCAGAAAGTTAAAGGTTTCTGCTATACTAATACTACTAAAACTCAATGTAAAGTTAAAATAGCTTCCTATATCCTTAAGAACCCTCAGACATCTGGATAAGGCTTCTCTGTTGGCCACTTAACCAAAGGTTTATGCCAAAAACCTTGCAGCAGGAAAAGCTCTGGACACCAAATACATCCAAATTAAGTTATTGCAATGCTCTTTCATAATTTCTCATTCATAATCCATCTCCTTTGTAATAAAATAATGCTTATTCTTTGTTTGTTCAGACTGTTTTGCAAAACACTATTTAAATGCTACATAACTAACATTCATAAATATTTACCAATGTGCTTGTGTTTGGAGCGCATGCTGGTAAAAGCAATGTTTCTAAACCTTATACTTTTGATATTGTTTTTGAGGAAGCAGTCTTACAATCTGCCAGCTGCAGACAGTTATTGCTTGCTTGTTTTTATATAAGACTTTTCTGCTTTGCAGATTTCTGTGTGGCAGCCAAGTAAGCATGAAAATAACTCATGCACCTTCCTAGACCTTCACAGAAGACTAGAATGAGGCCTTACTACAGTATTACATAGAGAAAGTAAATAATAAAACTTTCCCTGCAAAAATTAGCACTTGTCGTGGTTTTCTGCGGTAAAACTTGTTATAATTATATATGTTATAGTTAATAAAACTTTTCACTTGGTGATGGAGAAATTAGTCAGAAATACTTGTAGTTACTGTTTCCATTCCATGTCTCTAATGCAGGTGCGTATATATACATAAAAACTATGCTTCTTGGTACCACACACATTCTCCTATATGAACCAGTTCCTGACCACTGAAATGCATGAAAACTGCAGTAAATGTTTATTAGTTGATAATATGTATTTCATTCAATGCAAGTTAGTTGCCTGATATTTTCCATTCAATAAAAGATTTCTCTCAAGAGAAAAATAGCTTCATTCCCTAATATTTTTAAAACTAATTTCGAAGCCTCAGTTGCCAAACCCAATCAAAATTCTAGTTAGACCTGAAACTTCAGCCTTTAGATATCTATGCTTTACTGAGGCATGACAATACTAAAAATGCTGTACTTTGAAAACTTATAAATTAATATCTGTTTACCACAGTGGGATGAAGGTGAAATTTCAATATCAACTCTAAATTTTCAGGTAAGGTAGTTTAAAACATTCCTGTTCATGGATTGTATATATACTAATTTAGTTAAATTTGGATCCAGCATATCAGAGAGAAAACCACGTATCTGTGGCTTCCCCATTCATCTGTTCCCCACTGAGCATTGCATCCAATAAAATTTTGTAAAAATACCTAGGGTTTTTATAAACTAGGACAAGTGCACTTGTGAGAAGAAATGAGATGTTTGATGAGAAATCACTCTGACGTGGCAGAAGAAAGTCAAGTTATGGAATAAGGATGTAGCAAATCATAAAGTACTAAGCTGGCCCCCATCTCAGCTACATTTAGAATTGGCCAGAACTAACCATCCATAAGAAGAGCAGTAAGATCTTGGCTAATACAATGCAATTTATCTGCAGATAACTTGGTAGTAAGCTGTAAGTGAAAGAAATGTGTTAAGTGAAAGAGGAAGAAATAGATGTCAAAAAAAACAGCACAGAAGAAATATTAAATTTTATTGGGTGAATACAGTAAATAAGCCTTCCTCATTCCCAAATCAGGTCATATTCTTCACTCCTGCTACTATCGGTGCCAGAGAGCATTTCTTTTAGCTTCAAGAATACATTGGACAAGATTTTCTTTCCTTGTCCTGACATGTTGGATGAAAAACTGGACATGAACCAGCAACGTGCGCTCACAACACAGAAAGCCAACCATACCCTGGGCTGCATTAAAAGCAGCATGGTCAGCAGGTCGAGGGACGTGATTCTGCCCCTCTACTCCGCTCTGTTGAGATCCCACCTGGAGTACTGCATCCTGTTCTAGAGCCCCCAACATAAGACCTGTTGGACCTGTTGGAGAAAGTCCAGCGGAGGGCCACAAAAATGATCAGAAGGATGAAACACCTGTCCTACGAGGAAAGGCTGAGAGACTTGGCGTCATTCAGCCTGGAGAAGAGAAGGCTCTGGGGAGACCTTATTGCAACCTTTCAACACTTCAAGGGGGGGCTTATAAGAAAGATGGGGACAGAGTTTTTAGTGGGGCCTGCAGCAACAGGACAAACTAAACTAAAAGAGGGTATATTTAGACAAGATATAAGGAAGACATTTTTTTATAATGAGGGTGGTGAAACACTGGAACTGATTACCCAGAGAGATTATAGATGTCCCATCCCTGGAAACATTCAATGTCAGGCTGGATGGGGCTCTGAGCAACCTGATCTAGTTGAAGATGTCCCTGCTCGTTGCAGGGGGTTTGGACTAGATGACCTTTAAAGGTCCCTTACAACCCAAACCATTCTGTGATTCTATGATTCTGTATTCATTTAACTACAATGTATGTAAAGTAGAGAGGCTGTTCTTGGGACTGGATGTCTTTAAGAATGCCAAAAAAGACAAATAAACTGGCATAATGCAGGAGAGATTCTATTTTACCTTTCCATTATCCTTATTCAGCCTCTGTTGCTACACTAATTGGTTTCCAGCTAGCATATTATTAACATATGGGAGTTCACGGTACCCAAAGGCATAATGACACCTTGGTATCAGGTTAACAAATGAGGAATTAAGTCACAGAGGGGCTAAGGATTTTGCAATGGAGAAAGCCATAGCAGGGAAGAAATGAAAGATTTGGTCTTCAAAGTTATGGATGGGCATACCTATCACTAGGCCATTTTTTTCTTCCAAATTCATACTGGGACTGCAGCTTGATTTAGGAAAATAAAAAAAAAAAGAAAAATTGAATTCCCTTACTTTTCTTGAATATCTTTGCGAAGGAAAGTGTTTGCTAGAAAACTTCAACAATCAAATTTTGGAAGGGAGGCTGATATCTGATTTCTGAAGTGCATTTCAATTTCAGCTCAACTTTCGTATGATTTGAGCAAGCATGTAGTGTGTTTCCATGATGGTAACTGTCTCTGTGGCCAAAGCTTCTATAATGGCTTCTCATAGGCCCCAGTTCTGAGAATCACCCAATGATATGTCAGCTCCACATATCCCACAGCTGTAGCATCACAGAATTGGTATCAAAACAGACAGCAACCACTTAAAAGACACTGATGTAAAGTATAAAATGATCTAGTTGGATCATAAAGACAAGCCTTCCCAAATCCAAAAAAATGAACCCTGATGAGTTGTAAGAAAGAAATAGAAAATAGAAGACGTATAAGAATAAGACCAAATGTTGTCTGAAGGTAAGAACTGAGATAAGAATATAGTCAAAATAATAATTATTTAAAAACAGGAATATTTAAATTGCCAGGCTGAGTTCATTACTCTTATCATTTTTTGAGGTATTTCTTCATTGCCTGTTCAGAAGTAAGGAACATACAATGATTAATAATTTCCACCTCAAACTGAAAAAAAAAAAAAACCCAAACCCCAAATCAAAGCTACATTCCAGTTCTAACATTCTATACATTTTAGAGACATGGAAAAACAGGAAAAACATTCCACATAAACCTCACTCACTACAAATATATTCTCACCTCAGTTACAGTAAACAGGTAGGTTTTGATGGCCTTTTCAGCCAGGGTTGTAACAACCAAAACTGCATTAGTGAGAAGGAGTTTTTTTCTTCATCCCATTGATAATCCAAAGTAGCAGTCAAGAGCTACCAAGTTTTGTATTATATGTGAAATTGTTACAGCCTGATTTTTAAAATGAATCCCTGAAGCCTTGAG
>VYZM01005908.1:93384-139433 GCA_013398915.1 Dromas ardeola
GGGAATAACTTTTCAACAACTAAAGCTCTGTAAGTTGTTGGCAAGGGCAACATTAAACCAATATGTCATCAATTTGGGCTCTCACCATTGTGACTGAAACAAGCTCACAGCCTGCAATCATTTTAAAAGCTGCTGCTTTTAAAAATCTGTCCAACTGTTCTACTGTCTACAATTCCCTCTTACTCACTGCATCAAATTAACAAAAGATTTTCACGAAAAATAGAACAACCACTAAGCACGTGCCTGATCACCGCTAGCAAGCACGTTGCTATAAAAACTCTCCTAGGCATGGTGGAGAACAGTTAACATTGGACCATCTGGACTGCTACAATTGGTGGTGATTCAGTTAAATGCCTAAATGTATTTGGTACTTTCCAGTAGTCTCCTGATTTAATCCTTATTAAAAATAAAAATATCAACAATAGAATCAACTATATTTGCTGTAACTTCAATGGAAAATATTTTCTCTGGCATAATTTGCCTTTGTAAATAGAACTTGCATTTTTGTCTCAATTTACTTCCATTTTTTTCACCTTTAAGGAATATTATATCATATTGAGATCAGGCACATCTGTTCCGTTCAACACATTTTCCTCATAATTTCTCACAAAGTCACCATATTAGCTCTTTTATAGTCGGATGGCATGACCCTGGTGTTGAGACATTGATTAAATCCATTTTCTAGGTATTCTATACTTGCAACTTTCTGTCACAGTTCTTGGGAATTCTGTGATGTAGAATACTTGACTTTACTAGCACGGTTATTAGGAAAAATTTCTTCACTGAAAGAGTTACCAAACATTGGAACAGGCTGCCCAGGGAAGTGGTTCAATCACCATCCCTGGAGGTATTTAAAAGACAGAAAGACATGGTGCTGAGGCACATGGTTTAGCGGTGGTTTTGGTAGTGTTAGTTTTGTGGATGATCTTAAAGGTCCCTTCCAACCTAGACAATTCTATGATTTTATGATTCTGTGAGTGCATTATTGTCTTTGAGTTTTCTCAGCTATGTGTAACTTTCAGTTCTTCACTTGTCTGCAGTAATGATTGAAATTTCTATTCAAAACTTCTGCAAAGTATTCATCTATTTTTAGGGGCACTGGCAGATTTTCATCTACATCCATCTCTTCCTATAATGTAGTGCCATTTCACTTTGGTTTTCCTTGTTCTTTTTTCAATTTGTATAGCTAAAGAGATTTTCCTTTTAATTTCTTTTGCAAGGTCTGACTCAGCTTCACTTCTGGCAGTTTTCATTTTACCTCTAACTTCCTGACCTCTAAGACATACTCTTCTTTGCTGGTTTCTAATATCCTTTCTGAAGTGGCTGTTTATCCAACTGAGCCTGGAGTCGTGTCCTACAGCTTGTCTGCTTTGTTTGAGATACAAATTCCAATTATTCTTTTGTCATTAATGTTTTGAAGAAATTCCTAGCTTAATTTAATTCCCTAATATTCTCAGCGCAATTGATTCCATTGAGTTAATAAAAACCTTTCCTTAATTTCTTGAAGTCTGGCCTTTTGAAGGAAATAAAATGTGCTGCTTGTTTGAATTGGGAAGTCTTAAAATAGACTGACTATTTGGTTAGTCAGATGAATTCTTTTCAGTTGTTTTGTCTAACTTACATATATGTCTTCTGTCATCACAAGAATGAAATTACACTCCTGTTATTGCTCTTAGTCTTGATTGCATAGGTCCCACCTACTAGCAACATAATCTAGAAATAAAGTTTCAAAATTATTGGATATTTGTCTGTACTTGAACTTCGGCAAGACATCTCTGGACATTCAGATATTATTATGTGGTCATAGAAATTTGTAATAAATAATCCACTTTCCCTGTCAGAATCTGTAACAAAATGAATGATGTCATTGCCCCTTTTTCTTCTCTTTTTTATTCCTAACTTTTCTACAGTTTAAAAATTTCAGAAACAAAATTAGAGCTGCTGAAATTAATTATTAATAAAATTTTGTTTGGGGGAATGAAAGCAGAACTCTGTGGCATATAAAGAGAATGAAAGACACCACTGAAAAGTTCAAACTGAAATTTTGAAGATTCTGATTGTAACAATGTCTCTCCTTTCACAGGCTTCCAAAGGAAAATGATTTCGAATTAGAAACCATGAACATTTCTGTGTCAGCCCTACATTGGAGTTCTCCGCATTTCCTACTGAAAAGTGGAATCCTGGGGACTGCTTACTATGGACACTGACAATAACATGTCAAAAGCCTGAGCTATATAGAGACACACTGCTATTACATTGTTGGATTTGGCCTTCTTAAGGCATACTCAACCTGTGTAATAGAATTCAAAGCAAGGTATATGAATGTTTGTAGACACTTCCTCTGTTAGGCACCTTTCTTACATTAATTTGTGACTATAAGAAAATTAGGCTCTAAAAAGGAAAAGAGTAAGTCTTGTCTGCTGAGGAGGGAGTACATCACCAGTCTTATTGACCTACTTATGAAAGATAGAACAAACCTGGTTCATTATACAACAGGGTTCTTACTTTTGAGAGTAGGGTAAGGGGTACCTGTCCTTCTTTGAAACGAAAAGTAATTAAGTATGGTAGTAAGTCATCAATGAATTTGTTAATTTAAATCTATTGAATGACATTTGCTTTAAAAGAAAGCATGTGAAACAAGATAGACTGATGCCACTAGAAGAAAAGTCTTCTTCTTCATTCTTTGTCTAAATATAATGTTATATTTTTTAGCTGTGACTCCCTAACACTGCAATACTAATAAACTTTAAGCCTTTTCTGTGGTGAAAGGTTGTTTCAGTCTCTAAATATAATCATTCCTGGCATTGTCCTTGGAGACATTGCCAATGGTATCAAAAGATATGTTAGTTTTATTCTGTAGTTTTCCTGCTCCCCTGGGACCTTGGATGTCCCAAACACTTCTCATTTATGCTTGAAGTAAAATTAAATCCTTTCAAAGGAGGAAAGCTGTTTAGACAAATCCACTGAATTACTTTGTGCTGTTTCCTCATTTAGCTCACTTTCTGACCAGTTTCCAAAGTTCTGAGCTTTTAATCCTGTAAGACTGCTGAAAAGGACTGAATCTTAATAAGTGTAAAAAAGCTGAAAATGCAGCTCACACTGAGATTAACCTCCTGCTTCCCAAGTTTGAGAAGAATTCTTTAAAGGTAGAAAAAGCTAAAAGTTTACTCAGGTGGAAAAGAGCAAAGAGTGTAGAGAAATCCAGAGGTGGGGAAAAAGTCATCAGACAATGTAAAAAGACAGTTATTCTGTTAAGATATGGCAAATTATCCACAGCTGATGTGAGAAATATTGCTACCCTATCTGTTCATACAGAAGTTCATAAATATGTGCACACTTTAATAAATTATTTATCATTTTAGATGTCTTAGTTCTCTAATTCTGAATCTGTGTAGGAAATGATCTTCTTGTCATGCACAATATTCCTAAGCCTTATAAAAAAGTTTTTTCCATTCTATGTAGAAGGAATACTCTACTCAGTACCCCAACTCAATTATCAGTCAGAATCATTCTCAGGTCTACTGAACATTTAATTATTAATATCAGCAAAAATGCTTCAACAGGAAACATTCATAAAAGCTCATCCTACAATTACCAAAACCATGGAAGAATGTAGGAGATGCAGGAAGTTGCAGAGGATTAGAGTTGCAGGTTCAAGAGGTTTCTCCAGGCAGCATCCTGACCAGTAGGTTACTGACTATCCTATGGTGTCTCTCTCACTTTTAAGTGAAAGAGTATAAACATGACTGCTATGTTTCTAGGTAATATTGATGGACTGATATTTTTTCACTGAAGAGCCCTGACTATCTGAATTTATTTCTTCTGGGAAGTGACTTGTAAGTTATTCACCTCCACTGATATTTGTATTACTCTGTATTTGCAATTGGTTCTTGAAAAATATATGACTGGAAATAATTCTTGTGCCTTGATACATTCACTTTCAAATCCATAAGGAGTGCTCTGAAGAACTATTTCAACAGTTATGTGTCATACAGAAATAGAGAGGTATTTGATTTTATTTTTATTTTAGATGAAGGAAGTTTCAGTCTATCATCACAGGAATTCTTGTTACTTTGTGCCAGATCATAATAGATGTACCTTAATCTTGTCCTGTGATAAAAGAGTACCGGTCTATTTCACAGGCTATCATGAGATAAAAATGGTGACTGCTAGGCAGTACACTAATGAGAAGTTCATAGACTACCTTACTTAGGTATCTGTTGTTGTTCATTGCAAGCAACTTTTAAAGCCCAGTTTTAATCACCAAAATGAACAATATACATTGCAAAACTGATTACTTTTTAAATAAATTTGTTCTCAGTTTTTATTAGAATATTTGCTTAGCTTCTGCAGTGACAATTAATCTATGCAAAGTACTTTTTTGCATAAATACATTTGCGTCTAAAAGCTTAATTCAGACTTGACAAAAATATTTAAAATAGCATAATGGGATTCCAAGATATCCCTTTGGATTCTAAAGCTCTTTTAAAATTAGCTTGAAAATGTGCGTCCCATCTTATGTATTCATACATATATAAATTATAAACCTGAAATTAATGTAAAATATGAAAGATACATAAGAAAATAAAAAATGAACAATATGTACTCAATTATGCAGGCTAGGCTCTCCTTTTTCCTTGACAAATCACTGTAGTATATCTAATTAAGGATTGCAAAGCCATGACTGAAGTTAACAGTTCTGGATGTTTCTTCTTCAGTGCATCTACAGTGAGTAATCACATCGACAGGTGTACACACAGGGAGCAGAGCAGAGAAAAAACAGTGTTCATAATCTTATTTTTCTGGCAATACATAGAAGGAGTTCAAAATAAGAATGCAACATGAAAATAAACTACACTTTCTGATTGAAACATGCTTTCGGCTATACAAAGCAGAAGTGTTAAACTGATCTGGATGAAGAATAGACCAACGGCAACCACAAAATTGACTCCTAATAGCCAAAAAGAAGTGTCATCATAAGTGACATCACTGAACAGCATTGTCCTCTACAGCTGGGTAACTACACCACAGCATTAACCACAGACCAGTCACCATTATGTCACAATTTTATTCTATAAATTTTTCAACCGTGTAAATAAGATGGGTCACTTTGAAATGTCTTGTCATTTTAACCAATCCTCCAAGTTAACAGATAATGTTCAAATTGTATATACTTCAAATGAAAGGTAATCAATGCATTCAAAAATAAGACTTTTAGTCAGTAACTTTGTCATTGTTTATAAATGTTAATTGCAGATTCTATAAAATACTTCAGCAGAATTAAACTAAAATAACACTCTGTGCCAACCTCCCTCCCTTCCCACAGGCTTAGTTCCCTGATCCATTTAATGATCTTGTTTCAGTTCAGTAGTAATACATTATGAAAGTCTGGCAATCCAAGCATGTTTGTAAAACATCTTTTATATTGTTATTATTACCTACTGCCATGTCTTTAACAGTAAGCTGTAATCTAAAAAATTTGAGGATAAAAAAATTGAAATAACATCTAACTTTGCACTCATAAAACTGAAAAAACTTTATGAACAATATTAAACATTTTTCCACCCTTTGATCCTAATATCAGCTATCTAGTGTGTATACATGAGTTCATTTTTAAGGAGAAGTAAGTGCTCTTTGTTACTGCATTGGAGTTTGGTTTTAATATAAACTACTGCAAAGAGTTATGTTATCTGAATTTAAATTCTGACCCCCAATCACATTTTAGCTGTAGTAAGGGAAAAGTTCTTTCAGTCTCCTCATGGATGACAAATCTATCAATTATGAACATATTTTAAATAGAAAGAAAAATAAATTTAATATCATGAAAAGACCATTTCTAGAATTCTGCTTTATGCCTTCTATGACAACATAGTTACTGGTGCTTCAAAGTGATGAAATTCTGAATTAACTTTGAAAGGAAACACTTAAGAACAGAATCTCCGAGTCATTACAACCTACTTGTAATTCCCTCAATTCAGTTTCCATGTGCAGGCAAATCATGGAGCGCAGAGAGGATCAAGTCTGCTTTCAGAATAGAGCCTGGGGCAAGATGACATGATTAAGATGAGACAGTATATATGAAATTGGAGAAAATGCATGCATTCTCACTGCTTCTGTGTGCATAAGAGAGGTGGAAGATTGTCCTTTTACTATGGCAGTGACTGTGTAATGAGCCCACTTCAGGGCCACAGCAGTTCTCCAGCAGGTTTGGAAGGAAACACTTGGTACTCGGTCTTCAAATACTGTTATGCAAACCTCCAATAGCTCCATGTGATTCCGAAAATGTTGAAAGCCACATTATACTAGTTCATGGGGTTTGTAAACATGCAAGTGAGTAAACAGGTATATTAAGTGTCTCATTACATGAAACTGTTACACATGAACTATCTTTTCTGGAGGCAGGATTTATGGCTGCTCACGAGCTTCCTGAATCAGCAAAGCTGTGAACTGGAAGGGATTTAAGGAGTAACACAAAAAAAAATCACAACAACAACAGGTCAAAAGATCCCAGCAAAGGACTGATTATCCCTATTTCATCCTTGGCAGATTTAATTATTCTGAAAGATCTCCAGGACTTCAAGACAATATTTTCCCTACAATATCTGGGTGGGGCAAGGGGGCTACAAAGTTCTGTACTGGCAACATTTTTTATCAAAGGCACAATTTTTATCAAGGGTATGAAAGGCAGCCCGTGCTTACTTATGATGACATACGCAAGAAACTAAATCACCTTTCTATCTCCTGAGCTTAAATTCACCCTTCTGAAGCTGTTTCTAGTTCTACGTATTTACGGTATTTCCAATGTATACCAAAACACATCATTCTAAAGTGGCACCTTCCACCTACTGTGTCTAAATGGTCATCTACCACTTATTCTGTCTTCTCACTGACTTTAGGATCCAACTCAGCCTTTAGGCTCACCTCCAATCCTATATCTGCATCACTTTTTTCTAGGAAAGTTCATAGACACATCTGACATTTGGGGAAGTTCAATGAAGAACAAAGATTTTACTCTCTGTTGGGGAATGGGGAGCAAATCAGGACTTCCTGAACATGATAAATTAGTTAAAATAGCCATACCTCACTACTCCAATTCATAGTTGTCCTTCTCACGTAAGGAATTCATTGGGGAAAAATTAGGGTATTTTTATCTTGTACCTGACTAAGCCTGTTATTAAGAGCTACTAGAAGCATCAAGAACAGAATGCTTCTCTCTTCACAGGCTGATTAGCCATTTTCACTGCATCCCTCTACTCAAGGACTATAAACAGTAAGATAAGGGGAAATCTCCACCAGCTCCCCAGGTTCCCCCTACTGCTCTAGAGCCAGCAGGATTGATGGAGTTTTAAAGGGAAGCTAGCACTGGGTGACTTAAGTGTTGCCTCCCTGCTTTTCAGCCCCTTCCAGCATGCAGTTCTGCTCCCCCCAGCCTACCAAGGAAGGCACCTCCTTCAGACTGGGAACCACAGAGGAGGAGTGTCTCTACACAGTACTGGGGGAAGCACACTACATTGAATTACCCCATTCAGTGGTCTGTAGAGCTTACAACAAATCAGGAGTTTCCTCTCTGGAAGTAACAATTTGGTCATTCCAAATGTAGTAGCTGGTCACTCGGGATCCTTAATGTCAAATAATCTTTTAACATTATCTTGGGGCCACTTTTGCACAGAGCAATAACGCCCATAACAATGGCCTTTCTTGGTGCTAAGTTTTCATTATATGCACGGAAAGAAGTCATTTGTCTTCCAGTGCACCACACAGGGAAAGCCTCTCTCACTGGTTTTCACAAGCTGGCAAGTTTTTCTTACAGGTTGTTTCTAGGGTAGTCTAAGAGTATTGTTCTCAGACCCTCTAACAGGTTCTGTGATTGAAGGAAGAAAAAGCTTTTTGTATCCTTTCCCCGTTCCTCTAGTTTCAAATATAATATGAAAAAGGGCATGCTTTGTTTGCCTGTTTTTTAATTTTGCATTTTTTCTGCTATGCTTACATCTAAAATTGCATTGCATAGATGAATGGTAGTAGCTGTACAGTCTCAGTCCATGGGAAAGTTATTATATTCACAGTTTTCTTTTCTCACTTGTAATTGATTCCAGAGAGAAAACACACACATTAATACGTATTATCTCGTTTGCAATACAGATGTCTAATCATGAAGCCATTCCCTATGTGAAACTCCCATTGAAGTCAGTCAGAGTCAAGCCTGCAAGTGGACAGCAAGGTCAGGAGCAGATTTACTTTCATATCATTTTTACGCATTGACAGACTATGTTTACTTTCTAATACATTACAAAGAGTGATGGGTAAACCACAACGCATCTCAATGCTTGGACAAACACCAAAATCTGTGGATGCTCTTTTGAACTGTATTCCAACTGTCTAAAGCCACTTGATTCTCCACAGCTGGGCTGGAAGTCTTACAAGATTAGATAGTTCAGCACTTCTGCTTCCCATTCTAGCCAAGTGAAGATAGTTTAAATTTGAAAAGGGGGGGGAGGGTGACAAAAACAAGACCATGGCAAGCATTAAACATAAACTAGATTTTCAAATATTTACCTGTTAATCTGATATACCAGTAAAATTCTGTTCTTAATGTGGGTATCCCAGTGACCCTGCCCCCAGACCACATAACACTTTGTTTTCTCACTTACAGCAGCCATAGAATATCCATTTCTAATGTAGGTGGTGGACTTAGATCCCAGCCAAACACTTTAGCCTGATACAGACAGCAGGATGTCTGTCAGTGATCCTGGAACTAACGGACAGACTGCTAATGGTGCCATAACCATAACAGAAATGAGACCCAGTCTTGATTTCATCTTAGTTTCCCTGAAACAAAAAAAGCAGAATGCTGAAACTTTAATCACATTCCTTATTAAGGATTATATTCTTCCAGCTATTGGAAAATAATATAGCCCCTGAGGGAATAGCTGTTGAGTGTTTGATGGAATACACTGTATCAGTCACTTTGCATATCTCATTTTTACATTCCCACGTTAATCAGCCTGAAGTTTAAATAAGCCAAACTTAGCCATATCTAAATTCTGATATTTTAATATCCATTTTTCTTGATGACAGAACTATACATCAGATGCCCTGTGAAAGTAAACACTGCACAAGATTAGCACTTTCTTGCTAAATGATGTTGTACTGTGTTTCTTGGCCAGATGTTATGAGAAACTTAATCTGAGGCTTATCTTAACAGGTACTGATGATTTTGTTCTAAACACTTATGCAAGCAATCTGGCTGGCTGCTTTAAATCTTCATAACAAATGTAGAAAAAAGTTCATAGTTAGAACAGCTGTGTTTTGCTCCATTGCCATCAATTAGAGTATTTCAATAACATAAGAAACTGCAATCGCACAATACCTACCAACTAATTCGTTCTTTTAATACCTAAGCTCTTCTTATATTAAATATTTCGGTGACACCGCTACTAGCATTATCAGATTTTTTAAAAAGTATATTTGTATATTTAATTTATATACGTTTCATGTTACAATAATTTTCTCAGAAAAACTATGCTGGCTGTCAGGGAGCAGCAGGAGTGAGGCTGCTCTAGGACTGAGAGGAACCAGGAGCCATGATGACCCCAGCACTCCGGGTTGGGCAGTCATGCTCCCACAGGCTGCAGTCCCATGGTACCTGTTCAGAGGCAGTGGTAGAAACAGGTCCAAATGGTCATCCCAGACAAGGGATGATCAGGTCCGCAATGAGTCCAACGAGTCCACAGTCCAGCCATGAAGATCAGTCAAAAATGGCAGGAGTCTGAGCTAGAGGCAGGAGTAGAGATACTACTAACTACGCATAAGCTCAGTCCAAGTCCCATTCAAGAAGCCCAGACAGGAGGGCAGAACAGTAGGACTAGGTACATGTGTACTTTCGTCATCACTCAGGCAAAGTGGGGGTGTCCAGACCTTAGCTTAAATGGAACCCCTCGATCCACAGGCAGGTCCCAGGTGAGGCTGATCAGCACAAGTATGGCCTTTTGGTGCCCCCTGGGACCTAATATTTTTCATTCCAACATATTGAAATAAGAAGTAGGTCCCATGTCTTTGAACCCCTGTGAAAAGTACCTCAATGGTATTATTTTTTCAAGTGTGGATTTCTTCACGCTTGTGTTACCAAGTTACCCTTGGGTAAAGGGTAACATCTGGGGCACTATATTAGGTAGAAAAGGAAGCTAAGGACTTCTGGAAAGGCTTTCTGTGTGGCCGACTCTGCCGAAGCCCAACTAGTGAAAACTTGATAAGCCACTTTTCCTGTCCTGCTTCCTCCTGCTGTCCCTCCAGTCATTTGACTCTAAAGAAAGACACTGAATAGGTCAGAGCAGCTTTAAGGAAGTTATAATAGTCACTGGACTTGAAAATGGCTCCTCGTAGCCCAGGGGGTGGGGGTTAATGTTCATACCTAGGGCAGATAAAGCTGCCTCAGACATATTCAGCAGCAACAAGAAAAGATTTGGAATAGAAATGGAGAATAATGAAGAGGAACAAAAAAATCTTTGAGTTAACAATTAAATATATTCAGATAATAAACTGATATAAGGCATGAGTACAACAAATCAAAGTAATACTGTCCGAGTCCAAAACTTGCCTAAAAAAATTATTCCAGCAATGAATGAAGAATTTTTTCCCTTGGATAAATTAATTAATCAACCTGGGGTGAATTAATTTTGTGATATTTTAATTATGAACTTCAGTTAAAACTTCTCCCACATAGATATTCGTCTGCATTGTATCTGAACTCCCCAGCATCAGCTCATGCTACAGCTTTTCCCCACTGCGGGCTCCTTAATACGGTTTCTTTCTTTTTCTTTCCAGTTTCCCAAAACTTGCAAGAGTTTCTTTATGTTTGAGATTCCCACCACTCTGCCACATGTGAACTGAAACTAGTAAATGGGTTCACACTTCACTGGACGCACACATTAACAATAGCATGACTGCATAAGCATTGTTTCCATACGAAAAGAGAGTTAAAATAGTCTGGTAACAATAGCTGACAAGTTCAGTTAACTATTATCATCAAAATAGTAATGTTTTTGTTTCTCTGTTGTAGCCACATCTTCATAGGACTGTTACTCAAAGCAAAGATGGGAAATATTTTCCAGAAATTTGATAGGTGGCAGCTCAGATACATCTGCTAAGTAAAAGCCAGTTTATCTCAAAACACTCCTCTATCTCCAGTTTATAATGGATGAAATAATTTTATGGATTTTATACGTTCGTGTATATAAACATGGCTATATGTTTATAATTAGAAACCTGTATAGATAGAAACTGGTCCTAATGTTTAGAAACAGGAATATACCCTTAGAATACTGCAAAATGTAATATTCTGTGCAATGTGTATATTAAATGCATTTGGACATAAACTATTACTCCCTTCCATTTTTGTGTCTGAGTCACTTCCCTTAGGTTCTTCTACCAGCTCAGTTACATAGCATTTAAGCTCCAGGGAGAACAAAATTGACCAATTAGTATCTCATGATGCAAAGAAGATCCAAAATAATGAAGTATATGATGCAGCCAACATAAATCACTGTCTAATTTAAAATAGAGAGAAACATGCAGACTGAAAGGATCCTAAAGCAAAAAAAAAAGTTATGACAAAGCAAAAATTGTGGAAATTACAAGATTTATTTCAGCCAGCACACATTAAATCTTTTCATCCAATTGGAAATTTGACCAACTTGTAATTAAAGCTTTTTAAGGTAAAGAGAAGGCTTTTTGCTGATTCACTCAGACATCCAATCAGTGTTAGATTCTAATTCCTGCAAATATTTTGTGAAGAGCTGATATACAGGAGCTGCAGCTATGGGTCCATCTAACACCAACTACATAAGAAATGCGTAAACAACTCATATAAAGGAAACATAGCTAAGCCACCTCTTTCTGGGGAAGGAAAAAAAAAAAAAGGAAAGAAAGAAAAAACAAAGCAAGCTGTTGAACAATTTTATAAACTCCCTATGCTATACTAGGAACAGAGAAACCCGAAAGTCAAAATAGGTACAAAGACTGGGAAATGTTAGAAGCTACAAAACCGTAATGTAAGCACAACCTTAACTGTAGATGTAGCACACCTTCCTATCTGTTGTCCATGGTTCTTTTTTCTAAGATATTCCAAGATGTATTTTTCATATACATGTAAGTAATGTGGAAGAACCCGTCAACCTCTTATCAGAAACTGTCCTATCATTTCTGACAATTATTAACCTTGAAGAGATTTACCTTCCTTTCTGACTGTGAAAAAGGAGTGGATACAATAAACCTTGGGCTTTAACTTAACTCTCAACCATACAAGCATGCACCAGAGAGCCAAGCACATCATCAGTCTCTGCAATGTCTCTCCCTATGGTGGTGCAGCTGTGAAACCCTACATCAGACTGCTGTGTGAGAAAGAGCTGTGAGAATGAGCTGTGGCCCATTAGGGTTTTACTCTCTTCATTGAGAACTGCATTTTAAGTTCAGGTCCTTGCACTTGGTCCATACCTACAGCATGAGGTACGTTTTAGGTATGCTTATGCTTGGCTTGGCTGTTCCTCACTGCTGACTTGACATCCTGGCTCAACCTTATACCTGTCTCATTCACAAGGAATTGTCTGGTGTTCACTGGACTCTTGGCTGAAGCTGGTTATTGTCGCTGGGCCTCCTGTGCTCCTCTTGCTTAGGTATTGTTTGTTGGCTGTCTGCCCTGCCTGCCTTTCTGTCATCCTTGGCTCCCACTTATTCTCTTGGGGATCAGAGTGTTCTTGCTGTCCCCTGACAGCAAGCAACACAAAGCAGCATGCACATATGGGGTATATATGGTCAGTAACCCCATGTACCCCTTGCTCCTTGTCACTTATGGGAAAGAATTACAGACTTATTTCTATCTCAGTGACTTTTTTCCCCAAACATAGCTGAAGATGCTATTGCATAGTCAACTTCATGGGCGCAAGCTGGTTAGGTCATAACAGTACAATTTCTTTTTTAATTAAGAAAATAAATGCCAAGACGCGAACACACAAAAAAAAAGTTATGAAAGGAGAAGAAGTTGCATGAGTCCACAGTAACTACCCAGATGTCCTTACTCAATAATGGAAAGAACTATACCATGAAGGATGCTAGCTTTGCGTGAGACTCTTTAAATCCCCCATATGCTGCCTTCAAAAATGCCTGGAAAAGTTGCTTGATTTAGTTGGAGGAAAGGTGAGACAGAGGTGAGCAAGTAAATAACTTCAATCTCAGTTTAGGAGGAACCTAATGCTTTCACTACAAATACTATTCTGTTCTGAATTTTTTCTTTTATAGACCTCTAAAATTCATCCATATCATTACTTTACTGTGAGTACTATCTTTTCCAGCTCTCACTGCATATTTTTCCCTAGCTTTTTATCTGTCATTGCTCCTTTTATCTCACTCTTCCCTTAGAAGAGCACAAACCCAATCACTCAAGCCTGAGCTAACTTTTCAAGCCCAGGATTTTCAAGTGGGTTAAAAATTAAAAATGAATTTGCCTATCTTTATCTAGCAGAAGCTTTTTTCTGTATTCCATTAGTTATTTCCCTTCACTCCCAAATTTATTTCATTCTCAAGTACTGTAGTACTTCCTAAAGGCAGTATAATATACCAGACAGCCATTAATCCTCTGAAGTAGCTCAGCACTGGCACTTGGCTGCCAATTAGTCTCTTGCACATCATGATATTAAAAGATTTGTTGTATATAGACAGGTAAATCATATTTTGTCCCACATTCTGATTATTTTGCTACTTTATCAGATTTTTCTGGCTTTATTGAATATAATTGACTTGACGTAAATGCCAAGAAGAATGTATAAAATTAAGATAAAGTTCTCTATAAAGGCCATGGAGGTTTACTGTGAGACAAAAGAAAATTTTTTTCTGGAAATAACTTATTTCCTATGTTTTACTCTTTTTGTAGCCTCTTTTAATACAAAATGGATATTTTTTATGAGTTCATTTATTCAGCACCTGAAATGAACCTAAGTCTGTAGTGTCTTACGTATCTTATCATCATCTGAATTGTCATAATCACAAGATTAACAACTTCAAGGGAAGTCACAAATAGAAGTAGCTATTTTACACACCTTGTTTTTAGGAAAAAATCCCTACTCTGTAGAACACAGATGTTTTTGCAAATCATTGCCAAGAGACCTTCTGAAAGATTTCTTGTCCTATGTTAATGGACTTTGAATGATGATTTTCTTATCCTATAGTAATGATAACAACTTTGTATTTGTCACTTGCCTGAACATCTTGGACACAGGCATTCAATTATTATTTTCAGCTCAGGAGAAATATATACTAGAGTAATAGAAGAACTATATAATATATGAAATACATACTCTCTGAGTGTCGGTTTAAGAATTAGCTTAATTTCTGCAAAAAAAGGTAGCAAAAATCCTACTAGAAATAAAGTCAAATTTATAAGTATGTTAATAGTCTTATTAGGAATTACATTGAAGTGATGTTACTCTTCATCTTTAATTGCGCGTTTCCCTTCCTGCAGTTTATCCTTAACATGTAGGAAGCAATCATTGTCTTAGCAGATGCCTGTTATTCTAAACAAGGCAAAGTCTTGCAGTATCTTCTGCGATGTCTGTTGGTATTTTGCTTAAATTGCAGGGAACAGAAGAGATGCCTGGAATAGGGTGTTCCCAATGATTATGTGCCAGTGTTTTTCTTGTTGCTTCTGGACATGCCTGCTTTTTTGTCTGGATTGTATGGCTTAATCCCTGTAAACTTTGTGAGGGTATGACACGTCTCGTTAATCATCATTGTATTCACTACACACCATTTCTCCATGGCCACGGACTTAAACATGTCACTTACTTCTGTCTGAATTCCTTCACTGTCTTCTCCATGTATTAAATAAAAAAAAAATATTTATTGCAGCTTTCAAAGCTCTATATGGCTCTGTTCTTCCTTAGTAGTTTGTTTCTGTTTGGCCACATCAGGTACATCCACATTAGTATTTTAGTTTGAAAATTTTGCTCTTGAAACAAACCCTTTAGCCGGGCCTTGACACACTGCAGAGTGGTCGTGGGGTGCACAAGTTGTATTGCTGAAGTTGCATTGCAGGGACTAATGGACATTCAGTCCCCAGGACCAGATGTGAAGTTGCACTGGCTAGGATTCCTTATTTTACTATGCTTGCATGCACAGATTTTGCTCTACCCATTAAACTGTCTTTATCTCAACCTATGAGTTTTCTCACTTTACCCTTCCAATTCTTTTCCCCTTCCTGCTGCAGGGGAGTGAGCTAGTGGCTGTGTGGTGTTTGGCTGCCTGCCACAGCTAACCCACAACAACAGTTCAGTATACACCCTCTGTCCCCCCTGTTCCCGTGTCCCTCCCATGCATGTAGCGTGGATGTCAGGCCCTCAGCAGCAGCTGTTTGGCTTTGTTGGGCCATCCTTTTCAGTAATGGTGTAAACATCATTTTTTCACCTTAGTCTCGCCTACTAGACTAAGGTCATAGAATCATAGAATGTGTTGGGTTGGAAGGGACCTTTAAAGGTTATCTAGTCCAATGCACGGTCCAGTGAAGCTGGGCTGTAAGATCCTTCAATACCTTCATTCTGTCTCTGCTCTTCTTTTTTTAATAAATACAGTGGACAAGCAGAGATTTTCACATGTGGTTCACTGAGCCTGTGGTTAACAGATTAGAAGGAAACTGACTCTAAAAACTGACACATGGCCAAAACCAAAACTAATATATAATATTTTGTGAAATCAAAGGAATTTTCAGCAACAGGGGAATGCAATTTTGATCTCAACACTGAATAACACACCACTTTTGAAATTGTTCGATCATTCACTGCTTCATACAGTCATTAATGAGGGGAATAGTTAATACTTACTGGTTTTAATGTGTTTACCTTCTGTATACATCTTTTGCTTTATCTATCAAACCAATGTGTGAACCTATAATACATACAGTTCTGTGGATCTTCATTGTGATTAAATGCTATTTCTTATTGCTAAGCTTAAGGATGACTTTAAACTGAAGCTGCAGACTGAAAACCACTGTAGATGTGTAGAAAGTAGATCATTTGCATGTGGTATGAGATTTTAAGCCTGAGATCCACATCCTTTTACCTGATTAATGGTACATAGGCAAGTAGAGAAATCTTGACTTCTAAAGTCACCAGTGATCAATTTCAAGATTAATGGAATTTTCTGTATAGGTGTAAAAACAGCTCAGAATTCAGTTTGAGATAAGCAACTTTTAAACACTTATACAAATCTTCAGTTTATCCTTTTGGTTTGATTTGAACTAGAAATATCAGAAGTGTTTCATGATTTAACATAATGGTAACAAAATATGTTATCATGTTATAGTGTATTTTTTTATATTATGAAATAATTATTTTTTCTTAGTGGAACTTTCTGGTTTTGTATCTAGTCAATATGAAAAACAGTGGCATTCACAATCAAAAAAAAAAGAAAGAAAGAAAAAAAAACCAGACTTTTTTCAATCAAATTGGGTTTATATTTTATGCTAAAATGCAGAGGAATTTAAATTAGATCCACGCAAAACCTAACCTAGGATCAGTTTCACTAGCATACAAAAAATCCTAATGCTTTGTAACATTACTAAAGATCTAAGAAGCAATTTAACATTCAAGACATTTAACTTTTGACCTAATCCTTTTACATTTTGCACCTGCAATCAGCTAAGTGTCTCAGATTCTCATCTCAAATAAATAAGAGCAAGTCTGAAGTTTCTCAGATATGCTTGGGAGCCTATTATGGTTTTTTAACTGCAGTGCTCTGTCTTAACATTTCTTTTACTTCAACAGACCGTCTCAATTTCGCTTTGATACCTCTCCTGCTAGGTTAAGGGATACTGATTGAATTCAGCTCATTATAGCTTCTAAACTGTTGCTTAAATACTGATATGCAGCTGAAAGGAAATGTTTTTATTGTTTCCTACATCCATGTCTCTGAAAACGCCGGCATTTTATCTTTCATCAAGAGTATTGAATGCTATGGAACAAATTACTGTGGTGACTGCTTTTTTTCCATTTTTACTTCACTTGGCCGAATGGAAAGTAAGTTTTCTTGACCAAAAATATATTCAAAAACCCCAGCCTATATTTTGCCTTCATTTCCTTTCAATGACATACATTTTAAAATCTAGACAAAATTGTAGGTTAAGATAACATTTTTATTAGATCATTTTTAAGGAAGCTAGCTTTGCTGCTTGCTTACAACTTTCAAATGTTAGTCAATGCCTGAGCGACTATCCTTGAATACCATAGTTTTAGTTTTCAATTCCGAGTTTGTGTGTTTGGGGTCTTTTCTTTGTTTGTTTGTTTGTTTATTTTTTTATTACCGCTGAGCTTTATGAGGTTTTTTTTATGGAACATAGCTTGATATCTACATATAGATATCAAGGGTCATTTTCATAATCATTAAATCTATCATATAGGATGGTCCCTTGCAATTCTTTAATAAATAATAACAATTTAATAGTTCTTGGTCACACTTCACTGTAAAAGCATGTGACTTGTAGTTTCTGAAGTTTTGACATTCTATTTTCTATGAACTTGAATCCATATATGACTCTGATTTTTATGTGCGTATATGAAGTCTCAAAATAAAGAGATAAAATTATGTATTTAGGAAAAAATCTCAGTAAAATTATTGCGATATAATTACAGTTTGAGGGACTGTGTTGGTTATCTGTTTTTCATTATTGCCATTTCTATTTTATAGTCATGTCTACAACACGGGAGTTTTAATTCTTTACATATGTCATAAGTAATATTTAAAGACAGTAGAACAATACATGCTCTTCAGATGATACCAATCACTCTTTTCCATTATAAACCAAACACAGCCTATATACACCAGGGGGAATATAAAACTGGTTATGAGAGAGCAGATTCCATGTTTAATCTGTAAAATTTTAAACCAAAGTCTAGTCTTCTCCTCAGTTTTCAATTTGTCCTTATCTGATTTTTTATTAGTGTCTTCCATGAATTAATTCTATTCATTTCTCAAGTGGCATTTTAAGCTTGAGTTATCCCATACTAAAAGATGAAACACAAAAAAAAAAAAAAAATCTCATCAAATACAATCAAATCCCATATTCATGACTAGGAAAGAATTTTCTTTCAGTGTTCAGAGTTACAAGCATCATATATAAAACATTTCCAGCAGCTCTAGAATCTGAGTAATGTTGTGGTGTTTTTGCAGAAACATCATATGGTAATTAATAAGATGACTTGCCACCTGGATCACCCAGTTCCATGCAGATATGAGCATATTTGTAACCATTTGGGAAAGCAGTTAAAACATAAATAGCAAAGATATCACTTAGAAATTGTGGTTGAACACATATGGTTAGACTTTTGACAGCACTTTTGCGGTAAGACAGAAGGAACAGTTTTTCCAAAAGTCAGGAAATTACTTCACCTCTTAAGGGGGAAAATAGCAAGATTTCCTAAATTGTATCTAGAATAAAAAAACAACAGTTGAAATCTAACAATGAATTGACTTTCTGATAGAGGTAGTCATGGAAACTTGGTGGGGTTTGTTATTTATTTATTTTCCTTAGAACTTTGAAACTGAGGTTGCATAAACCTACTCACTGCTGTCTGATGATCTGCGTGGTAACAGAATGCTCTCTCCTCTATTTGAGCTGCCCTTGTCCTGTACAGGGGAAGTTTCAAAGGATTCAAACAATTTATTGAACCCTGGAGGTGCCAAAATATTAGATAAGAAGCATTTCAGTTAAGCAGTACATCCATATTTGATGTTTTGGTTTCTGATCTTGCTTGATTTAGTTAATTACTGTCACAAATCTCATCTTGGCTGACCACATGTAATGAGTCTAAAAAATCTCATTGCTTGTCAAGAGTTACAGTTTCTCAAATTCCTGCCATAATTCTGCTTTTTCTGCTTCTGTTTCTGGTTTTCTGCTCCTGTTTCTGGTTTTCTGCTCTTCTTTGCAGCATTAGGTGCAAAGATGGTATATAGATGTACTGGCTAAACTGACTCTTATTAGTTCTTTCTAGTGCTAATTAACCTTTCTTAAAGCTTTTTTATTGTGCTAGTTCCTTGTAGAGAGCTAACACAATGTTCTTTGAAATAAATTACTTGGAATTTCCGTTTCTTCTATTTTCTCACATGAAAAAAAGAGAAGGAAAACTTGGTTTTGGTTTATTTGGATTAACCATAATGGTTAATGGTTGGACTTGATGATCTTAAAGGTCCCTTCCAACCTAGATGATTCTATGATTCTATTCTATAAACGTAAAAAATTTTCTTTGATTTCTCTGATTGTGATTACTCCTGGGTCTAGTCTTCCACTTCTGAAATACATTGCAAACAAGGTGAAGTAGAGCTACACACAGAATAATTATCACAGCTGTGAGTGTTTGGTCAACCTTTCAGACAGGTCACATCCTCCAGGGCTGGTTGAAGAGGAAATGTGACATGAGACAGCTTTTTTCCCCATGTGTTCCCCTTAGGAATGTGAAAGTAGTCTGTGGAATTTCTTACGACTCTCCAACTCAATAACCCACCAAACAAAACATGACAGTAACTGCTCTGAATGCAATAACATGTGTTTTATTCTCATGCACAAGACCATTTCTGAATGAAATTCCTTCAGAGACTATGGTCATCTTAAAGATTATTTTGATAACAGAATAACTCATTCTGATGATGGAATTAAGTTTTGGGGTTTTTTTTATTTTCTCTGCTATCCGGTATGAGGACTTATCTTGTTGAATCTATACCTGTATTTAGCTCCTTTCAAATAGTTACACCCTGCATAAATGAGGAAAAGAGGATAGCTTGCTACAAATTCTTGAAAGAGACTAAATTCATTGGAATAATTTAATTCAGTTCTATTTTCCTTTTTACTGTAGATACTTAAGCAAGTCAGGATAGGCTCTATTTATAGTCAATGAAATGAAATAGGCACTAGGGTGCAAACTTACCTTATATAGATGTCTCATTTAGGATGAACTGAATCAGCCCTTGGACTCCATGGACTGCAGTGGCTAGAACTCTGCATGCTGTGAAAAGAACTGAGGAAAGAGATTAACTCAGGCTACAGACTGCATATCTAGTTGAGCGACTTGCACCTGACACTATGAATTTGAAAACAATTAAAATCTCACTCCAAACACCTTCACCTCAGCTTCCTGAATCTATGAAAGGTGTATTTACTGAAATGATGTAGTATAGCTCTAATCAGAAGCATTTTCAAACCTGACTACTGTATTTCATATTCTCCTAAGGCAGAAGCAGAGACATCTGCAGCAAGACATTGTAGTAATTGCCATAAATACTTTAAAGAACACTAGCAAAACTTCACAGTTCCCCACAGAAGTTCTTCCCTCACTCAGTACGCTTCACGAGATCCAGAGTCAGCAATAGTAGGTGTAATCAGAAAACAAGTAATACTCAACAGCTGTGCCTGGCTGGAAAGCAGTTTTACAGAGAAGGCCCTAGAGATCCTGGTGGACACCAAGCTGACCATGAGTCAGCAATGTGGCCCTCTGACAAAGAAAAGGTACCTTGGGCTGCACTACGAGGACCGTTGCCAGCAGGTTGAGGAAGGTGGTCTTTCCCCTCCACTCAGCACCAGTGAGGCCATATCTGGGCGGTGGGTCCAGTGCTGGGCTCCTTAGGACAATAGAGGCATCAACTTACTGGAGCGAGTTTTGTGGAAAGCTGCAAAGATGTTGAAGGGACTGGAGCATCTTTCCTATGAGAAAAAACTGCGAGAGCTGAGACTGTCCTAGAGAAGAGAAGAATCAGGTGGATCTTATCCATGTGGATAAACACCAGGGTGGGGGGATTAAGAAGATGGATTCACACACTTCTCATCAGTATCCAGTGATAGGACCACCACAGACATGGAAATCACCTGCCAATTTCTGTTGCGGGCGAAACAGACTAGGCTTGGGAAATTATTTAAAACACGTAGTTACTGATCTGGGTGTTAGGAAATAAGGAAGACGAACATTAAAAAACTTTGTGAAAACACCTTTCCTTCCCTCTTTCCTAGGTCCAACTTCACTCAGCTTCACTCCAGACACCTCTCCTTCCCCCTTCCTGGTCTTCTCCCCCTTTATATTGTCACAGATTACTCTCAGCCCTTTTGGTGGGGCCACCCATGATGCAGGAGGTCATGACAAAGGGTTTTCTTTGTGCCATTCCTTGTTTCTCACTGTTTTTTATTCCATCTTCTCTTTCCTTCTTACCCATTTCCTCTGCCCCAGTGTGGGTCTGTCATGACTTAAAGGCTTACCTGGCCTGCAGGCATGTAGAGATTGCAACTGTGGGTTCATAGGATTCTGTAATACACAACAACACAGAGGCTTTATCCTCTGAATTTCTCTGTTTTATTACGGATTACCACAAATACGAAAAAAATCACACTACAAGTATACATATGATTAATAAAGTGAATATATATGATCAAACTATTACAAATTGCTATCAGCAGTAATATAGTGTCAATCAATAGTACGGCAGCAGTTAATAATAGCAGCAACCGATCGTCTAGCAACAACCAGTAACAGCAACAATCAAGTAGGTATACACTATTACAGGTTACAACAAACTTATTATTAGTGAAGCAACTTATCAACAATGTAACAGCAAATATGATTATGATAGATCACTTATATGGATATATAATACTGGTATCAAGTAAATTAGACAAATTTCAGAAGGGGCCGAACCATCCCAAAGGAAAGAACAAATTAATCCCAAAGGGAGGACCCACTCATCCCAGAGGTGGGAGGACAAATCGAACTGACCCCAAAATTGAGCCCAAAGGAGGACCAATAAGATAACAGGCAGAATCTCACCTCAAATGTGATCCGTGTCACAGTCTGGAGTCAGCCAGGTGTCCCTGGTGAGAGTCCAAGGTCCCACAGAGAGGCTGTGTGGAATTCAGCCTGTGTAGGAAAGAAAAAGTACAAGCAGCACATGAAGTTATCAGAGAGAGAGGCTTCATTTTGGATAAAAATTAAGTCCTGTTCATAACATAAAGACGTAAGAGGACGTAGAACATCCTACTTCAAACAGACTACTTTGATGCTGTTAATTCTTATTTCTCACCTGCAACAGCCATTAGATTATGCTGTTTTCTGTTATTTCAGACCCATTTTGTTTTACCAGACTGTTTTCCACCAGATGATAAGCTGCCATTACAGTCGCTTATTTTTGCACTTATCAATACTATCTCAGGATATGTCCAGTTTCTACGTACCCTGGCTGTACTTCGAAGAAGCCAGCTGAAGGTTTCAAGGGTTTTTCTGGTCGTTAGGCCTGGCCCCCGGGCTCACAGCTCCCAGAGTGGCAGCCAATTTCTCTGTCAGTACTTTCAGCAGGCATTTTCCTCTGTTCAGTAATTTTCCCTTTCTCACCAGGACATCTTTACAGCTTCTCACAACGGGGTCCACCATGGGCAACAGTCCCTTCAGGGTGTGCCCAGCCCCGCCATGGAGTGCCTCCTCCACATCTTTTTCTCAGCATTTACTGTCCTTATTTTTAGTATATTTTCCCAGAGGTGCCGCCACCGTGTCTGAGGGGCTCAGCTCTGTCCTGCGGGGGTCGGTTGGAGCCGGCTGGAACCGGCCGTGTCCGGCTGTGGGGCAGACCTGGCCCCTCCTCACAGAGGCCCCTGCAGCCCCACCATTGCCAGCGCCCGGGCACCTGCACCCAGCACATACATACTCAGTGCCTTGGTCTATCAGCTTTTGGTTACTGAAACTGCCAGAGAAACTGTATTCCTACAGAACATAAGGATCTAATTCAGCGCATTTACAAGAGGAAAACCCTGCGCAAAGGTAACCACCAGTGTGTTATTTTAAGAGAAAGAATATTCACGTGCTGCAGCATGTTCTTCTCTTGACATCGGGTCTGAAAAGCAAAAGTATTTCATACACACACACACAAAAATTCTGGAGTATTACCAATATTACCTAAAAAATAGAAAACCACACCCATATACCAACCAGGACAGCTTTTGTCTACTTGCTGGTTAGCTCTGCTCAAGCTATTCTGCTCAGAAGCTTTTCCTTACGACATAATGCAGTGTAAAAATTCCAAATCTTGGAACATTTTTTAATTTGTGCTATGCATCTTGCTTTTTATTGTAGCCTTTTAGCCTACCACCACCAAAAGTTACTTTCATTATATTTTTAAAAAGGAGCTTTGTTTTACAATAAAATCTAGAAGTAAAATCTAGACAAGAAAATTGTTTGCCATTTGTGACTATGTCTGCAAGGTGCTATTAGCTTGTTGAATTATGAATGATACTGAAGATACAACATACCCTATTAATATATTACCACTTTGAACTAAACCTAACAGTGTTCATTAGAACAAGACTTGACATTATGTTACTGACTTCATAGTGTCTCAAATCACATTTTTAATATCAATAATCTACTGATAATTGCATACGTCCAAAACTAACATCCTCTGACTTTGTAACCCCATTTTAGAGGAGAGATTTCATAGCTATTTTTATCAAGAAAGTAGTGTAAAGTTCTTTTTTTGAAAGTGACATCACTGAACATGAGCTTTCATATAGTGCAAACTACTCAATGTCATACATAGTTCATTCAAATTAAGTATAAACAGAGACGTTCTTTTCAATTGATGCAATCCCTTGCTGCAGATAGCCAAGTGAGATTAAACAGTTCAGTGTTCCTGTCCTCCATTTCTACCTTCCCCTTCCCATTTTCTGTAAAAAGCTAAGTGGAGCTGTAGCTGTGAATAGTGTTTTGTTTAAACGTAAACTGTCCTTTCTAACTTTAATCTATCTGTTGGCAAAAAAAGGTCTGCTGACAATGATTTACTATGGGAAATGCATGACAAGTCAGTTAATGAGCTGAACCATTTGTTATTTGCTTAAGCATACATGCTTTCAAGATTTTTTTAAGTAATTTTCACTATTTATGTTGAACAAAATAAGATTTATATTAATTAAAACATATGAAGTATTAAAAATCTTAATGGACAGATCTTCCTGCAGATCCCAGCATGGAACAGTTTTTCCTGATTTCATAAAAAGAACAAATTGACTGTCAATTGATTCTAATTAACAATGTAGACACTTCACAGGCATTTAGAAATAATCATTTGTTTCCAGGCACAGTCTGGTATATGCTGTGCTGGTCAATTGACAGCCTGTTGCAGAAGTTCAAAAATAGGATAAGCTGAAAGAAAAGGAAGCATTAAAGGTCAATATAAGGTGGAAGTCCTGTGCTTTGGTCAGCTGTTAACTGTCTCAGACTGACTTAAAATATGATCTTTTGCATATGGCTATGAGCAAGCTCTCTCTAAGCAACTCATTCCATGCCTGCTCTGAATATCCTGATGTCTAGACCATTCCTGAAAGCGATTTAAATTTGTCTGCTTTATTTTGCTGTAAAATGTCTAGTTTCTTGAGACAGTAATATTATCTCCACCATGGTAACCATCACTGCCAGCTGAAAACAATAAGGCCACTCCTCCCCACTGCTTACATGCTGCACTTACCTCTCCCTTGATTCTTTTGGTATCTCGGGTACAGCGAGGCAAAGAGAAAAGAACGATGCCTCATCTCTCATCGCTCTCTTGCGTTTAGATGCCATATATGTATATGTGGCCCAGTGTAGAGTGACGGTTTTGGTTAAACTAGGGCACATTTTCACCGAAGTGTGCAAGTTAGGGAACACCAAGAACAAGGTAAGGTTTATTGAATAGTTGGATAATTGGATGCATAATTAATTCAAAGAGAAAGTTCAGTTGGCTAAGGGATCATATGAAAAGCATGATCAAATTTTAGACAACAAAAAGTGCAGATGTCAAATGCATTCACATCAACAGAACATCTAAATCTTTTTAAATTCTCCCATTCTCACATAGCAGTAAGGACAATCTATTAAGAAAAGGGACACAGGTAATATTACTCCTAACCAAAATCTAGTAATCTGACCACATAGAAAATAAAGGAATGAGAAAACATCTATGGTATATTTCACTACTGTTTATACACTACAGTGAAGCAGATGAACAAATAAACATTTTGAGTAAAGATCAAAACAGACTGTCTGGGAAAACACTTTGGAAACCAGAACATTACTTTTGAAACTGGAAAGATTTCTATTTTGACATCGCTGCCAATTTCAACCATCCAAAATCATAAGTCAAACCCCAGATAATCATAGGATTGGCTTAAAAATAGAACGCTAAAAAAAAAAAAAAGTTTGTGTTTCTTTTTACTAGCCCTTTCTGAGATCTTACAGATTATTTGTTTCATTTTGTCAATTTTTTACAAACAAGCATTAAAAATTGAAGATTATCTTCTAAAATAAAGACCCCCTGCAATCTCTTAATTCCAGCTGCAGTGGCTTTATGAAAATACTAAATGTCATGAGACTTTTATTATATTTATGAGGGCTGGGAATACAGCCAATTAACCAGCAATATTTAAGACACACATTGAAAAAAGAAATCATAAGAAAATTCGTTCTTAAAACACCCATTATCTTCACACTTATTTTTTTGGCACAAGGTAGACTCAAGACTGGCACGATGCTGACTCCTTAATCACTAAGAAACAGTGAAAGCAGAAATCAAAAGTGATGGCAACTTCCCTCACTGAAGTGCCAGAGGAGTAGTTGGGCAGTAGATGGCCAAAGGTAGTCCCTTTGCCAGAAGCAAGGGAGCAGCAATCTTCATGCCCTGGTCTCACATCACTTTGATTTCCTGCAGCTGGTGTCAGAGGGGCCTGTGAGGTCCCTGGTCCCAGCAGCCACCGGACAGCCCAGCAGTCCAGCCGTGCTGCAACCAGCCTCACTTCACCCAACATACACCGCCCTTTCAGACTAATTACAGCACAATCGATCAGTGTCAAATCAGGCAAACGCTCCTGCCTAACTCTCCCCTTTCTTCTTCCCCCACTCCCCCACCCCCCTTATTTATATCCTTTCTACACAGAAATTTATAATTATATAACAGCAATGTAATTCTTAAATACAAATTTTCAGGCATAAGCTAAACCACAATAACTCAGTTTTATAGCAGTATGACAGAGTCCAGACAGAGAATCTAAATACATTTGAATTAAAGCATTACAATGGAGGAAAAGATAAGACTTTACACAGTAAGCTCTCTAGAGCAAATGACAATTCCACACCCTGAGAATATGCAAAGCCTTAAAAAAAAAGGTCTTGAATGTATCTGTGTTTCTAGATGGTATTGTAATAGAAATAATAGCAATTCTAACAAGCAAAAGCTTATGGAAAAGAGGCCACTGAGTCATTGGGGTTTTTTCCATTCCATTAGTGGTAAACAGTTTTTTGGGGGTTTTTTGACAATCAAAATTGCAAAGATTAAAACTTTGGGACAGCATTTGCCTGTCAGTGTTGTCACTAAAACTGTTAAAAATTCTTCAAATGGATGACAGGAATGAAGGCAATCATCACAGTCAGTATGGGATATCATCTTGACCTACAATGCCTAATACCTGTGTATGAGAAGCAGTGACAACTTGGAATTACAGTCAGCTCTGTCTCTTGGAAAGTCACTTACGTGTGAATAGATATAAAACCTCATTTGTTACTATTTTCCAAACTGCAGAAGATACTAAAGGATGAGAGTTCTCATCATATCTCAACGTACATTAAAGAAATGAGAATGTTGATTCATTGACTATATGTATTAGCACTTCTTGGAAGCAATACAGCACACTGTATTACAATACAGTATAGTAAAATCTCATTATAAAAATAAGTGAACAACAAAGGCAACATTACAAAAAACATAATGGAAGAGCAAGATCTGTTCTGTGATTCTCACTGCCTTAAGACAAAGGTTCTAATTTATTCTGTTTCAGTTTACAGGGTCTTTCGTCTCTCTGTCCTTCCTCCCACTATTTTCTGGATTATCATTGTCATTCTGTTTATCTCACACGCACACAGACTTCTCCCTTCTCCTGAAGTCTGAGAATTTTGATTTTGTTATTATTTATCATGCTAGTCATGTCTTCAGTGTTTTGAAAGGACAAAGGAAGAAACAAAGTTTATAAATGAGATTATTAGTATTATATCACAGCTGGGAGAATGCAGAACAATGACAACAGTGGAGAGATTTCTATTAGCTTCGCAGTCAAATACCAGTGCAGAAGCTTTTGTCTGTGAAAAGGCTGATGTGGCATCTGCATAATGGACAGATTAATGTCACACAACAAAATAGGTCATAGAAGTTACAAACTTCATTATGTCTGAATGAGTTTTAAATTGATCAGTGCCCATAGACATTAATGAATTCTTTCAAAATCACATATATCATGCCAGCACATGTGTAAACCCTCAGTTCTTTACACATTATAAATCCAAAAGGCTTTGTTTGCAAATCTCAGTACTAATAATAATTCTATCTCTTCAGCGATAAGAAAAAAATGGTTTAATTTCACCCATTTTTTTGAGATGATTTGCCTGGGACTGACAAATTAAAAAAGATTATATGCAACAACCCTATTGTACACATTATGTTAATATGTAAAATATTGGGATCCCATGTCATAAAATATTTCCGACTGAAACCTTCTTAGATATCGAAGTCTAACTACTCCCCAGTCATAGAATGATAGAAGGTGCTGTTGGAAGAGACTGTGAAGTTATCAAATCTATCTAAAGGCAAAATCGATTATATATATATTTTATACCCTGCTTTATATATTTCCAGTGATGGAGACTTCACGATCTCCAGTGCTTCATTATTCTTATGTTCTTCAAGACTTTCCTTGCTACAAAATAAGGAATCTTACCTTATGGGGGACAGTTTATTCCTTGCCTTTTGACTGGTATGGGAAATTAAGAAGCTTCAGTCTGAATACATTTCAGTTGTTCAAGATGGAATCGGGGTCGCTGCAGTGTGGAAATTCAGACGTTCATGTAGCAGAGCTAGGATGAGATGAGCAGCCATTAATGGAGCAGACAACATCCTTAGCAGCATGTGGTTGGAGAGAGCTGTGTCTTAAACCCCACAAAGATTATTAGCTTCACTCTTACCTCCTCACGTCTGAAATATGTTAGCTTGCAGCAGTCATAGGATATCGACCAAAATCAGGCAGTCTTTTATGAGTTCTTTTGAGGGTTTTATAAGTTTTATCACATTTCTTTTACTAAGAAATATGGTGAAGAATGAGTTTCTAAATGGGACTGGTTTATTTCTATTCTGCTTCCAACAATGTGTTGGTATCCATCAAGGCGACAGTAGGTAATGTAGTCCAAGTTAGTCATTTGCTAATGAGCTGATGGTGGGGTCAGTTCCCTCCATCTTTCCAAAGTGACTGTGGTCATACCTCGTAGATGTTGTCATGAGGCTTTTTGGAGGGTAAACAAAAGAAGAAAATACCAAAATCATTTGCAAAAGCTGAAAGTTTTCTGGTTTCATTGTTCATATTGTTACTCTTATTGTTGAATTAATTTGCATATCAACTAATTTAATGTAAGGCAAGTACCTATATGATGAACATGTTACCTTTAAGTGTCTGTCAGAGAGCTAACACTGATTGCCACGTTACCTCAAGCTAGACCTTTGAGCTCTCCAAGAGTTTTCCTGTTCATAATTAGCTTAGTTAAAGCACTTACAGTAAGCACATAATCAAAAGCTAGATGTAATGATCTGATGTCCTGTACTAATTGTTCTCCATCTACAGAGTATTTCATCCTGAGAAGCACCAGTATGAATGAGATGAATAGATTATACTGATGAGTCTTTTAAACCCTAAGTTTATTATCCCTACCTTATGCTATAGTGTCCTTTTCCCATTAGCATAATAGCTATCAAAGTATTTTAAGAAAGGAGGTATTGATATCTCTCTTTTATTGATGAGAAAACCAGGGCTTTAGTATAGGACTTGTAAAGATATCATTTGGAATAGATTATTAAGAGAAAATTTATAATTTCATATGACAAAATCTTTCAGAATAAACCTCACGTGTAAACAGAAAGAGGAGTTGGTCTCACTGGACCACTCATCAGTAGAACAGTGATGCTAATAGCTAGGTTCACTACATAGATTAATACTTATTCTCAAAAGGAAGAATACACTTAGACTATAATCAGTTTAGCATCTTGTCGACTACATTCTCAGCCAGAAAAAAACATCATCCCTCTCACTTGTCCAGTGCAATTTCTTACATTTCTCCTGTCTTAATCACCTCAAACTTCAACACATGTGAGCTTGCTTTTGGCAGGAGCCAAATTCCTAGTCATTTATTTGCAAGAGATAGGTGGTGTTTTTTCTTACTTTCCCTAACAATTCTTTTAAAATCATAAATGCCATAGAATTATAAAATCTAAATGATTCTATAATTGGTTGGAAAAGATTCTTAAGATCATTAAGTCCAACCGTTAGCCTAACACAGCCAACTCCATGGCTAAACCGTCACAATTTCTCGCGAATACAACTGGAAAAAACATTTGCCAAAAATGGATTTATTTTTCACTGTGTAAATATTGTGAAGAAATCACGGAATCATGGAATTTCAGAGTTGGAAGGGACCTCTAGAGATCACCTAGTCCCAACCCCCCTGCTAAAGCAGGATTGCCTAGAGCACGTTACTCAGGACTGCATCCAGACAGATCTTGAAAGTCTCCAGAGAAGGGGACTCCACAGCCTCCCTGGGCAGCCTGTTCCAGTGCTCTGTCACCCTCACCGTAAAGAAGTTTTTCCTCGTATTTGATCAGAACTTCCTGTGTTCCAGCTTGTGCCCGTTACCCCTCATCCTGTTACGGGGAACCACTGAAAAGAGCCTGGCTCCATCCTCCTTAAACCCACCCTTCAGGTACTTGTAAACATTAAGAAGGTCTCCCCTCAGCCTTCTCTTCTCCAGGCTAAAGAGTCCCAGCTCTCTCAGCCTTTCCTCATAAGGGAGATGCTCCAATGCCTCAATCATCTTTGTTGCCCTACGCTGGACTCTCTCCAGCAGTTCCCTGTCTCTCTTGAACTGGGGAACCCAGAACTGGACACAGTATTCCAGTTGTGGCCTCACCAGGGCAGAGTAGAGGGGGAGAATGACTTCCCTTGACCTGCTGGCCACACTCTTCCCTATGCAGCCCAGAATTCCGTTGGCCTTCTTAGTGTTCTAACTGCAGAGACATGAAATCTTGGTCAGCACTGAATTGCACTAGCAAAAGCAAACCTGTACACGCCTGTATGGATATATATGTGAATATATAGTTAAATACAGATGCAAGTGGGATTGGTTTCAATTTACTTTGAATGCCTACATCTGAGTTAGCCATCTAGAATCTTTTTATAGTCAGTGAAGTAAAATAGGCTTTTCTGCATTGTGAATCATCTGATCTAGTTTAGATTTATGTATTAAACTGAAATAAATTTCACTCTAACAGTAACTTTCCTTCCATTGATAATAACATAAGTCAAATGGCTAACTTAGACAAAAATATGTACAGTTTAGGTAGGTGAGATTAATTCTCTTTGCTTCTTGCCAATAATGTAAAAGCTTCTTAAATCACAGTAAAGAGCAACAAGTAATGAATACAAGGTACACCTTTTCTAAGATTAAGTTTTTAGAAAAAAATAGAGGTCTCCTCTTCAAAATAAGGATGAAACTAATTTCTTCTGTTATGCCATCAACTTGGTTTGAAAAAAAAAATATGAGGCTTGAAGGTAACACGAGATGGGACATTATAGCCTGGCAGAAATAACAGCTGCCTGCAACAGTCAGATGGAGTGGATACAAATAAATAAAATGTTTACTGCTCTTTGGGATTTGTAGCTCAAAAATATGGATCAGAGTGACTGTAGCAAATTGCTATAGCACAGCATATGTTCAAACTATATTATTCAAAAAATTATCTGATGCTGATTTTCAGACGTTTGTAACCAAGTGGAAGAATAATTTCTATCAAGATCTACTTCAGGCCTGTACCAAAGCACAGAAAACAATTAATAAATCCCTGGCCACTACAGTTGTATGCGATAGTTTTATTGGATAGTAAAGGAGAAAAGAGAACGTTTGAAACATTTTTGCATTGCTGCTTGTTACATGGAATGTATGGTGAACCTTATCTCCTTGCAATTAATGAAAAAAGGCAAACTTCAGTGACTGAGTGTCATAAATGAATGTTTTCCAACTCCAGATGGGACAAGAGGCACAGGAAGCCTAAATAAGTCAGTAAAATAAAGTTTTCCACTTATTTTAATTGGGTATTTTTGAAAATGTGTATAGATGATCTCATAAAGAGAAGGAAAAAAATTATTGGGGGTACTCTTTGCTCAATATATAGCAATTATATAATCAGTACTTACATGTATACATATCTCACAATAAGTGAGACTCAGCCTCTTGCTATAGTGAAGGAAGTACTGTTTTCTGTCAGTTTCCCTCCTGCTGATCAAAGGATGATAGGCCTTCCCACCATTCAACTATTTCTTTACATTTGTACTTTAAGCCTGTTTTAGACTAATGGGACTAATTTAGGGTAATTTCCACCTCCCAACAATTTTGCAATTAGAAAGCTATGAGAGTTTTATTATATTGTTATCTGAAAGCTCAGTCAAGAGTAATTTGCCAAGGCAGAGCAGGGGCTGAGGAAATGGTTTCATTTGCTGAAATAAAACCCGAATTAGTACACTGTTAAATTGTTTGCCAGAGCTGAGGTCCATCATTGACTGTTTGGCACAGTACCTTTAATTTAAAAACATCTTTGTCATCTTGTGTCACACAGTCCAGCTGATTATGCAGGTACCTATACCTCATATTTCCTCCATCCTCAGTGGATCAGATGCTGTAGAGAGCAGTGGCAGGAAGGGGCAGGAGGGAGAGGACCATCTCATAGTATCCACAAGTGGGCAGAAGATGCGGACTGCTGTCTGGAAGCTTGTTTGCACCTGTAGCCTGAGACAGTGGGACTAGCACCTCTTCACTGCTCCACACCACGATCTTTTCGCTTGCCCTTTGGTCTGCTTGCAGTCGTTCACATGGGCTTAGAGAGGCGCTGCACACTGCTGCAAGTGTGCTAGGGACACCTCTGGCCACTAACGAGCATGGAACAGGAGTTAGCTGAATCATTTCTATGTCCATTAAGTGAGATTTGACCTAATAATGAAATGCTGGCACATTTTTTTTCTAAATTTCAGACTCTTCCAATTCTTACTCAGCTTCCATCTCTCTTCACTCACTTCCAGGCTGATAAATAAAAAATTTCAATGGCAGCAGTTAAAATCTGTATGCTTAAATCTGAATTCCCTTCCCTTCCCTTCCCTTCCCTTCCCTTCCCTTCGCTTCCCTTCCCTTTCCCCTTTCCTTTCCTTTCCTTTCCTTTCCTTTCCTTTCCTTTCCTTTTTCCTCTCCTCTCCCCTCTCCCTTCCATTCACCTCCCCTCCCCTCCCCTTCTTGTTTCTACTACAAGAACAGTATATTGTTTCTGTATATACTGTATAAGAACAACTAGACATGTTTTGTCTCTAACAAAACATGCACCTGTCAGAGTTCACTTCCACTTGTGCCTTATTATTCAAATTGGTTTCCTATCTGTTGCAGGAAGCCACTGAATCTTTCATTCTCTCATGCCAGCAGACTGTTCGTGAAGTAATTCACACAGTTATTTCCAGTCCTAGCTTACCCTTTCACCCTGCACAATGTGACTTTTAGCCTAAAGGAACTACTCACGTCTAAGCACATCCCCAGAGTATTGGTATGTGAACTATTAGCTCTGCAGAGCTCTTTTTAGCTATTAGATGTGAAGACTGGTTTTGCAAATACAGTGACTGAGGTGACCAGTGTTCACCACAATCATGCAAAGATAAGTCATTCCTAGGTGATTTATGGAAAATATGTCATGTAAGTAGAAAAGCTATCAAAACAGAGAAATTCAACGAGTCTGTAAATTCCAATATCCCCTCTCTGCAAGTGGCCACTACCAAATGCTTTAGAGAAAGTCTAAAAAAATTGAAGAAAAAGAATAACCTTTCCTCAGAAGAAATGTATTTTTTAACTCTCACTCTTGGGTGATTGGTTATGCTCAGAATCAATGAAACTCTGTCTTTGTCACAATAATAATAAAAAGAAAATAATAGCCTATGGTTAATTTTGTGGATGGTCCCGTGGCTCACGTAAATGTCTGTTTCATTTAAAATCATCTACATTCTCAACCTCACTAATAGGCTGTGTCATTCCTCCTGTAGGAATGAATTCCACAGGTTAATTATATATTATAAAGAATTATATCACTTTTCAGTTTAGCTGAGTGCTGCTTTCCCCACCCCACCCCCCCGACCTTTCTTCCCTTTCACTGTTTTGTACTCTATCATATCTCTCTCACTTAATTTTTCTTATCTGCAGCATAAGTCCCCATCTTAGTTTTTGTTTTTATGGAAAGCTACAACAAGCAGAAAGACTCTAAGGGCTGTTTATTCACTAATTCTGGAGGTATGGATGCAAAATACATTTTTGGTCAATACAATCTTATAAAGTTTAGTATAATGAAAATTAAAGCACATCCAGGCTGTGAAACTGTCGGCATGGGGTCCATTCCAATGATTACAACAGCCCTGACAAAAACCCTGAAATCAAATTTCCTGGATGAATAAATTCAGATAGTCTTATGAGAAGATTTCTTTTCCAAACAATGCACAATGAAGTGATCACAGATACATCTGGCAGAATCCCTAATGAGTATTGCGTTCCCGTCTACTAAGTACTGAACTCATTTTTACTGTTCAGTGATGCTGTTTAGATTTTAGAATATGGTCACTGTGTGCCATGTGAAATGTATCTCATTAAAGTGTTTTCTGATTCAAGGTGAAATTGATACTATATAATCATAGCTATTACCTTTTGGCAAGATCCATATATATTAACATTTGCATATGTTAGGTTTGCAAAAGCATAGAGTAAAATCCTGGTTCCATTTTTGTGAGGACACTATATAAACCATTTTAAATTAGATTTTTTTTGATGACAGCAGTATATATTATGCATATTTTCTTCATTTTAATTCCTAAATGCTTAAGTTGTGTCTTGGGTTGTGTCTTTTTGAACCTCATTTAGTAATAATGACCTGGATACTAAATGAATGTTAACACATCAACCAGTCCCCCCCACCCCTTACCCTCGCTCTAATGGAGGGCATTAATACATGTTCTATCGACTGCTTACCTCTAAAAAACACATTTGACCCATATAATCTGATACCAGGAAAAAGAGAAGGGAGGGTATGAGTGAACGTAAAGGGGAGAAGCAGCATGTAAATGTAAGGACAGAGAAATGTGAAAGAAGCAAACGAATGTGTTTCCTTCCATGTCAAACATGTAAAACAATGATTACCTGGAAGTTCTAGGGCTGTGTGTAGAAGTAGCACTCAGAGATAGCTCCACAACCTGAAAGATATGAAGATTTCTCTATTGCCATAACTGTCTTTCTCAAGTTCAGATTGCTCAAAAGTAGTGTTTAGGTAATTACATGCCTGAGAATTGAAGTCTTGATTGGCATAATTATATATGCTGTCATCACAGAGAATATTTACTGCATGCTCTTGGTTCTACATTACTAATGCACTTTTAATGTTCACTGGAAAAGGAGAAAGAGTTCAGGTTGGCATTGATTTTAACCGATATTCTGAATATTGATGAATTTGTTAATAGCTATTTGGTCAATTGGAAACAGGTATTCTGAGATACTCTTATGTGTGGGTCCTCATTCTGTTAGCTCTCTATTCTTCAGTATGTGTTCTTCATCTGAGCAGGACCCTCAGAGTACAACATGGAAAGCAGCAGATATTAATCTATCCAAAACTGCACTGGCTGATAAACCAGAAGCACTGTGAAAGCATAAAACACATTACAGTGATTATTATAGCTTATTGCTGGTCTGTTTTTATCATTTTCTCCTTTACATCATAGGTTTAAACTAATATTTGTTCCAGAGTCATATCCCATGGAGCAGAATGGAAAAACAGAATTTTACCAAGGAATAGAACATATTCACGCATACTGCATAGGAAAAAATGAAATAACAGTGTTATGGCTTTATGAGGTGTAAGCTGTGCCCAGTACAGCTAGACAATTCATACAGCCCTGAAGCTTTAAAACGCTCCGTCTTGCAGAAAAGAAATGTATTTTATGTGAGTTTAGTGATATTCGGTAGAACTGACCCTCCAAGGAACACAATTGCCTTTATGAAAGAGAAATTTAACTCTCAGAATTTTATGTATAGCATGGTTTAAGAGAACTGAAACCTCTAGATGAGCACATAAAATCACAGCTGAAAAAGTCTAGAAGCAAAAACATGGTTAAAGAAAAAAAAGGTTCCTAAAATATTTTGTGTTCTTAAAAATTAACTTTTCTGCCCTTATGGCTGTAACAAGAATCATTGAAACTTAAGATCTGCTCAATAGATATTGTTTTCTGTAACTTCAAATCTCAGAATATAGTAGATTGGAGAGTATCCCTGGAGGTCATCTGATCTAAGGTCCTGGTCAAAGGAGGGATAAGCTTAACGTTTGATCAGATTGCTCCGGATCTTTCCCAGTCTTGTATTTTCTCTGTGTACTTCTGAGAGGAGTATGGCTTCACCCTTTTTATAACAACCCATTAGGTAGTTGAACAAAGCAGTAAGACTTCACTAACCCTTCTTCTTCAGATTGAAAAAAAGCCAACACTAATTTTCCCAGACACTTCTCATAAGGGATATTTTCCAGCCCTCTTGATAACCCTCCATTGGGCTCGCTTCAGTTTGTGAATGTCTGTCTTGTACTGGGGAGCCTAAATTTCCATGCAGCACTCAAAATGTGGTATCAGGTGCCAAATAGATGGGGATAATAACTTCTCTCATCTTACTGACTACATTCTTACCGCTGCTGCTCAATATGCAGTTAGCCTTCGTAACCGCAAGAGCGCACTGCTGACTCATGATCAACTTGCTGGCCACCAGAACTTCCAAGGCCTTTCCCTCAAAGGTGCTTTCAAGCCAGTTAGGCCTGCCCTCTTGCAGCGGATTATTCCACTCCCATTATAGTTAAATTTCATGAGGTCTCTGTTAGTGCATTTTTTCCAGTACATTGAAATCCCTGTAGATTTTCACCTTCCCCTCCAGCATATTGAGTACTGCTCCCAGTTTGGTGTCATCCACAAACTTACTGAAGGTGCTTTTCACCTAGTCATCGTAGCTGTTACTGAAAGACATTAAGTATCATCAGCTAATTATTGTCCCATGAAGAACACCTCTAGTAACATAAGCTAGCTCTTCAGAAGGCTTCAATGCACTTTATTGTCCTATTAGGGTCCTATGGTCCTATCAGTGTCTTACTGACTGTATATCCAAAAAATGTTTTATACTGCTTCAGTCCAGAGTTCCCACTTCATCTGTGCTCACCTTCTGCCATGCTTGCTTGCCTTCCTGCACATCAGGATGGAGCATTCTTGTGCCCTGAAGAGATGATCCTTGTGGGTCAACCAACTCTGCTCCAGCAGAGTTCTTTTGTTTTTCAGGGCTACCTCCCAGGGGAGTCTCCTAAGTATTTCCATGAAAAAACATAGGTCAGCTCTCCTGAAGACCAGGGTTGTGATTCTGCTATTCACCTTCACACAATCACAGACTATTTGAGGTTTGCAGGGATTGCAAAGAACTTGTCAAGTCTAACCTATCCTGCTGAAGCAGGGCCAGCTATGGCAGGTTGCCCAGGACTCTGTCCAGTTCCTACCCCTGTCTTTTGGAATCTTAAACTCTACCATCATATACTAGTGGAGGTTTCTATCAGTCTTCACATCCTTGACTAGTTCTTCCTTGTTTATGTATAGCAGGTCCTGCAGAATACATCCCCTAGTTGTCTTGCCAAACTCATGTGGCCTTGTTTTTGCCCTGCATGTAAAGCAGATATCAAGATAAAATTTCCCATGAGTACCAGGGTTTTCAACCATGAACCTTCTTCCTCTGTAGTCTATAAAGAAGAATTCATCTGTTTCTTCCTCTTGTGGGGGTCCTTTGTAGGGGACCCTCACCACAGTTTCCCTCTTGATGGTTTCTATTCTTCTTTAACCGGTCAGGTTTTGATTATCTTGTCACAGAGCAAAACTCCACATAGTCAAGTGCTCCTCTACACGGAGTGCATATCTCCATCCTGTCTTCCTGGCCTGCCTTTCCCAAAAAGCCCATACCTACCAATGTGCCCCTAAGTATCTGTGATCCTAATGAGATTATACGTTCATGAGTGCACAAGGACTTCTAATTTCTCCTGTTTGTTTTCCATGCTGCATGTGTTCATGCATGGGCACTTGGAATGGGCACCCAGCTTTGTTTGGGGAAGTGTGGTACCCTCCCGCATCATACTGTCCATGACAGTCTCCTATTTTTCACCCCATTCTTACACTTTTCCTTGTACTTTATGTACTTTCTCCCTCTGAATCTCCTCCAAGGATCCTTTTCATGTCCTCCCTGTCCTCCCTGATGTTACACCATCTACTCACCTTCTCCCATAGCTCCTTCACTTGACAGCCCCTTGTCTCTGCTAGGATGCACATTCCACAAGTGTCAGCCCTGGGGCAGGAGAAACCACAGGCACTCCTGGCAACCTAGTACCCGGGCAACTTTGTCCTTCCTCAGGACTTGTGGCTTGGTCAAAACTATGTAATGGGGCGGTCACTGCAGTTTCTGTTGGGAACCACACCCCCTAATATACCTTTGCCAATGTAGCACCAGCTCCAGTAGCCCCACACAGCCCCTTGCACAGTGCCTCTGAGCATCCTGCATGTCCTATCCTGCACCAGCTGCTAAGTGCTCATAAATACATCCTGTTCATATGCTCCTTGTCTACAAGCCTGGTTTAGATTATTTTTGGCAATTAACTTATTCTCCATGATTCTTAAAAACATAAAACTGGTATTTTGCAACAGGGAAAGGGGAAACAAGAAGAAAAACCTCCCTGTAACCTAGTGACAAATGGTCCTTCACTGTTGAAGAAACATTCTGTACCCACCTCCAAGCATTGCATATGTTTTTTTCCTTTAAGAGTCTTGGGACAATATGTATAAATAGAATGCGCAGCAGACATGAAATCTCAGGACTTTTTTTCTGGGAAATCTTCTTGACTACAAAGTTTGATTCCCTTTTATTTCACATGTTCCAGCCTAATGAAGGTGTCTTTCTCAGCTACAGTAAAGCTGCTCAGTAAGATGCCTCTTTAGTAGAGTAGACTCGACTATAGCTGTGCCACAGAGTAGTGTTCAGGATTCTAAAGAAGAATATAAAATTTCAGTGTTCAGTCACTCTCAGGCTGAGAACAATTTGAGTTCTTTTTCTGATGAATAATTTGATGCTTGATAACTAAACTGTGGCCCAAACAGGGAGTGTCACCACTACCACCTTGAAATGAACTCCAATTGAGGGGCCTTTGATGGGTTCTTAAACATTAAATAATGCTTGACAGTAGGTGGTATCTGTTGAGAAATAAGCTTGGAGTCCACCTAATTCTGACTTTACAATCATCTGAACATAGTCCTGTTAGTGCATTCCTCAAATTCCTCATCAACTCAAAGAGGTCATGATGCATTCTCTTGCTCTGAACAGGTGTTTCCAACGTCAATGACAGTACAAAAATATCTTACAAGTCAGAATAAGAAATTGTTATAATTAAAAACTACTTTTTCTTTAAAAAAAAAAACAAACACAAACATTTGGTTTTGGCTGGTTTGAGATTTTAAAGGACAAATTCCTCCCCCCCGCCCTTACTTTTCTAAGAGTTTCAATGGAATGTTCAAAAATGGCAGCCACATGGATAACATTTTTCAGCAACACAGAGCATCGTTTTATCTTGTCAGTTATTGGCCATTACTGTACAAGATATGTTACTGAAAAAAAAAATTATGCAAGTGCTATTCATTGTTCTTGACTGTGAAGTAATTTGGATTGGATAACTTGATGCTCATCATAATCTTCTGTGAATGTTAATTAGGCTGAGTAATATTAAACAGACAAATTAAAATTAGACAATTTAAAAAAGACAATTTAAAAAAAAGGAAGTGCAATACATGATAAAACTATGAAAGTCTTCCACAGGATATTGTAAATGCCAAAACATAGACTTAAAAAGGATTAGGAATATTCATGGAAGAAAATTACATCAAATACAGTTAAACACAAAGACACAATCTATGGCTCAGAAAATACTAAACCTGCAGATTTCTGGAAGGATTTATCTGGGAAAGTATCACTAGGGGATTACACTGAATGTATCCACTATCATTTTTTTTCTAAGATGGAATACTGGAGTAGATAAATCTTTGGCGTGACCTAGTATGGCTGTATTCTTATAACCCTCCTTAGTCTGTACTGACTGCAAAGTCATGCTTGTTAATTTCATCAACATTCCTCTACTCCAGTCCAAAGTGCATAACTTTCCTAATGCAGAAAGGACCTCTGACTGAGACATTTTAAAAACACTTTTGAAAGCATGTGAAAGCACTGATTTGAACTAAACTAAATCTGATTTCATGTATACCTCATCTTAGGTCACTAATAATAAAGTACCTTTGTGACAAATACGCCTCTGAACCACTGTTTACAATGTACATGAATGTGACATAAAATAGATATGTCCCCAGTTTGAATTATTATATTTAAACTAATCTCACTTCATTGCTAACACACAAGGCATACATTGCACAACCCTATGATTCAGTTCCTGTCATTACATTTATACAGCTATATGCCGTGCAATACGCTAAATCCTTTTTAATACTCTAACAAATTACTATTTCAACTAGGATGCACAGTAATGAAATTATTGTATTAACATTCATCCTTGAACCGAAATAGACCTGTTTCCCAAGAAACTAAAAAGCATTTTCTCTCTACTCCAAACCCATGTCATTAAAAGCTGAGCTGAATAATTTCTAGAGCTGGATAAACAGTTGCACTGATACTCCTAGAAAGTGAATATTAAGCTTGCACACTTGATGGTTTGCACCAGAAAGGTTATAATTTATGTGGAATGAGATAATGTTTTGAGTAGTAAGAATCCCAAATCCCTCAGACTCTTGACACACAGGCAATTAAGCAAGCAGACAAGAGTCTGACTGCATCCTTCACAACTACAACCAGGCATGCACACACAATTACTTCACAGGACTCTGACACATTACATTTAAACTCTGTACCCAGCCAATAAATCTTACAGAAGCCTATTTTTTTCCATCAACATTGCCTTGGGCAAGGCCTGTGTGACCTAGAAAGGAAAACCTGTAGCAGTTTATAAAATTTTCTGATGCTGTTTACCTGATACGTCTCATCAACCTTCTTCACTCTGTAAAAGATTCAGTGCCACAATGACTACCGCAAGGTCTCCTCCTAGTAATAGTATTGACTTGTCAGGAATCAATAACAATGCAAAATGTGCAACTGCTTCTATTTCACATTATTGCAAATATTGCACTGTATGTGGTAAAACCATGGCCCCGTTGAAGACAGTGGAAAATTTGTCACTGAATTCTGTAGGACTACAATTACCAGCTTTACACGTCTTTTTTTAAGACTTGACTCCTGGAGTTCCAAAGTTTTGTAAGATTTTCAAATGTTTCTTAGTAGGGTTACTCATAGACATTATGACTGCAGTGAGAAATTTGAAATTACAAACTAGAAAGTGAGTAAAAAATTTAAAAGAAGCATTTTTATTTCTGCATCTACCTATTTTTTAGCAAATCATGTTTTTTAGTGATTTTTTCTTCACTAGACTTGAACAGTTTGAATATCTGATGTCTCTTATAACCTTAAAGATCATTTGTTAAAAGTGGTCTGAAACTGAATTCCTGTGTTTTAAATATCATGTTCAAAATTTGCAATGAAGTAATAAATATAATAAAAATTCCTTTTATAATAAACTTCCAATAAGTGGGAGGAAATCATGTTCTTTCAGATATAAGTAGCTAAAGCAATTATGTAAATTACTCAGCTGGCCGTAATTATTTATAACTTCTAAATTGCCTTTCAACTTATTTCTAGCAAATTTTCGGTGTTAAAAATGAAAGGTCAGTATTTATGCTGAGTTATAGAAAACAAAATCCAGCAAATACACTTTTCTGATACATATTCTCTAGGATGAAGCCAAATTACCACCCAGTTTAATTTATAAATGAGCTCCACTTCCTAACAACAGGGTTAAATTAACTTCTGTTTCCTGTACATGGGGTGAGTGGGAAGGAAGGGGAAGGAGATTTGGGTGGAGAGAGTAATCCAATTTGTTAGCAAAAAAAAACAATTTTAATATGAGGATCAGAAAACAGCCACTGAATTTGTAACTTCTAGTTTGCCACAGCGTCATACCTGTACTGCTTTCTGTTTCCTTTAGCAGTATTTCCCATTTGCTGAATTCACATTTTACAATCATTTTCTTCTTTGACATATGATTGAATTTAACTGAACTTACCAAAGGCAGAAAGACATCTCATACAATAATAAGGAGAACTTAGAAATGAACATTTTTTTTCTTGAAAACTCTTTCTGATATATTTTCTAAATTAAAATGAACAGCTCCAATGGTAATTTTAAATATAACAAGAAATGGAATTTTTTTTCTTGATTTTCAATGTTCATGCAAAACTATCACCGATGCTGACAATACACACTGTTCCATATAATTCAGTCCATTGATTCAGCAAATATTTTTTCCTCTTGAAATCTGTAATAGAAAGTGCCTTCCATGTGCTAATATACGTATCTATAGTAGAAAATTAGAACACTCATTTACTGTATTCTCACAATGGATATCTGATGTATTTAAATGTGTTATGCCTATTAGAAATTTTGCTAAAGACAACAGTCACATCTTTTAAAAAGACCAATCCTATTTCTCTTTATTATCCATATCTTTCTAATCACCGATGCGAGTTCAAGCATGTGCGGGGGGGGGTGTGTATGTGTGTGTTTGTGTGTCCTTCTGTCACATTTCATAGAGAGCAAGCTTGAAATAAATATATTAATTTTAAACCAAAATAGTCTGAATGTACATATTTTCTAAAGAAAAGAGAAGTTCTCATATCAAAACAACTGCTGACCTACTTTGGTTGTATATTCAGATATACCATTCCCCTGTGTACCACTAGCAAATTTCTTGGATGAAATACTACTGTTATTCTAAGGAAAGGCATTTTGGCACCTTCCTGTGCCTCTGTCTCTTGCCTATAGTACATTGGAGATCTACAGTTTCCCTTTTTGAGTAAGACTAGCAGAAAATGTGACAGTAGCAGGTGGTAGCAGATCTGATATATTTGATTCCAATTAAGTATTCTCTTTAGAGACGTTTGCCTGACATTTTCTGATTCAAGAGTCTCAAAAGCCATGAGGGGTTCACAGACGGAAATAGGAAAGTAGTAGCTATTCAGGATTCTGAGATTGTTAGCAATCTGTTTTTATAGAAGAGTGACCTGGGAAGAGATAGGGAGCCATGGGGCAATGAACAGCAGGGACACAACAGACTTAAGCTGGATACATTCAGATCCCTGGAACAAGATGGGATTCACACAGAAAGGCTGAAAGAGCTATCTGCTGTGATTTTTGAAGTCAGCTGTCTGCAAAGAACTATGGTGATGACTAGTCAGGGAGGTGCCTGACTAGTAAAAACTAGAAAAATAACACTATGCCCACCTTGCCTTTAGAAAAGGCAAAGTAGCCCAAGTGGGTCCAAGGAACAAACTGATCAGCATTACTTCCATCCCTAGAAAGATCACAAAACATTTACTCTTAGGTTCTATTCCAAGCACGTGAAGGATAAATGTGTCTGGAGTAGTTGGCACAGATTTACAAAGGGCTTGACCAACATGAAAACTCTCTGTCATACAACAAGTGATCATGTGGATGAGGAGAGACTGGTGGACATACGTACTCTACCTGATTGTGAATAAAGCTTTTGACACCATCTTTAACAGCATTCCCATTTGGAAATTGAGAAAACCCAGACCTCACTTTGGAAAAAGTTAACTACCAGATGGATTGAAAGGTGTCTGGACTGCCAGGCACAAATAGTAGTAATTATTGTCTTGATTTTGGCTACCAGCCAGCAGCAATCAGAGGGTCCCAGAGACCAATTCTGTGTTCCATATATATTCAACATCAGCCACTTGGGTGATGGCACAGAGTGTACCACAGGAAAATTTGTAGATGACTAACCTAAGGGGAGTTTTTGGCACAGAGTTTCTGTCCAGAGGGAGTTTGAAAAATTTGAGGACTGGAGCCAACAGAAACCTCCTGATCTTTGGCAAGACAAAGTTCATTCAGACACCATCACGGAAAATCCTGCGCATTTGTACAGGCTAGGAACTGACAACCAAATAGTAGCACTGCTGGTAAGAGCCTAAAGATTATAGTGGACTCCAGGTGGAACAGTGTACTGTCATTGGATAGAAGCCAAACAATGTATTTGTCTATGTTGAGAGGAATATGGCTAAAAAATAAAGGAAGGCTGCTGTCACTCTGTGTTTTGCATTGATGAGGTTACACTCAGAATATTGCATACAATTTTGCCTTCCACCCACTTCCAGAAGGATATGAAGAAACTGAAAAAGTTCACCAGAGGGTTCCATTATGACCAGGGACCCGGAGCACATATGCTGTGAAGAGAGATGAGGGAGCAGGGGTTGTTCAATCTAGAAAAAGAGAAGACTGAGGGTAAATCTAACAAAAGCCTATGGCCATTTGAAGGGCAGCTACAAAGACAACAGAACTATACTCTTCCTAGTAGCACCAAACAACATAACAAGATGAAGCTGCTGGTAAAAAATTCATTAACAGGGTAGTGCAGTTACCAGAGTAACACAGCACTGAAAGTTTCCTAGGGAGGTCAAGAGACTTCTGTCATTGGAGGTTTTCAATGCTCTGCTAGACACAGTCATTGCTGACTTGACCTGATGTTGGCAACAGTCCCACTTCAAATGAGAGGCTAAACTAGATGACCTCCAGAGTTGCTAAATCTTATTATTTTATTGCAAATCTGGCCAAATTTTACAGGTTAGTTAAGGCCTGAGATCAATATCATGAGAAATCACAAGAGATTTTGATCATAAGAGAATCACAGCTTTCATTACAGGGAAAAAAAGAAAAGTCTGTGGAGAACCCTCATAAAAAAAAAAAAGACAAAAGAAATGGAAAGAAGCCCCACCCAAAAAGTGTTGTAATATTGCAGATATTCTCCTCGTACTTCTTTGGAGCCTTACACATGTTTTGTGACATCCAAAACAGGATTTCTGCAAATCTAATATAGCGTGCAAGATTTTATGCTGGCACAACAGTGAATGTCACGCTTCAAAAGCAGACAGGGAAATAAAATAGTTATTTAAGGTGATTTTGTTTGCTTATTTTTTACTGATATATAGAAAATTTATGTTTTGCATACTGTCCATACAATGAACCTGGTACGTAATAATGAGGCTTTGCAAGAAAAGCGGCAACATCCTGCGATGCTCAGAAGTCCTAAAAGAAAGAATGACGCATTAGATGAGGAAACATAAATCTGCCACCTCATCAAGTGCATAATAAAAAAAGAGATTGCAAAAAGATTTGTATTACCCAACAACACTATTCTTTTAGGTCATTATTATAAAACTTTTTCTGGGATTTAATACCATTGAATAAACATATTCCTTCATCTTGCAGGGGTGTATACAGTTGTACATGCAAACATATTGCACTGGAACTCATATTTTGCCCCCAGTATTTTAAAAAAAAATGAAGAAATAGTCTGTTCTTTTTCTTAAGTCTGAGATTTGCCCAAAACTATGCAGAATGCATTAAATAAAGCTACTGGTTTGTTTTATATCTGAAGACAGAAAGTCTCCTCCATCCTGGAAGACTGGCATAGAGGTAGTAGATGGAATTGCCCTTGCTTCTGCCTGCTCTGGTTCAGATGATAATTTGTTTGTTGGAGTGAGCAAGCACCAAGCTGCCTGTGCTCATAGGAACAGACATCACTGGCCTACACAAAGGCTAGGCAAAGAGGATTCTGGCATGCCACTGCACTGCTGTTTGCCAAAACTCCCTTTTGTAACTTTAGTTGACATCCACTTTTTTGGACGGCAGCCCATCACAAAATGTGCAGTAGGGTTTGTATGTCTTTCTCTGCATTGTGTGGAAGTAGGGTGCAGTAAATAAACTCTTCCATTTTCCCTCTTTTCAATCTACACACACCATTCAATAAGTATTACTTTGGATACCTTTCTAATATAAGTTTCTGGCAAAAGGGCAAATGATGCAAATAGAAAATCAAATCCTGATGACTAGTCAGAAGCCTGAAGTTTCTGTCCCTTGGAAACAGCTGGGATGGGAGTGCTTCCAGAGATTTTGGCAAATTTTGGCTGTTACTGTAAATTTCTAAGTACAGTAATAAAGAAAATTTGAAACTGGAGACTGGCAGAGTGGTTGCTTGCTGTTTGGCTTCCTGTGGATGCAATCAGAAATGACTTATTAAAGCAGCTGTGGTTCAGGCTCTGTTTTGTGATTTTAGTGTTATCCATAAAGTAACAAGATTATACTAGTCTGTCAGATTTCATTCCTTCACCTGCTCCTTGATGCAATTTGCTTGCACTCTCTTCTTTAAGACAGCAAATAGAAAGAGGATTATTGAAATTCAGAGAAGTGGTGTCAGTGCCAGATGAACATTAAGGAGCCTTATCACCCAGTGCGTGATCCTCTATGAACTGATTTTGCCGACTTCCACCAGCTTTGAAACAGGCCCTGTCATACAACCGATAAATCTGTACTGTGTAAGCAATAGAGGAGTGCAACCAGCTTGACCTACAAGCTAGGATTGCTGGTATTCAACAGTCTGTAGGTGCAATATGTGTATGACATCAACAAGGGGAAAAAATACAGCTCTTATCACACAATCATAGAATGGTTTGGCTTGAAAGGGAGTTTTAAAGATCACCTAGTCCAACATCGCTGCCATCTTTCACTAGATCAGGTTGCTCAAAGACATGTCCAACTTGACCGTGAATGTTTCCAGGGATGGGATATCTACAATTTCTCTGGGAAAGCTGTTCCATTGTCTCACCACCTTCA
>VYZM01005915.1:4474-16613 GCA_013398915.1 Dromas ardeola
AAATACTGTTTTCGAATTGTTAAAGTATTTTAAACAGTAAATGGGAAGGAGACTGGAAACGGGCGGAGAGGGCTCATTAACTGTGACGTGTAGTAACCCAGTGGTGTAATTTAGAGAGCAGAAACCACGATTCCTGCAGTGGAAGATGTGGAAATTTTTGATTGTTGATTAACATCTCATAAAACTTGCGGCAAATGGGGCCTGAAATAGACTGTCAGGGGGTAGAAGGCTTTGCTTATTGTATTTTACAGGCAGCGCGATCCTGGAAGGCTTTATTCCTGGATTGAATATGGATTGGAAGTTACATTTCTGGTGTGGAGCAGAGCTTTTCTGACTTGGTGTTAATTTTACAGTCTTGCTCATTAGCGCTGACTTCTTAAAACACAGCTTGACTGCGAGGAAAGCCCTTGCTGGAAGGGAGGGAGGGGTGTAAGGAGCAGGGGATTAGCGATATTTGGGCTTGAATGTGGCATAAAGGAAGGATGCCTGGGGGCTGTCACGGCCACCGGTGACTTAGCCCCGGACCAGTTGATACCTGACCTAAAAGTGGTTTGGAGGCTGCTCTTCTCTTCTAGTGCAGTGCAGAGGGAATGGGGGTTATAAATCAGAGTAAAAACCTCAGCAAACATTCAATAAAAATGCAGCATTGCATACCGAAAGTTTACATTTCTGACCTCGCCGTAGGATGGGTATATTCTGCGTCTGTGTATATAGAATCACAAAAGGGTTTGGGTGGGAAGGGGTATTCAAAGACCATCCAGTTCCAACTCCCTGTCATGGGAAGGGACATCTTCGACTAGACCAGGTTGCTCAAAGCCCCGTCCAACCTGGCCTGGAATGTTTCCGGGGATGGGGCATCTCCCACCTCTCTGGGCAACCTGGGCCAGGGTCTCACCACCCTCAGCATAAAAAATTTCTTCCTTCTATCTAGTCTGAATCTCCTCTCTTTGATTTTAAAGCCATCACCCGTTGTCCTATCGGTACAGGCACTATTAAAGACTGGCCCCATCTTTCTTAGAAGCCATTTTTAAGTACTGAACGGTCTCCCCGGAGCCTTCTCTTTTCCAGGCTGAATCATAGAATGGTTTGGGTGGGAAGGGACCTTCAAGATCATCTAGTCCCACCCCCTGCCCTGGGCAGGGACACCTCCCACCAGCCCAGGTTGCTCCAAGCCCCGTCCAACCTTGCCTTGAACCCCTCCAGGGATGGGGCAGCCACAGCTTCTCTGGGCAACCTGGGCCAGGGGCTCACCGCCCTCACAGCCAAGAATTTCATGCTCAGATCCCACCTAAATCTCCTCTTTCAGTGTAAAGCCATTCCCCCTCGTCCCATGGCTCCCCTCCCTGATCCAGAGTCCCTCCCCAGCTTTCCTGGAGCCCCTTTAGGGACTGGAAGGGTCTCAAAGGTCTCCCCGGAGCCTTCTCTTCTCCAGGCTGAACAACCCCACGGCTGTTCCCATTCTACAGCTGGGAAGAGACCTTGATGTGTCAAAAGTTGTGCAGTAAAATAATACTGGAGTCTTGCATCTCAGCTCTCTGGGCCGTGAGTGGTTTTGACCATGCAGTCCCCTTTCTCTTTACCACCGAGGAGTATAAAAAAAAAAAAAAAAAAAAAAATCCCTGAATTGAAGCTGGTGCCTTCCTTGTGGTGTAGCCCCTACAGAAAACGCACGTGCCTGGTCCACTTGTGCTCTTGTCAGATGCACGCGGTTTCTGGGCTGCCTCTTCCTGAGGTGATGACATTTCTCTGTCTGCCTCGTTGCATTTTTATTGATCTTCCCTCTCCTCTCTGCGCTCTGCTTGAATGTAAATGACTTCCACGGGCAACATGTTTGGAAACCCAAGCTTTTTACCATCCAAAACCCTTACTTACTCTGCGAGTTGAGGCTATAGTATTATGATTTTTATTGATCTCTCCGTAGCGCTTCTTGCAAGCCTGAGAGCACTTTGCACACAGTTGGGAGAGATCATTGCGTTAGATGGAAAAGCGCAATCGCTTATTGACTGCAACGTGGAAGCGTCAGAAGAGAAGGACGGACAATAGAGTGCGCTTAAATAACGGTGGAATTTAGGTCATAAGAGTCAGCCCATGGTCTGTCTGGGACATTTAGACAAATAGTCCCTCTTTGAAGTCGGAATCATGGAATGGTTTGGGTGGGAAGGGACCTTTAAAGGCCATCTTGTCCAACATCTTAGAATCATGGAATCACAGAATGGTTTGGGCTGAAAGGGATATTAAAGGCCATCGAGTCCACCCCCCTGCCAGAGGCAGGGACATCTTCAACCGGACCAGGTTGCTCAGAGCCCCGTCCAACCTGGCCTTGAACCCCTCCAGGGATGGGGCAGCCACAGCTGCTCTGGGCAACCTGGGCCAGGGGCTCACCACCCTCAGTGTAAAACATTTCTTCGTTGGATCTAGTCTACATCTCCCCTCTTTCAGTGTAAAACCGTTCCTGCTCATCCTATGGCTCCCCTCCCTGATCCAGAGTCCCTCCCCAGCTTTCCTGGAGCCCCTTTAGGGACTGGAAGGGGCTCTAAGGTCTCCCCAGAACCTTATCTTCTCCAGGCTCAATGAGGTTCCTCAGAGCCCCGTTCAACCTGGCATGGAATGTTTCCAGGGATGGGGCATCCACCACCTCTCTGGGCAACCTGGGCCACAGTCTCACCAGCCTCCTCTGTAAAAAACATCATAGAATCATAGAATTGCCTAGGTTGGAAGGGACCTTTCAGATCATCTAGTCCAACCATCAACCATGTCTTTACCCTTTAAAAGACTCCAAATGAAACAGCCACCCGCTCTCGCTGGCAGCCCGCTGAGCTGCAAAGTTACACGTGGACTCGAAAGGGGAAAATGCTGCTTCTTGAAGAGCCTGTCTTGCTTCCTTTCGCTGTGCTGGGAGGGGTTTGGGTTTTTTTGGTGTCCATCTGTTGAATTACTCAGGTTAAGGAACGCATCTCAAGCTGGCCAAGCAGCGCGCTGAGCGCACACGTGAGGCTTTGGAGGATAGACGGATGTATCATCGGTTTTATTAGTAATTAAGCTGTCTCTTAAGTACTTTCTGAACCCTGCTGCCGACCTGAAGTTGGCTTTCTGGATGCTGTTGTTTCTGCTTCATAAGCCTCTTTGCTCCCTTTAATCTAACGTGTGCATCTGTGAGTCCACCTCCCCTCAAAGGAGAAATCCTGTAGAGCCTTCTCCATGTGCTCAGTGCGCTCTGGTGGCTGAGGCTTTAAAAAAAAATTCAAAAAAAAATCAAAATAACAAAAACACAAAACGCCTCTGACTCTGGCAACATTTAATGTGGTCAGGAACATTTGGGAAGAATTAGAAAGAAAGAAAAATAAATATAAAAAATCACCCAGCTCCCTGTTTGGAGCAGAGGAGTTGAGGGATTTGTGTGCACGCGTCTCTGACCAGATCAGCAGGCTCTCGCCGAGGCGTGCGGTTTTCATCTGCTTCCCAGAAAAGTGGTGGGATTTGGGTGAAATGAGCACGGGGGAGGCTGTTGGCTGAGGCTGCCGGACTGCGATTCCCTGCTTTGCATCTGCTCGACGAAGCGTGACCTCTGCTGCTTGGGATTTGGTGGGTTTTTCTTGGAGTTGAGATCATCTTTTGGCCCTCGCTGGGGTTAAATCCGGTGGCTGTGGGGAGAAGGGAGCAGGTTGGGTCCCCGCGGTCCCTGGCAGCCTGGACTGCTTTGGGTATCGGAAGAAAAGGAGCGTGTTGGGGAGAACAAGAGGTTGCTCAAGTTGCAGTAGAAACCTTCTGGTGGCTGTCTCTCAAGGACATCCGCGGTGCTGGTACCTAAAGGGACCGTTGCCAGCATAAGCTTTCTTTTTAACGCAGTTTTCCTTTCCCAGGTAGGACAGAGGCCGAGGTCCGAGTGGGTTGAAACCCGTCCCCTTTCATAGAATCACAGAACGGTTAGAGTTGGAAGGGACCTTCAAGATCATCTAGTTGCAAACCCCTGCCATGGGCAGGGGCATCTTCAACTAGACCAGGTTGCTCAAAGCCCCATTCCTGCTGATTTTCTTGCCTTTCTCCTTCACGGCAGTATATCTCCATGTTTATTTGAAAGGCAACGCTTCCTCTACCTATCTGGTTCCGAAGAAACCTTCCCTTCAACTTGATGACCTCTACGTGAGGCCTGCTTTGGGAAATAAAAGCCGGCATATCTCAGTATGCCAGTCTACCTCCAGGATTAATCACCTTTTTCGATTATTAATATCATTTTAGATTATTAATCTATTTTTTTGATTATTTATATCCTTTTTAGAGCTTTTTTTTCCTCTACCTGGCTTTGGGGAGAGCAGGAAGGTGCTTCTTTGCTTCCTTGCGCTAGGCAGGACTTGCTGTTTGGAAGGATCTCCACCCAGAGTTATGCACTGGGACTTGACATTTAGAATCACGGAATGGTTTGGGTGGGAAGGGACCTTTAAAGGCCATCGAGTCCAACCCCCTGCCATGGGCAGGGACATCTTCAACTAGACCAGGTTGCTCAGAGCCCCATCCAACCTGGTGTGGAATGTTTCCAGGGATGGGGCAGCCACCACCTCTCTGGGCAACCTAGGCCGAGGGCTCACCACCCTCAGTGTAAAACATTTCTTCCTTAGATCTCGTCTGTGTCTCCACTTTTTCAGTTTAAAGCCATAATCCATTGTCCTATCGATACAGGCACTATTGAAGTCTGTCCCCATCTTTCTTAGAAGCTTCTTTTAAGTACTGAAAGGCCACAACTTCAAAAGATCTCCATCAAGAGCTCTGCAATGGGACTGACTGAGCGGCGGCCACAAAAGTTCTGCTTCTGGAGAACACTCTGGATGGACATTTGCTCTCCTTGTTCTCCCAGCTGCCTTGAAGATACTCCAGCTCTGGTCGTGCAGTGCTGGTGGTGAGGTGCTGGACCTCCATGGGGCTTCCTGACACATCCTATGCCCTGCGTGGGTGAGGACCTCTCCTTGCTGGTGGCCGGCAGGCTCAGCTGGGGTGAAGGTCTCGCATTGCTCTACTTGCAGCCTCCTGCGCCGATGATGCCAGGAGCGGCATCGCTCGCATCGTGATGAGTGTGTCCCTAATTGAGCGTGGCTTGGTGAAATCGAGCAGCGGGGTGGCAAAAGCGGACAGGAAGCTCTTTATTATTTTTAATTTCAGATTAAAAGGACTTTTATTACACCCACCCTCCGCCCCACCCAAGGCTGCGGAGAGCATTCGGTTCCCCGCTTCCACCTTCTGCGCCGTTTTCAAGGGATGCTGTCGAATCTGTCAGAGCTCCCGACAGCGCTGCTGTAAGGGGAAAATTGCAAATGAATCCATCAACGCTGCTTTCATTTAGAAGCCTTTTCTTTTCCCCTTCCAGTTCTGCATATCTCACATCTCCTTAATGTCACCTTGAGGAATCTGTATTGTAGTCTGGCTGTTCAGCGCAGTGGATCATCTGTGGGGAAGTAGGTGGAGCGTTTGCTCAAAAAATATCCCGCCCTGTAAAACAGAGTGCTTTAGAGAACACCTTTAGCACATTTTCTGGTTTAGACTTTTTTTTTTCCCCCCTAGTAGGAAATTCTCTGAGTTTTTGTTCAAGATAAGTAATGTGCCTAGAACTTCAAACCACGGCAAGTGCCTCTGCAGTAATTATTTTTCTGTCAAACTTGAGCTCGCCTGAGCAACACGCCTTTCTTTTTCAGCTGGAAGGGAGAAGGTGCGTGGAGAGGGTTCTTCATTGAAAAGAGATGAGGGAATGGGCGCTGTGAGAAGAGGAGATTTATTCTGAACGTATTGATCAGGGTTTTAAAGCCACCTGGCTTGAGAAGGTGCAGTGCCTGCCTTCCTCAAAATCTGTTCTAGAAATGCAAGGACTTGATTGTTGTACCTTTTTCTTAGAATCAAAGAATGGGTTGGGTTGGAAGGGACCTTAAAAATAATCCAGTGCCACCCCCTGACCTGGGCAGGGACACCTCCCACCAGCCCAGGCTGCTCCGAGCCCCGTCCAACCTGGCCTTGAACCCCTCCAGGGATGGGGCAGCCACAGCTTCTCTGGGCAACCTGGGCCAGGGGCTCACCACCCTCACAGCACAGAATTCCTTCCTCAGATCCCACCTAAATCTCCTTTTTCAGTGTAAAACCATTCCCCCTCGTCCCATGGCTCCCCTCCCTGATCCAGAGTCCCTCCCCAGCTTTCCTGGAGCCCCTTGAGGGACTGGAAGGGGCTCCAAGGTCTCCCCGGAGCCTTCTCTTCTCCAGGCTGAACCCCCCCAGCTCTCCCAGCCTGTCCTCACAGCAGAGGAGCTCCAGCCCTCCCAGCATCTCCGGGGCCTCCTCTGGCCCCGCTCCAACAGCTCCGTGTCCTTCTGCTGTTGGTGCCCCAGCGCTGGAGGCAGCACTGCAGGGGGGGGTCTCCCCCGAGCGGAGCAGAGGGGCAGAATCCCCCCCCTCGCCCTGCTGCCCACGCTGCTGGGGATGCAGCCCAGGGTGCGGGGGCTTTCTGTGCTGCCAGCGCATGTTGCCGGCTCTTGGCCAGCTTTTCCCCTGGCTAGGACCCCCAAGCCCTTCTCTCAGGGTTGCTCTCCATCCCTCCATCCCCAGCCTGGGCTGTGTCCGGGGGTGCCCCCACCCCGGGGCAGGACCCTGCACTTGGCCTGGTTTAATCTCATGAGGTTCGCCCAGGGCCACTCCTCCAGCCTGTCCAGGTCTCTCCTGATGGCATCCTGTCCCTCAGGCATGTCAACCGCGCCACTCAGCTTGAAGTCGTCAAGAATAAGGAATAAATTAAGAATAAATGATTTCTTGGCAGGTCCCTGCATCTCTGCACCATCTTTGCTTCTAGCGCTGATGTTCTCCACCATTCCTTTTCACGACCATGGGATGGGCTTCCAAGCTGAGGCAAGACTCTTGACAAAAGCAGGTCTTCTATGAATCGTCTTAACAGCGTCAAAAAGTAGGGTCTTGTTCTGGAGGATGAAGGTCAGGTCTGGGAACAGAGATGACTGTTCGCTTCTAAAAGCAGAGTGCAGAACAACGTTGAGGAGGGCTTGTGTGGAGAAGACTGTAGGAGGAACATAGGATAATACACTGGGGGGAAAACAGGGCTTGTTTTGTCATCTCCAAAATCCCCCGGGTTGTCTTCTGAAAAGATGACACTCCAAACAGGAGACTAATACAAACCCGTGGTAGAAACCAAGCTTGGCGTGCAGGAGGAACAGGTTTGGCAGGTGAACCGTCTGTTGTCTGATGCTCCTCGACGTAGGAAGCATCAGATCCAGACCTGTAAGCCACAGATTGCATTCATCTCGTACCGATAGGCGTAATTGTGAACGTTCCTGTCTATTAATCGGGAATCTGTTAAAAGTTGCTCCAAGAATGGATCAAAGATGGTTCAAGGTAGAGCTCCAAAACACGAAGAAACGTTTGGCTGGAGTTTATGGGCAGTGGCAATCCGTTTTGGATGCCACACTCTCCTAAGCAGTCTTGCTTGATCATACCTGAATCTGGATGAGTTTTCCATCAGCTCTTGCCCATGCAGCACTGACGGGCGTTATTGGACTGTTCCTCGAGCACGTTACTTTAGTGAATCGATGTGTCTTGTAAGCAAATGGAGGGGTCTGTAGGCATTTGGATCTTGAGGTGCCTCTCCTTTTTAGCAATAAGGAAAATATTAAAAATCTGGTATATGTACTTTTGGATACTCCTGGCATATGTCTCTCCATCTGCACTTAGAGCACGTGGATAATGCGGCTAAAAACACACTTGCAGATAACACTGTATAAATTTTCCCCCTGTGCAGTGCAAATATCTTTCATTAAGACTTTTAAACAGGGGAAAGCAACCTTTTTGGGATATGACTTTTGCAGGAAAACCTACATAAAAAGCAAGTCTACTCGGGCACTACAGATAAGTCTTGTGTCTCAGGGTATAGCCGCGCGCTTCAAAGCACCCCACCAGTTGGCAAGCCTGCAGAAGGGAAGCGTGCTTGCCTTGCGTTAGCATGGAAAACTGCAAACATCATGCAGAGCTGCCCGTAAAGTGAAAACCGCAACAAAAATACTTCATTTTGGCACCCTGGGGTTAGAAGCTGCCAGCTAGTTTCAAAGCTGAATAGATCGATCTTGAGAGTGATCCCTCTCTCTTTCAGTCCCCACTGCTAAGATTTGAATTCTGATTCCCTTCGTTGATCCCTTTCACAGAAATGAAAAAATGCGAAATAACTAAATGGGGAAAATTGAGGCTAGAGCAGTGTATTTGATATGCTAGCAGCGTGAACGCATGTCCTGGAGCTGGTTTCATTCTGGAGAACTTGTGAGCTTGGAAAAGGGACCTACAGAGGCTACTGGGGAAGGCTGCAAATCTGCACATCGAAGTAATTAAAGGTTATCAATGAGTCATGTACCTCCATCCACCCACATGACTGGGATATGAGTGCTTGCTTTCTCTTTTTGTCATGTGTTTCAGACTATCCTAGAATCATAGAATCACCGAATGGTCTGGGTGGGAAGGGACCTTTAAAGGCTATCGAGTCCAACCCCCTGCCCTGGGCAGGGACACCTCCCACCAGCCCAGGTTGCTCCGAGCCCCGTTCAACCTGGCCTTGAACCCCTCCAGGGATGGGGCAGCCACAGCAGGCCATGGGCAGGGGGGTAGAACTGGATGATCTTTAAGGTCCCTTCCAACCGAAACCATTCTATGATTCTATGATCTTGGAATTTTCAGCTCCCATCCCAAGGTGGGCCTTTGGCTTTAGTGTCTACGTGGCAGGAAAGCATCTGTCACGTCACTGCTTTCATCGTGTCTCCAGTCGTTCAACTCGATTTCGTGTGGCCATTGGGATCTTGCCTAGCAGCAGAATCTTTTTTTAACAAAATGCTGTCTTAGCTGTCAAATACTTGGTTTTTTCCTTGATTCTTCGGTATATTGACAAAGTCAGCGCTCAATGTGCTGACCTACAGTTCTGAATACAGGCACAGGATTTATCCCGAAGGGATGAGACACACGTGTGTGTTCATCTCGAGGACGTGGCACTGAAATTAAGAATATTTGGGGTAAATTCTAGTTCAGTCTCACCGGCGCTGACTGTTTTACAAATAGAGATCGAATGATTTTCAGCCAGAGATTTGAAAGGCTCGAAGTTTTCTGGTAATCTGTTGGTTGAAATTACTAAAAGAGGTGAAGATACCACGCTAAGATACCAAAACTGAAATTAATTGTCTCCCAGGTTTGCTCCTCCAGTGTGTTTGTGTGGTTGTGGCACACGGCTTGCTCCGATTGCAGTATATCTTGGCTAACTCCTACAAAACCAAACTGCCTCAGGTGGGATTTGTTGCAGAATTGCATCACGGAGGCCTTAAAACCTTGAAGGTCGGTACCCTGAAGGCCAGCCGCCTGCCCTAGATGGAGCGCAGTCCCTGCCCCCCTGAAATGGGGAGTAAAGTGGGTTTTTGGGGTACTATCAGCAGTCATGATTTAGCTGCTGATTCCCACATGTGTCCATGGGATGAGGGACTGGGAATGTCGTACGGTGTCAGCGCTGAGCTGCGTTGGAGACGGACTTCAACTGGGAATCTGGAGTGGTGTGAAACTGCTTTACCTGTTTGAGGGAAGTGTCTGAGATGCTCAGAGAAGCTGTGGATGCCCCATCCCTGGAGGTCTTCGTGGCCAGGTTGGACGGGGCTTGGAGCAACCAGGTCTAGTGGGAGATGTCCTTGCCCATGGCAGGGGGTTGGACTACATGGGTCCCTTCCAACCCAAACCAATCTATGATTCTATCTAATGTCCTAAGCTTGGGTTCAAGCATGAATTCAGGAGGGAAAGGAGCTGAAATAGGATTGTTTATTCCAAGTTGAAGCAAAGATCTACTAGCCCTGTCTTCCCACAGGGGACTTTGTCTTCATCTTCTGTGGCCCTGGTAGATCAGTACATAGCTCTGGCTCCTTGATTTTATGTAGCGGCAAAAGGTTTTGTGAGTGATGGTAGAGCTTTTAAGGCAACTGGACTCCAGCAGGATGGTGTACAGAAAAAGCTAGCATTTTTGGTGATCCTAGTGTCCTCTCAACAAAGCTCTAGTACGTATCTTGACTGTGTTGGGAGAGCATGAACTTAACTATCTTTGAGGTGAATATCTCCTAATGGTTTAAATATCTGGATCTTAAATATTGCTAAATATCCTTTATTTTCCCATTCCCTAAGTGATATTTTAATCCCAGCGTTTGCTGAAGTATAATTGCCGTGCTCTTCTGCAAGTAGACTCTTGGAAGATCTTTATCGTGGGGCTATGCAAAGGCCGGTTATCTCCTGGTTTTTAAAGGCAGCTTTTGTGGGAGACAAAGGCACAGCTCCCTCCAGGAGGTGGAAGGACCTTGCCTTCCTCATTCTTCTAGTGTGGACACAAAATAGCAGTTGTAATGAAGTTATGGCCAAGTTAACGTGGTCCATAGCGTTCAAAAGTACATCCAGAGAGTGTTTTATATGATTAAGTATCCCAGGCATGTTATAAAACGAACCCTCTTGCCAGGAAAGCGAGGAGTTGGCTGCTGGAAGACAGGATCCAATTAACTGCAGTGATCAATAGCAATCAATTAAAAACTGCACTCCCTGGACCATGGAACTCTAGAAACTCTACGAAACTCTACAAACATCTGTCCGTAGCACCCTTTAAGGCAAGACGTGGTTGTTTGAGCTCGTTTGGTGTTACCTTTTAACTTAACTGGCTTTTCCTTGGTAAGAACTTAAGGCTGCGTGAAATTTTAAACCTGTTTTGACTCGAGCAGCATCCTTGCTGAGTGACCTACCCACTTCAGCGTCCTGTAATCATATTTTCTTTCTAATGCATCCCTAAGAGGTGTTTAGACTGGGAATAGAAAGGTGCGAATGTCCAAGAGGGCTACAAAAAGCTGTCAAAGAACAGGGGTCAGCAGGTAGAAGCCAAGAAAGGACTGAGAAATAAATGACTTAAGGCCTCCATAGGTAATAAGTAGTAGGGACAAGGTGGTGGGTCAGGAAGACAGGATTGATTGGCAAAGTAGAAATGTGGGGGGGAAAACCAGCCTGAGCGTGGTGTTAATCCAGAAGGACGTAAACTAGCAAGAAGAAAAATAGATGTGAAGGAGGGAGAGGATGCTCCGGGCTACACATCGAAGTTGCGTGCGGTGAGAGGGACATAGAGGGGTTTTGATAGTGATAAGGAATGAAGTGGAGCGGGGGTTTGGGAAACACGGTGAAATTTGAAGTGGTTGTGATGAGGACATGGACAAAACTTCTCTTCCCGAGTGGCTGCTGGGTTCTTAAACGATACTTGTATTTAATGCATTGCCTTTACCTCTTCAATGCAACTCCGAGAGACGTCATTTGGGTACAACGGTGAAAGCAGGGAACATCAAGATATTTCAGCAAAACGTGATTCAGGGAGAATATAGTGAGATTTAGTGTCTCTTCTGTGTTTATTTTCAGTTTTTTTAGCCATTCTTGTCCTGGAAAGTCATGCAATTAGGAATGCCTTCAAGGTATTTGGTTAGGCAGTGCCGAAATGGATGACCCAGGGAACTACAAGCCAGTCAATCTTACCTCTGTGCCTGGCAAGATCATGGAGCAGATCCTCCTGGAAACTCTGCTAAGGCACATGGAAAATAAGGAGGTGATTGGTGACAGTCAACATGGCTTCACCAAAGGCAAATCGTGCCTGACAAATTTGGTGGCCTTCTATGATGTTGCCACAGCATTGGTAGATAAGGGGAGAGCAACTGACGTCATCTACCTGGACTTATGCAAAGTGTTCAACACTGTCCCGCACGACATCCTGGTCTCTAAATTGGAAAAGCATGGATTTGATGGACGGACCACTCGGTGGATAAGCAACTGGCTAGATGGCCGCACTCAAAGGGTTGCAGTCAATGGCTCAATATCCACATGGAAACCGTTGACGAGTGGTGTTCCTCAGGGGTCAGTACTGCAACCAGTGCTGTTTAACATCTTTGTCGATGACGTGGACAGTGGGATTGAGTGCACCTTCAGCAAGTTTGCTGATGAGACCAAGCTGTGTGGCGCGGTCGACACGCTGGAGGGAAGGGATGCCATCCAGAGGGACCTGGAGAGGCTGGAGAGATGGGCCCCTGCAAACCTCATGAAGTTCAACGAGGCCAAGTGCAAGGTCCTGCAC
>VYZM01005919.1:3235-22587 GCA_013398915.1 Dromas ardeola
GATATCTTAGAAGCTTTCGGATCTTCTGTGGGTATAAATCAGTTTTAATTTAGGAACAACCAAACGAATCCCAGTCCCTGCCATGCTAATGTAGCACATTCCACATAGCCTTGCTTTCGATTTCAGAACCACACGAAGTACTGCCATGTTTCCATTGGCTATTTTGGCAATAGAGAGCAGACATTTCTTCACATAATCCAAAAGGAAGTTTTCAAGAATTTGACCCTGAGAAAGAGGCAGACAAAAAGAAACAGGTTTCGTTCTCATGGTAAAACTTAAGAATTTAGCTCCCAATTCGCCATGGAAAACAATCTGGGAAATGGTCTTATTAAACCTTTGGATTAAGGAACAGATCAAACCGCACAGACTAAACAACATTTAAGTACAAAAGTTTGATTTTTTTAAAATAGCGAGTGAATGCATTTCTACCCAGACACTTTTGAAGCAAATTAAGAAAAAAGAAGGTCTTTTGAGTACAAATCTGCAGTAGATAAAAACCTTAAATTAAAAAAACACAATCATTTTTGGGTGCCTACTTTAATTAAAAGTTCGTTTGACCAATTTCATCAGACTATTTCTGCACTTGGGCCTCAAGATCCAACTTAATTAGATCACACACAACACTCAGGCCATGAAGAATAAAAGAAAAGTTACGGTTTCCCCAGCATAACTTTGGGTTGTCTGCCCAGACACACTATGAGATAACCCCCTAAAAAAAAATAATCTATCAGCCCTAATGGTGTAGACAGAATTGTCCTTATGGACAAACAACAGACAAATCAAATCATCAAATTTTTGGGCAGAGGTTTCTGGTGGAACAGTAAATACAGTCATTCTCCTCAAGAGTCTCATTTGGTTTACTCCACGTGACTAAGACTATGCTGGGAGGACACTAAGATTTCCTCATTAAATTACTCATATTTGAGGGGATGGGAGGCAAGAAACCCCAAAAATAAAAAACCAAGGGATTCTCAAGGGCTTCCAGAAGTGCACACAATGAAAGGGTGCAAGCAATGAGTGTGGAACCTGGTCAATGCACCTGAATTCCCACCAACCTCTCCTGGAGATTCAGCCATCTAAATCGGTGCATGCGGCTGAACGAGAAGGTATGCAAATGCTGAGCTTTTATTGCATAAGTAGCAATTGCACAATTACATAACAGTAGGTCAACAGCTTTGGAAATTAAGAAGAAAATTCTTTAAAAACTCCACTTTCCCAGAAAACAACTTCATTCATGTGGAAGCATGAACATAATGAACTCCCAAATGCTTTAGCGATATAGTCATGAATAAACTCATGAGGGCTGAATAAGCATTTACACAAATGCACTTAGAGAGTTCATAAAATAGCAGGCCACACCAGATTAAAAAACCCACAAGATGAAAAAGCTCCAGAGCTGTCTCTCATATCTTTCAAGCCAAGCGGCAGAATAGGAAAAGCTGGCACGTTCTGAAGAGAGCTTTTTCAAAAGAGACTAAAACTGAAACCCAGATCACACCAACTCACTGACGGGCACTCCTAAACAGCTGCATACTAATGTCCTTGCATACATTAGAAAGTATTAAAGAACACTTTGAAATGTGCAGACAACTTGAATCTTGGCAAACTAACTGATAGCATATAATACTTATAGCTGCATACTGGAAAGTAGTTAAACGTGCTAGTTATTGCTGACAGTTAACTGCCCAAAAATGCATGTGACAAACAAACAAAAAAATGTTGACTTGAAGTTATATCTCCTTCATTAAAAACCACAATAAAAAAAAAGCAAGAGGTACTGAAACTTTTCATGGTTGTCCAGTTCTATTCTTAGGTTCACAGAAAAAGAAAATGGAAGAGGTCACCTGGCCTGCTCCTTTCCCGAGCCAGGATCATCTACACTTCTCTTATTCCTGACAAAAGTTGTCTAAACTGGAGTTTAAGGTCTCAGATAACGGAGAGTGTGTAGGATTTCCAGGCAGCTGATCCCAGAGTTTCATTATGCTTAAAAAAAAAATCTGTTGATTTGATTTTAATGAAGTTCAACCTCTCTCTTGCTGTGATCTGACTCTCTCTTGCTGTGATCTAAGTTCATTATTTTTTGTACTTTCCACCATGACTCTACAAAAACTTCCTGCACACCTGAAAGCTGTTATGACTACCTTTAGTAACCTTCTCATCAGATTAAACTCTAATTAGTCCTTTTATTCCCCATTCCAAGTCAGGTTTTCCAAGACTTAGGCCTACATGACAATTTAATAAAATGTTAATAAAATTTTGTATCTTGCTACTTGCAATGAAACACAGAGTAAAATGGAGTACCATGAAACAAAAAGTAAAATATGGAAAGAATCCCAGAACAACTCCATGACAAACACACATTTTAAAAAGTTGAATGTGAGAGATTAAAGGGTTTCTTCGGTCTCAATTAGCTAACCTCAATATCATCACAGGTGAAATAATATGTCACAATTTTATCAGCAACATTCACTGACAAAAATCACAAGCAAATTGACAAGCCAAATGCTTTTTCTTATACTTTTGTTGCTCACCTTCCCTTATCCTAAAGTACTCATCTCAATGGAAAACAAATAACTTTCAACAGTTTGCCAGAAGTGACCAACCACCTATTTGGTTCAGTTCCACAATTCACATCTAGTGTGGAGCTCACACATCCCTCTCACTAGCCATATTAGTCTATGTCACTTTGCAGAAAGACATGTCTTAAATAATCGATTAATTTTCCTTAATTTTGTCTCAACATTAAACATACTATATTACAAAAACACCTGACACAAATGAAAGCCAAAAGCAGCTGTTATTTTTTAAGATAATTCTTCCAGAAATCCATCATGCAGGAATACAAAAAGCAACAAAGATTCTTTAAAGCAAAAGTGAAAACTTTCTTTGTAATTTCTAAGCCTTAGGTCATTAACGTTGAAAATTTGGTCTCTAACTATTAGGTCTAATTATTGCCTGTTCTAGCTGAGAAAAGGACTCTATGTCAGACAGACTTTTATTGAAAACGACTTGCTTTAATACCTCCATTGATTTCTCACCAATATTCAGCCCTATATTTTTGGACACTAACAGGCAATACCAGAAAACACAGCAGAACGCAAAGTGCACACGATATTTCTGTTTGTTTAAAAAAAAAAAACCAACTAGTAAAATTAAACTGAGAAGGCATACAAAGGAATCCTAAAGCCATTATCTTAATTTGGATTGGCCAAACCATGACTTACAACATTTCCAGACCACTGAGATTATCCCCTACTGATTCCAATGGAAGTACAGGAAGAAACAATATTCAGCTTTAAGAGGAATGAGCCATTAGAATATTGGTGATATGTTTTAATACCAAATAGAAGTTAACAATGTTTTCTATTGCTTGGCGGTGTATTACCATGCTATAAAGCTGACTAAGACATAACACAGAGGTGACATTATTGCCTTACCTTTCAGGTCTACATCACCTTTGTAGTTCATCAACCATAATTCAAATCCATTAAAAGCATACAAAACTATACAGAAAGCTAGAAACACCATATAAAGGTGACTATCATGTTAACCTATGATCAGATTAGCATCAGCCAGGAGCTCCCACCTTCCAGTCAACCACCTTTCTAAATTTGATCTGGAATTAGAAGTAAATACAATAGTTGTTTCAATGTCAGAAAATCAAGTATGAACCTCATCCTCCAAAACCAGTTGGAGGAGGGAACAAATTTTCTTTCTCCTCCTCCTGTTTCAGAGCTCACTAAACACTTAAAGCAAAAAGTTATATTGCTTCAAAATTTGAATATCATAGCATAATTCTTAACACAACCCACATGGATGCAATGACCCACAACGAAGATAATCTACATTTGAAACATGGAGAATTAAAAAATGACCGCATCCCGCTTTATGGTTATTCTGCTTTTACATGTGAAGTATATTATAGGGTTAACAAAGTTGACTAAGTTCAGTCTTCTTTCTATCCCCTTTCCTCCCCTCTGCAATTAAGAATATTGAAAAAAAATATATGTTTGTGTCCATATCAAATTTTTTCTTTAAAACCAAATTGTAAAACACCTGTCATAACCTCTCATATTAAGCACGATTGTGTCCAAAATGCTTTATTCCATTATTGATCTTAGCACATACATCCCCAAACAGTCTATATCATGAAGTCTTTCTTTCTAAGCCTGTGTTTAGAAAGCAAAAATAAGCAAAACCAAATGATTAGTAGTTTATTTCAAGTCTTCTTGCAATAGTAAATCCCCACTGAAAAAGAACAGGATAACAGAATCATACCTAGTTTGACAAACAGCAGCCACAAAAGGTGGCACTTTCACTCTCCCTCCTGCTCTATAATCCAAGTAACTCTATCATATCCTCCCCAGATAAGGGACTTCCAAATATCAAAGAACCGTCACTAACTAGAGAAAAGTAATGCAAAGAATGAATAGGGAAGACTTCTCACTGGGAAGAACATGTTACACCAGCTCTCGCTATTTGAAGGCATAACTGTATTTCCAGGCTCAGACAGTAAATTTTCTGCTCTGCTTAAATAGGTATTAGGTTTTAGCAAGCAATCCATCCACACACTACATGGAAGGGAGAAGACGAAGACTGTAAAGTTTAGAGCTCCAGCACTAAAAGCAGTTTGTGAAAAGGTGCCAGACATTTTCTCTAGAGAAGAGGAAGGATCATAGAGATCATCAGGCAACTATACAACTTGCTATAGGACACTTTTTGCTCTGAAGGAGCAGAAAGATCCATTGAAACATTCTTCTCTAAGCCTCTCCAGGGTACACAAACATCAATGAGGCTGAAAAGAAAAATAGGTATTTTTTAGATACAGCCTATCATCATCTTACCTGCACTCTCTCATTTAGTCCATCAGAGCCCATGAAAGACAGCCTCTCACTACCAATCAGCTCAGCATATCCACTGCACATTTGCTGTACTTCCAAGCAAGCATCACTGTAATTCATCTGCACCTCACATCAGGCTTGCAGAGAACTTTCTGTTAATAGTCACAGTTACTTAACTACGGCTTGTGTGAATCTGTCTTCTGTTTCCTCTTTCATCCTCTTCAGGGATATACTTTTTTCTTTAGATTGACATAGTGTCCAGCAGAACAGAAAACTGCTCTATAACTAGGTTTAATAAGGCACTATAAACAGGCTAAATATATATTCTCTATAGATTAATATCACAGAGATTAATATATACAGATTTCATACAGATTTCGCACACATCTCTGAAAACCAAAAGTTCTCGTGACCCTTTTTGAATTTTACCAGGATCTCTGAAAACTCAAACAATGTAAGCTTTTGACCTGTCAATTCAAATTCCAGATTCTTGTTGGATCCGGGTTTTGCAATTGGCAATATGACAAATTCTTTTCCCACACAAGAACTGTAGCAGAAATTCCCCCTGATGCTTACTTAGCATAACCTTCCTAATTACTCAAGACTCAATGCTGAGAAGGGATGCCTCATCACAGAGTCTGCTCTGGGACATGCAACTGCCAGTTACCATGCCATGTTTGTCTTTGACAATGTATAATATTTTTGGTTGAATGTAATGTTATTTCTTTTGGTAGCAAGACTAAAGAGGGACAGGATGTTTGTTCATTCTGCTAACAAGCTGCACCCATAAAGCTTAAAGGACACACTGCATTTGACAAGAAAATATTGCTGGAAACTACCTTCTTTGATACATCACTGATTTGTTAAAACCCCATATATTACTCATTTTGTATACATACCAATTTCATTATTCTTAATGGTTTTATGAGAGAACTATATTCTTCCTTAGAGAATCAGCACATACATAATATAAAAGACAATTTCTTTGTTACTGTACAGTGATAGTTAATGTGCCAATATTTTATTTCATTTAAAATTTAAACTGAATTCAGTTTTAATTTAATCTCTAGTTAACTAACCTATCCAGAGATATGTATCCAGATGTTGAACAACTAACAAAAATGGAATGTTAAATTATAATCTAGTGATTTATCCTACTCTTTTTATAAGACCGACTTTTATTGTCAGTCTTGACATCAATGTGAACACCAATTTGAAGAAAATACTGAATCAGGCTGCAAACTGTCTAAAACTTTCACAGCAGTGAAACTAAATAATGCAGCCATTAGTATAAAGAGAAATGGAATACTTTGACAAGTAGCTGGGCATAACACTATTTCTAAATTAAAATTTTAGTGCAAACCCAAACTGATGCTATCAAAGTGCACCAAGTCTAAGCCAGAACTCTACAAATACCTCTTTAAAAGTCACATTAAAGTTATCTGATCTTTATAGTACCTATTGTTTACATCATGCTTTTCATTTCAAGGCTCTAAAGCACATGCAAAGACCACTAATAGCAAAAAAAGCTAACTTAAGAGAAAAACACCTCACCAGATAGGTTCCTTATTGAAGGCTAACTTTTCAAGATGACAAGACAAATTAATATCTGCACTGCATATTTTTAGCCACTTTGCAGTTAATAGTCTGCTTTCGATGTTTTTATTGCATATTCAATGGTTACTATTTGCAACAATAGTGACTGTCATTTTCAATTAGCATTGGGTAACAGCCCACTAACATAAAATACCTTCTATACTTAAAATAAGTAACTGTTGGCTCAAAAAAAGCCTTCTTAGCAACTTTAGGTATACATTGGCTTTGTGGACTTCAACACATACACACAATAATATCTTCCAGAACTACACAAACTTGATTACTAGCAACTAAGACCGCCTTTATACCAATTACAAATTTCAGAAAGAATTCTGAAACTACAGCGGGCTTACTCCTACAAATTCATGCTTGTACCTCTAAAAAAGCCTCCTGTGAATCCATTAACAAAGATGGTAAATGGTAACATGTTTTAGTAATTAAAGTTTAAAGCCAAATGCTGAAATTAAGACAACACCTTTCAGGATACAAAGTTATCCCAGTCTGAACATTACAGTTAAGACTCTACACAAACCCCCTCACTTTTTATAACCCAAAGGCATTAAATGTATCATGAAGGAGAGGTACTTTAACATTAAGGAAGAGTTGAAAAATTGACACTGGATATTAAACAAGTTACTGTTCCAGGTCCAGATCATTTCTTCTCAAACATTAATTTCTAATTATGACATTGTCAGAATTCACAGTAAGTAACATTATAGAAATGTCTGTCATTCAGAAGTGGTTTCCCGAAAATGACACCAGTCCAACTGTTCACGCTACTCCCAAAACACACAGCAGAAATACATAGCATGGCGCTCTGCACACTTCAACCTTACCTTTCAAGTGTCAGAATATGTCATTGCCTCTTCTCAAAACGTTAGAAAAGATTTTGGACTCTACCCCTATCGATATAATCTGAGGATCTCCAGCTGACAATACCCTATCTGATTCATCATTATTTAAAATATGGAAAAATGACTATAAAATCAAAGGATCGGGATAGAAAACAGCAGACAAAAAGTTGTTTCTTGAGACAGAAGCAAACATAAACACACTGAGGAACTTTCAAGACTGTACTCATAATTTTCATTGGAACATGCTGCCCATGTGCGTCATGGTTTCAGTTGGGATAGAATTAACATTTTTATTAGCAGCTGGTATAGTGCTGTTTTGGATTTGGGATGAGAAATACTTTTGATAACACACAGCTGTTTTTAGTTGATGCTAAGCAGTCAAGGCCTTTTCTGCTCCTCACACCAACCTGCCAGTGAGTAGGCCGGCGGTGCACAAGAAGTTGGGAGTGGACACAGCTGGGACAGCTGACCCCAACTGACCAAAGGGATATTCCACACCATGTGACATCATGCTCAGTATATAAAGCTGGGAGAAGGAGGAGGAAGGGGAGATGTTCGGAGTTACAGCGTTTGTCTTCCCAAGTAACTATTACGCGCGATGGAGCCCTGCTTTCCCGGAGATGGCTGAACACCCGCCTGCCAATGGGAACCAGTGAATGAATTCCTTGTTTTCCTTTGCTTGCATGCATGGCTTTTGCTCTACCTATTAAACTGCCTGTACCTCAACCCAAGAGTTTTTCCTCACTTTTGCCCTTCCAATTCTCTTCCCCATCACAACTGAGGGGAGGGAGCAAGCATCTGCATGGTTCTAGCTGCTGGCTGGGGTTAAACCACAGCAATATGCTAGGAGAAGGGTTAGTTTAGCATTTTATCCTGTATACCCCTACACCCAGAAACCACTCGCTTACATCTTCAGGCTTGCTAACAGACTATCCATTTCTCTCAAGATGGATCTGGACAATCACAATCTGTGAATGACCTCAAGACTAGACTGCTGAGCCTTTCCTTACCTAATTCAAATATTTCTCCATCTAGAAACACATCCAAAGAAACAGAAAAATCTTATTGGCATTTCTGGGAAACTTGTGATAAGCAGGCAAAACTACCACCAGTGGATTCAATCAGAAAAAAAAAATTATATATATACATTTAGAACACACTACTACAAGGCAAAACACTATCAACCAACCATAAACACTGAAAAAATAATGGGGGACAGAGGTAAAGGTGTAGTCAAATACAGAACAAAATAGCTGAAAACCAAATACAAGCATCCAAAACTTAGAATGACATTAAAGAGTGCTTAAAATATCTGCCATAGTTATCTACGTATCTAGTAATTTTGCTGTACAAAGCTAATTAGAAATTTGAAACTACCTATTCTTACAACTTGTGCACTGTACTGCGAACTTCTTGTCCTCTATAGGTTTATACTGCTTCCCTCCAGTCACAGAGGAGCAGGCAATATTTTCTGTACAAGTTTTTAGCACTCCCATAGATTAAGTCCTCCTTTAACTGGGTGGGCAGAGATGCTCAAGTTAAAAGCAATGTGACCTAGATTTAATTAATTCTTATTCAAAATAAGTATCAATAAGGTCCAGAAACCTTGATACAAAATCAGGATGCAAGTGTGTTTATTTTTATATAGTCATGTCAGGATCAGAAATTTTGAATTTTTTGAAATTTTGAAAATTTCGAATTGCTCCTACAGGGATGAATACATCGCCTTGTTTTTGACATCTTCACCAGTATAACAATGCGGGGCTAAAAGTAATATGGTGTATCTTAGATAAAGGATTTCATCTGCTTAACTTTTACAGTGCAATGACTCTACCACAATCTTTTCTTTAAGCTGACTTCCCAGGAAGTAAAAATCTGCAAAATCAATTTCCTGTCCCACAGTTATTGAGTAGAATGGGAAATGGCATTTTTTTTCTCCAGAGAAACTTTCCCAGATACTTCAACCCCAAAAGTAAACAGGATCTTTTCTTTAATTTCTGTGCCAGCATCTGGGGAAACACATCAACCCGTACACAACAATGTAAGTGTAACAGAACTCTTCAACTTTGTCTCACAACCTGAACTGCACAGGTCACCTTCTCTCCCAACTCACACTGAAAGATATCATGGACTTAATTTTTTGTATCTATTTCTACCGGAGGGCCTGAGGAATGATATACTAACTGCACTAGATCAAATTCACATCACTTACCCCGAAAAGTCAGAATGACTGTGACACCGATATCACTCCCTCACTGCAGAAATAGAGGGTGAAAGAAGAGTGCATATTCAAAAAAAGGACTATGCATAAAAGTACTTAGAGTAATATACTCTTTGAATATCAACTTTATCTCTACTTGCCTGTCACAGTGCAGCATAAGCAAAGTACCAAAAGAGAAGAGGTCATACACATATGTTTTACAGTTTAAGAGAAGATATAAGAAAATGTTATGCCATACCCTTTCTAGAGGCATATCAGGAAGCAAAGCAGTGAAATGATGAAAGACCTATAAAAAAGGGCACACAAAAGCTTTCAAACCGTCATTGTTTCCTTGCAAAACACAGGGAAGATATTCCAATTTGCACAGGCATTACCAGTTCACACCATCCTCACTGGTTAACTTTCCTCTACAAAACCCAAGCACAGTTATCTGAGAAAGGTAGATAAATACATTAACAACATGGCATAAGTTGTGATGATTTCCACAGAAACCCCACCTAATCTTTCCTGTTCTAAAGGGAAACTGCCATGTAGTTGATGCTCTAAGATTTACCAAGCTAACAAACGACATAATTTACTAGACAGAGCACGCATTCAGTTTCTCAAAGCTAAAAGAATCCTTCTACACACACACACTTCTTACTGCGAAACATAAACAGAAGCTGTTTAGATACAAAAACTTTATTTATCCTATTATTTATGTGCTAAGACATATTCCAGGCACTGTGTAGACAGAAAATACCATTGTATAAACAAATGTTACAGACTAAGCCATATTGGCTTGTTCTCCAGATAAAGAAAAATATTCCTGTCAAATGGAAAACTGTTGGAGAAATTTGTTTTTAAGACTCTAAAGTTCTTTTTTTAGAATAAAATCTGGTTCTTTGAACAAAATACAAGTATATTTTTTAAAGTGTTTCAGGCTGTTTCAACTATATCCAAGAATAGAAAACAGCCAATGGCCATTTTCAGTAATAAAACACTGACTCTGCTATCTATAAAGATACTAGTAGATTGAAGCAGAGTAACGCATGAAGAAAACTGTGGAAATTTAAGATGCAATTTGAACTTCAAAGTATAATTTCTTAAATTTTACCATCAAATTTAATATTTAACTGCACTTCTCTGGCAATTGATTAAACCGATCAGTCCTTGGCAAGTCACAAATGATAAGCCTGTGAACTGTGATGAATAACTTGTGTAGGCTGACAGTCCACCCTCATTTTTTCTAAACTTTGTTTCACACTTTTTCAGCATTAAGCTATCCCATACACCCTACAATACACCTGAAACCTATGCAAATGGAGCAAGAATTGTCTCTCAGAGATCTTTGTACGCTTTAAACTTCGCATTGCATTGGGGAATTTCCATGACCATGCACAAAGAGAACAAGATAAATACTGTAAACTTTAACCCTGAAAATCCTTATTCAATTCAGTAGACACAGTGACTTAAGTGAAAGTATTCATCTGTTTGTAATTGAGCACAAGCATAGCCTTTTGCACTGGAATTCTCAATTTTGCATTTCTTGTTTTTGCAATCTACAAATATCATTGAGAAGGAGAGAGGTTCTCCAATACTACTGTAAATAGTCTCATTGGGGAAATGGAGAGAGGCTTTTTTCCAACATCCTAAGGTGCTGCTAGAACTACGCTTCCATCTGAATCCCAACTGAACAGCTGAACAAGTCAATTAAAGCACATCTTTTGTTTGAAATTTTAAAACTGACGTCGATAATCTGTCAATACTCAATAACAAGGTACTAACCAGCCAGCTGGCACTCAGCTACCTACAAAAATTCTAAATTAGCAACAGGCTGGAAATACCTTATCAGCGTTATCCCTGAGCTTTTTTCTGGAAACAGTTTATTATCAAATCACTTGTGTTTTAATTTTTTTTAATGCTTAACGACATTTGATACAAATATGTGAGTATGCACCATCTATTGGTCATGTGTGCTGTTGTAAGACAAAATATTGCTTTTCGCAAAATTTCATCAGTAGATAGTGAAGTACTTTACCCTTTCATAGATGGACAACAGAAACAGAAGGGTGAATTGACTTGCCCTAATCCGATAGCAAAGCAAGGAAAGCCCTATTTGCTCCAATTCAACTGTCCTATCCATTAGGTTGTACAGCGTCCTGTGCCTGAAAATATCAGATATATCACTCGTAAATATAGTACACCCTAATAAAGAAGGATGATAAAACAATTTCAAAATACATTGAACAATGAAATGAATTGTCATGCATCAATAGCTATACCTGAATTTTGCTCTAGTTTATGGAAGCTTTCTGCTTCAATCTTTATATAAATAAAAATTTTCATCTGAAATAATAATCCATTATTAATGCAATAACAATGTACCATTCCATTCAAATGTCAACTCCAACAATAGGGAAAAAAAGTAAAATATTTTCCAGTAAGAGCAGCAACCGAATTCCTTCTCCTTCTCTCCCTGTTAGGGCAGAATAGAATTAGTGAGTTTTTAATACTTTTCAAGAAATCACAATTTTAATACAAAAATCAATAATTTTTGAGTTAATTGCTTCTATTGTGAAAGCAATTTGTAATGGATGTGAATTACATTGCTGTCAGGTGTATTATTTATCATTTTGCATGATGTCCAAAAGCGTCCATTCCATTCACAGGTTTAATCCACTTTGTTGCACCATAGTGGTGAATGCAGTCTCCTAAACAGGTTATCTGATAACATGCTCTTAGAACACTTGAGAAAGGAAAGTGTGGGATTATGACCCACAAAAAGCTGAAAGTGTTTCCTAGCAAATCCATAAACACCTTAAAAGTTTTAACACCAAGTGTCTAGACTATGCTGAACTACGAGTTCCTCTGCGGACTTCTCTTAAGACAAGTGCTTTTCAACCACTATGTTGGACAGCGGAGCAGGGAGGAGGGGAAACTCAAAAACTTTAAAGTATTTTATTTGAGGTGTTTCTAAAACATTGCCAAAACCCCGGTATGTTTCAACCTCTCTTACTGGAAAGCTGAACATACCTCATACTCCCAAGAGGTCTCTGCACTATAATAGTGAATATACTTTTCACTATTACAAGGAAATGGTCCCTCTATACTGGAAATTAAACTGACTTTTCCCCTTTCTGTTTCCTAAGTATTCCAAATAGCTGATCGCTAATTAGTATTTCTGGTGGTTCTCGCAGAACATATGACTTCCATGTGCAGGCATGACAATCCTTCCCATATCCCTCTGAGCTGATCAGCATAATCTCAAGTTCTTCCCTGAAAAGCTCAGGGTAACGCTGAACTCTCTCAACACAAGGAAAATCAGAAACGTGGTCAAAGTCTCTCTGGCTGCAGTTCAGACTCCCCCAATATTTACCGGCCAGAACACTAAGCTCTGATTTTATTTTCCACTTCATATGACCACCATTTTTGAAGTTTAAAAAAAAAATCCTAAATACATATCATATGCATGTTCAAAAATAGGAATGTTGTACAATCCAAATAAATCAATATCTCTTAATTCTGCAAGAACCTAAAATGAGTTAATTCAGAATATCAGACTTTACCTGATTTTATGCAGCTGTCACTTGGTAATGTAAAAATCTATGCTGGGTTCTGGTTTTGTTTCGTTGAAGTAGGAGGATTATTTTAATATGGAGAGGATTGATTTCATTCTTGTATGCATGAGCTGCTGTTGATATTCCCAACCAGGAAGACTCCTTTCTAGAATTATCATCAATACATATTACAAGAGAGTGTTTACTTCCACCCTGCCTCTGTTCTAAAAGCCTCCTCTGTTAATTCCCAGAGCAAGGCTACAGGTCTCCTGCTCAAAATTTCTCTTTAGATGTTCTAATCCTTTCCTCCTTAATCTCCATTATACGAAAAGAAATCCACATATGCATGGTCTGTGAGAAGCTAAGTAACTTTACCTCTCACCATAGTTACCACATCTGATTTAACCACTGGCTCTGGACATTGAATCATTGTCCTTTAAGATTAAAGATTTTATTTGTGTATGCCTTGATACAGTCAACAAGCATAAAATCCTACAAACAGACTGATTTTAATATCATTAGGAGACAATTACATCTCAATTTATGCAACTGTAAGATAACATACCATCCACCTCTGCTATTTCTGTACTGTGTGTGTTGTTTTCCAAGATTTCAGAAGCTAAAATGTTTAAATGTGTTACTATGACTGTTATTAAAAAGATTTTCTGTCTAATTCAATTATTTGAATGATTCTGAAACAATTTTACATTCAGATTTTCATTAGTGTGGCTCAACTATTCTATTAGACTTTTTTGTTTCTCATGGTAACCAATTTTATTTGACTTAACAGAAGCTGTTCAAATATTTAAAGGCACTCTGAGATGGCAGGAGTTTATCTAGGAGCATACATGTTGTGTCACAGATATTCCTTTCCTCGCTCTTACTCGCCTTTTTTTTTTCTCCCTTTCAAAAACAGTAGCAAACAAATGAGATCTCGACTAGCCACATTGTACGGGGAACGTGCTCACTTCATCTGTTTATGTTAATATTCAAGTTACAACGGGCACATTTCGAAATTACAAGCTCGGTAGTTAAAACAGATGCTTCTTACGTTCCTTCATATGCACCGTATCCCTGTGCCAGTACCGTCAGGAGCAACGCAAGAACTAAAGTATAAACATCTGCAACACCTCTCTGTTTTGTTAACATTCTTTCACACATTTTTCTTGCTAACTCCAAAAAGGCTCAACGGTGTAAAATAAAAACGAGTGAAATTGGAAACATCTGCGAGATAGCTACGGAAAACGGAATGAAACATGAATAAACAAAAACATGGCGAAAGTGGCCTGGGGTTGTTACACTGTCAGATCATTTTTCCAAGCCCAACATCAAGGCTTTTGTTACAACCAAAGCGGTCATTTGCATGGAGAACCAACAGGGTTTCTTCTTCTTCAGCTTTTCCCCGATCGTAACACACACTCGCTCTCTCTCTCTCTCCGATGCACACAGAGGCAAAACCTCCCCTCTTGCAAACAAACAACACGGCTAAACGCACACATATTCGCAACTACGGCATCTGCGGATCGCAAACAACGCTCGGCATACCGAATAGTTTGCTACCGCGACGTAATTTAGGTATAAAAATAACAGACAAACCTTTGGAGCGCTGCCCCAGCCGGAGTTCCTCTCCCTCTGCTCTGCTGTTACTGACAAGATCAGGCTGAGATTAACAAGTCCATGCTACTCTGACAACCTCACTCCTCTGCCTCCCGCACACACGCCGGGGGCTTTAAATCAGAGCAAACTTTCAGAAAGTTAAAAATGGAATGAATTAAAGGAATGTAAAGGACAATGGCAGGAAAGCAGAAAACACTGCCTGGACAATTCTTGCAGCAGCACGCAGGGCACTGCTCTGTAGTTAAGGCTGTGTCAGCACTTTCTTTCTAAACCCCCCCATTTTGCAGGGGGCTGTAACTCAGACAGCAAAAAAAAAAAAAAATTACTCATGGCTAAAAAATTGCTCAGAGGTAAACCCCCTCCCCTTTATATTTTAAAACATCCATTTAGACCATTCAGAAAGTTACAGGAGTCTGTGCACTTTATCACCAAGTCCCACATGCCATTTTTTTTTATGCAAATACAACTTTTCTTTTTGAAATGACATTTCACAAGAATTTGATCTACACTGTGAATTTTGCCCCCTCCTCCTTTTTTTTTTTTTTTTTGAAAAGCAAATTAATACATACTTTGACACTTGAAAACCGGTTTGTGTAAACATGGAATAATTTCTAAATAACTTTTACACACACGCATTGCCTGAAAGGTACCAGATTAGTAACAGAGATATTAAATTGCCTGCTCACACAGCTGATTCAGCACAGACAATGGCCTCTACTGAGGTCTCAACTCTAATCCATTATGGCAACTTTGTAACCTCAATTGCTGAGTACATCTACATTTTCCCCTGATAAGGAAAGTGTCCTTATAATCATGCTAAAATAAGGAAACAAAGCGTTTGAACTGCAATTACTACTTTACAACGACGCTCTAAACTCTGGCACGTCAGGGCAATCTCTCTTGAGCGTGTTAATCGCTGGGTTTTGTTTGTGGGGTTGTTTTCTTTTTGTTTGTTTGTTGGGTTTTTACACTCTTGTTAATTTCCTCCAGATACGGAAACAAAAACACCAACTTCTCCAGCCTATTTACACAAACCAGATACACTAATACACTTTTCAGTTATAAGCTTAAAGTTACGATATCAAAGAAAGATTATACGGTTACACTATTGCTTTCTTTTAAAGTAAAAATATGCATTTAATGTAAAAATTGTGCAACCACCTAAGTCTGCTGAGCAAGAAAAATAAAACTTCAGTTTTGCTCCTTTTGACTGATATGGAACAGCCAAGACAACAGACATTTGATCCTTGCAAAATTCAGTATATCAACATTTGTTCATCAAAAGGTGTCTCTGCTCTCTATGAATTTCTGAGACTGCAGTACCGTTGCATACGTATTATATAAAATACATAAAACCAAGTAACATCCATTAAAATGGAGCAATCCATTAGAAGAGCTTGGTTGCTGTGAATAACTCAGTAAAGCAACAATTTCCCCAGTAAGGACTGTCTCATCCTCATTATCTTCTAGAAGTCATAACACTTACTGAATATCTATCTCAAGGTATCTAATACTACTACAGGTCATGTCACATTTCTGTCTTCCAAAGACAGCTGCCTGGCATATTTTGAAGACAAGCTGCTTTGACAATAACAACTTATTCTGTCAATGCTGCGCATGGTATTTGTTAAAAAATACCAAAAATTCTCCCATTATTCAGAACAAAAAAGTAACATAAATTAAAGGTAACGTCCTAAGTATTTCACAAACATCATAACTCACCAGGAGAATATAGCGAAGGCTTCTATTTCTCCATTACAAGATGGACAGTACAATCCCCACCCACCTGCTGCTTAGGGGAAGAGAGCTCTTCTGGCCAGTGGGGCAACCTGTGCTCCTATCTGATCCAACGTAGGACTTTATATCACTTATGCCAGTCTCATCTGCCAAAATGGGAAGTGATGGTGACACACATTCACTTCTGCCACCCTGGCACAGAGGTCATAATGTCCACAAAGCGGAAAGAGAAGCACGCGTAGTAAAATCTGAATCCACAGCAGTTTTCTTCGGCACGTGGAAACAGGGCACTAAGGTTTCTGCTTTGCTCCACCAAGTAACATACAGAGTATTTATGTTTCTGAAAGATACATAATTTGCACGCCATGTTTAATGGTAGACAGATGTTTTTGCCTAATCACTTATCTGGAGCAAAGCAGAGGACTATTGGAAATACTTCTAAGATACCGTCAAATGAGTAAGGTTTTCCTAAAGGTTTGGAGTATTCTGTACGCACTACTTAATTTTAACTAATTGCTAATTCACATTAATAAGATACTAAATGAAGACAAACATTAATAGATTATTATTCAACTGGACAATGCCAAGAAATACAAAATGGAAGCTGATTTTTATTCCTCCTTTTACACCACTAGGGGACAAGGAAAAATAAACAAGATACGGTACACAAACCTTCTTAGTAGATCCAAATTTGTATTTCCTATTTAAAATTAAAGTGTAGAATTTAGAAGAACTGTAAAAGCAAAGTTGTATTGGCAATTAAATTAAATTAAGCCTCAGCTTTACAACTTTGTATGCTAGGTTAAGCAGAAGACATTTATTAACCTAATATTAAAGAACAAAGTACAACCTCTGTATATGAATAACCATACCCAGGAATAACAATAACCATATTTTGTCAAATTCAGCAGAAAACCACAGATTTTAACAAGTTCAAAAGATCATTAGCTTAGCTCTTATCTCCACATTTATCATGCCAACATTTATATTATAAATCAACAGCTGCATCCTAAAGCTGAAAACATGCCAGAAATATGCATAGGTTGTATCAATATTTGCACATGGAGCCTAGAACGTAAATTAGTTGACACTCAACACTTAAAGCTTCCTCTCTGAAGTTGCAATATTTAAAGGTTAAAGATTAGACATGCTCCCTCTTGTGTTAAACCAAGAATACAAGGAATACATGCTGTTTTCCCTGACATGATGGTTCCTTGGCCATCTGTTCCATTAAGCAAACCCTTTAACTTTGGCTACTCATGTCTGACAAACCTTCACCAATAATTCTTCAGTTTAAAGACAGATATAGTCTGAGCACATAACCTGTATCCATAAAATATTTGTCTTATTAAGTTAGCTACTGTAATATCAGAAAGGACCATTAAGGGATTACCTATAAAAAAATCTATTGCAAATAAGTGTTTTGGAGAAATACACATATGACTTGGTAAATTACATGGAAAGTCACACTTCTTCAGTCCCTATAAGTATCACAGGCCTAAAGAGTTAAAGTATGTGAAGTTCAGGCTGTTCAGTAACATCAACGATATGGAATATTGAACAACAAATTTCCATCTAAATGTTAGTTTTCAGAATATTTCAGACAGACAGGAACAACAGGAAGAATTTACAATGCCACATAATTACATTTGTAAATACGGCAACAACTGAGCTAAGTTTTCAGTCCTCTACTTGACAAGCTCTGGTGAACCATTCCCGACACACAGTGCCTAAATGGAGTCAAAATCCTCCTTACACAAATCCTCTTGCAGAATCCGGCCCCAAGATCGTGTCTAGACATGAACGTTAATCCCAGGTGTAACTAACACAAATGTTTTTACTAATATACTTTTTAAACGAAGGCTTTGCACCTGGTGTGGGCTTGGCAAATTATGTTTAGGCATACATTTGCTGATTATGGTCAGTACCAGACTGAATGCCAGGGCAGCTGAGAGTAAACACAAATAAATAGTTTGCACTCCAAAGCTGAAGAGAATCTAACACTCAACTACATTACTTCACACTTTTTCTTTTATTTTCCACCAGCCCTTTGTGATGGATAGGTGTTCTCAGTGTCATGGGGTATATGCACATTGGAAATAAATAATGTTACCGAGTATTTTAAGAAACACACTTGTTAAATATGACTTGCTCTTTCAAACCACAAAAGTTAAATGTGCTTTTTCTTCCTGGAAATATTTCTGTTTATTTTTCTACAGTCTTCTGCAGACCAGAAATAATATAACCACAAAGTCCAGAAAAGACAGCAAAACCCACCATGATTATTAATGGATACAGGTTTTGGGGTCCCTTTAAAGCTTCAAACCACAAGAGCACACTACCTGAAACATATCTGCTGACCATGGCAAGCACCTGCATCGAGAAACAGAACTTTTGCCACCAACTTCAACAATGCAAGAAAGTTTTTTATCGCCGCACGTACAGCTCCTGATCAGTAGATTTCCACTTTCTTATTGTTATGCTGCAGAACTAACACTTTCAAGGTCTGACAAAGTGCCTTCCCTCTCACTCGCTAAAGTGCTCAAATCACAGTGAGAAACTTCATGTAGTGCACTAAAAGAGGGCACGTTACGGTTGAATCTCAAGACACTGCCCTCTGTATGTTACCAAGAAAGTAGCTTTGTATCAATAATCAGAGGATTAATACTCCAAGAGTGCTTTTATTCCCTCAGAAACAAGTAGAGACAGTCTGCAGGATCAGGCCCCCTTTTTTTGTATATGGAAACCTTCTCGTATGCTCAGCGGAGGAAATATTGCTCATTTAAACCAGTGCTTTTCACCTCATGGGCCCACCAACTGCCGTGGACCACTCTCAGGGACTGACCAGAGGTCAGCAAGACCCGCAAGCCTTTGGAGGGCGGCGACACACCGCCCAGAGGGATCCACACCTCCCTCCAGACGCTGATGGGACCCCGCAAACCCGACC
>VYZM01005946.1:6924-40630 GCA_013398915.1 Dromas ardeola
CTGAAATATTTCTTGTGTTCCTAAATCATTTAGTTATCAAATGACCTTTGTATTTTCTTCATCCTATTCTACAGATGGCAGAAATACACTAATGTGTTCTGTGTTTTATTAAGACTTATGTCAAAGCAAAATATTGCACTGTGTTCAAGAATATTATATAGTATTTTACTATCCTGCTGCACGTGTTTTTAATTCAATATTAAACTCCTACTGGCTTATTGTTTTTACTGATCCTAATGCTGTATTTCAGCTTTGAATTCCAGTTCAATTTGTTGCAGATCCCAGTAGTTTCACTAGCTTTAAAAAAAAAAAAAAATGAAATGAAGAGTTATAAAAATGTGTATTTCATCAAGCTTACGGCGACTTAAAGATAACGCTGGGGTATCTAAGACCTTAGTCTTTCACAAGGTTTTCAAAATACCGGAATTTTCTTGATCACTCATTATCAGTCCAGAGCCCTGGTGACTTTCTGTGCTGGAAGCTTGGAAGTCCTGCAAACTAGAGTAGACCTGGGAACTGTGGATCTCAGGCTGCCAGATGGAAGCTTCAAAATTTGTATTTTCAATTATAAAGTGACACTTCTGTCAATTGAAATTCGACTTTGAGCAACCTTACCTGTTAGCAGAAATGCTTCAGGTTCTTTACATTGAATTGGTGCTGGCATGAAGAGCTCTGATGATGTGCTATTCTTTCCTGTAAGTATGAGTCAAGTTTGGAGGACAGAAAGAAGAATTAAAAATAGAAAATGCAGCAATTCCTTTCACTGGAGTGTTTTGTGTACTGCCAATAATGTTATTAATGAGCATGGCATGGAAGGGTCCATTCTGTTTGTGAGCTTTAATCCAGAATTCTACTTTTGAAAAATGCTTTGACTGTCCCTGCAATAGCATAGGAGTTCCTAATAATCTTTTTTGCTGAGATCCATCAGTAACATTCAAGAGTTGTGAGCTGCTGAGAAACATATAAGAGAATCACGTATTTTCAGAAATACAATCCAGTTGTATTGCACAGTATGTCTGTTAGTGATCATTTGCCAAAAAGAATGAATATCCATTTAAGTATACATATACATATGTGTGTAATTTCCCCTGAAGATGTTCTGAATTTTGTAGACCAAACTATTAGTCTTGAGGAGAAAACTGTTTTGTTTTTAATAAACTTTATGTTGTCTTAAATTGCTTCCTGTATAAAGAAAGATGTTGCCAGCCTTAAAGGTTACAAAAATATCTTCAGCCATCCCACTTTTACATAAGCCTATGTATAAAAGTATGTGTATGTTTGTAGTTGATATAAAAATTCCTTTGCATTTAATTCAGTGTTTCACCTCAAATTTTACAAATCTGAACAGTTCTCAAAATAACTGTATGAAGTGTGTCTTTGTAGTTTTCCCTGTTGTAGAGGAGGAAATTGAGGAAGATAAGTGAAAGATTTAGTTCTTCTATTGTTTGTCTTATTGTAAAACATATATTATTTTATGTAGTATTTTTATGCACTTTTATTTCTATATACTCATTGTCTTCAAATAAATTAATCTGTGAATAAGGGTTGACACATCCCCATCAAGACTAGAGTTATGACTTAGTGTCAAGCCTTTGCCTCTTTTAGAAATGTTTTGTAGTTCGGATAGTTTGGAGACATTTGCAGTAACCTAGTACTTACAGGTTGCCTCAGATGGATTTGTGCAGTGTAGGTTTTATCATTACATTTGTCAGGCAGTTCTTGTAAAAAGGCTTGTTTGGGTAGCGATGAAGCCTGGCATGCACAGAAACTATTTAAGGGACCACAGGATGTGCAAGGGGGGCATAGGAAAGGAAGAAGGGTAAGATCCTCAGTGAAATATGATTTTTCCCAAGCATTAGCATATCCTCAAGTTAAAAAAGTTACCTAGGTTCTGAAAGAATTTAATTGCTCTTCAGCTGTGGAGGTTGTAATGCAGTCTAAGAAGTCTTTCTATTCCTTAGGCTATATTTTATATGGCTGTGGTTTTATACTAATATTTTACTGGCTTTTTCTTTTAACCATTCATGATTTAAGTAATCTAACATACCACTTCTTTTACAATAGCATTTTATAGTAGCGTTTGTAGATGACACTAAAAAGAATATCTAAATCTTTCTTTGTCATTCTATTACCTTGAATGAGCAAATGCATCCTGTACTGAGTAGTAAAGTTTGGAAAAGAAAAAACTGTATGTACAGGATGACATACCTTTGAAATACTGAATGAAACTCAGTGCATCACTATTGAAACAAGTCTGAATTCACCACAGTAAATGGAAAATGGAATTGACCTCCCCTGTTTAAAAGTCTGTATTAAAATCCATTTGCTGAAATTAAGTTTAGTGTTGAAATACAGCAAACGTATGTTGGCTGCAAACCCTTTTTTGTGTGTGAGGTATCCAGTTTTGCTCGTTGACACAAGTTCAGCCTTTATTACTTCAATGTAAATATGCAGGTATGGGCCAAAAATGCTTCAAAAAGGGTGCCAGGCTTTTAGTAGTAGATTCTTTGAAGTTAATCTTAGTGCTTTCAATAATGAATTTTGGATTGTTTTTAATTTCTTCCAAAGAGAGAGACGGGGAAGTGGGAAAATCTATGAAAACAGAAAGAAAGGGGTATGGGTCAAAACAATCAAGTTGGGGTTTTTTTGCCTTGAATCAGCTTACTTTCATTTTACTATTTTTAAACTAGTACTTATTTCAAGTAGATGAAGAGAGAGTTTTTCAGTCATTTCAATCATTTGTTTCTCTGTGGTTATGATTTTTTTTTGTAGAGCAGTAGCCCATGCAGCATCTGTTAATGAAGTACATAAATCTTCTCCTTGACCCAGTTGCCAGTCAAAGGAGGACCTGCCTGGTAGATATTATTTGTATGCTATTTCTCTACACAGTAGTAATGGAGGCAGTAAAGTTGAAAGGTGCAGAAGGCCAGGGAGCTTAGAAGACATATTTCAATGACCGCACACAGGTGCTTCTCTCATAGGTAGTGTGGCGAATCTCCATTGCTCTGAAACTCTCATCTTCCCTTGCTTTCTTCCTTTGTTTTCTTCAAAATGCTTCACGTTCAGCCTGTCATCCTCATCAAAAAGGTTCTTTTAAGTCAAACAAAAAGACCAAATGACCAAAGGACACTGTCATTTCAGCTGCATTATCTCTCAGGCCATTAAGCAATCAGGGAAGCCCCAGAGGCCTTCGAATTTTAGAAGCTACTGTTCAAGTTTTAAGTAAAAAATGATTGAAACATTAGAATGTGAACTACTGTTTCTGAAAACAACAGGAAGTTGTTAACTCCCAGTGAGGAGCTGCTTTCTTACTAAGCTTCTAGGAATAAATGAGAGAGCTGGCCTCTGGATAAAAATCTATCAAAGGAAGTATAGAAAAATATTTAACGGTGTATTTTTTATCTCAGGGATCTGGAAAAAGCATTTAATGAGTTTGATTGGCAGGAGGTGTAACTCTTTCTTTTCAGTTTCTATTGTGTTGGGAAAGAAAGCCAGAATGTACTTCCACGATCCCTGCAGTTTTATAAGCCCTAAATTCCACTGTACTATATTGGTCTTCCTTTTAAGTATTTTTTTTTTTTGAAAATTATTGTTTTCCTAAGTTCTCTATTGGTTTTGGAGCATATAATTTGCTTCCATAAAGTAGAATGTTTTGATTGGGTTCAAGGCATCAATACCTAGTGCATCTGCTTAGACCAGGGGGCCAGAGGATATCAGGCTTTTTGAGCAAAATAGCTCTTTATTTGTACAGTCTGCTTATTTGCTGGTTACTGGTACAGACTGCACTGGTGAGTGCAGAAAACTCCTCTGGAATGGTACTGTGCCATTGTTATTCTAAGAAATGGGGATAATTGAGAGGTTAAGCAGTACTAGTTATTTTTTCTCCTTTGTTTCATATCCCTTTTAATGTTCAATGCAAAATAAAAGGCATGAAGTCTGTGGCAATAAAAACTGTTAAGAGCTATAACTCCTTTCTCGCTTCAGTAGCTTGACATGACAATAAATGCAGTTCTTCTGTGGAAAAGGTGAAGCAATCTACCTTGAAAACTCCTTGCACTCTAGTTCCTTCTATTGAAAATTTGAAAGCAGCCTTCCCTCTTTGTCTTCCGGTCCCACCAACACGCTTTTTTATAGTTGTTTAATTCATTGCTCCTTGAATTTCTGTGCCATCATTTCTGTTGACTGCAGTGAATATTTGTTAATGAAAGTACAAGGCTCCAGTCAAGTGTACTTTCACTTGTTATTAAATCTTATAAACTATCAAATCTTATCAAGAAGCCCATGGCTTATCAATAGATGAAAATATTTATTATAACAGACTCCTTTTTGCCTATTCCATATCTACCATGCTGTATATTAATTTTTCTGTGACTTGTGACATAAGCACTCAACTACTGAGTGAATGCTGATACAGAAATGCAGTTTTTTCTTGTTTTTAAATTCCACCACCAGCATGGTCACACATGCAGACACACTTCTGAAGACACACACACAAACGTATATTCCTACTGGAGAGGATAAAACAGAGATAGAAAAACACCTGCTGCATAGTAGTCTAGTATAGGATGGAGTGGGACTCCACATGTCTCTTAACACAGCGAAAGGAAAAGGAAGAAGAAGAAGGGAGCCTCTCTGAAGCTAAAGGAGTGCAGAACAGACAGCTGGAGATCATAGCATCATGGAATGGTTCAGGTTGGAAGGGACCTTAAAGATCGTCTAGTTACAAGCCCCTGCCATGGGCAGGGACACCTCCCACTAGACCAGGCTCCTCAAAGCCTGGTCTTGAACACTTCCAGGAATGGGGCATCCACAACTTCCCTGGGCAACCTGTTCCACTGTCTCACCACCCTCCCAGTAAAGAATTTCTTCCTATTGGATAGATATTGAAGGATGAGTAGTTAATCTCATTCATACTATAAGAAGATAGCATGCAATGCTTTTTCAGGTCCCAGGCGGACATGTAATGAGACAGGGATCTGCTGGAGGATTGGTGGAAGAGTAGGAAGCTTGAACCAGTCTGTATCAAAAACATGTTTCATTTCTGGAAAGTTTTAGAAACCAAGTATTGAACACTGAAACTGGTATTTTTGTTTTGCTGTCATTAAAAATATTTTTAAAATCATGGATTGAACTAAAGAAAAAATCCTGAGACTGGGTTGGAAATGGCAAATGTAATAGTAATAATAGAAAAAGCTCACTCTTCAATCTGTTTTAGGAATTTTGATTCTGCAGGGCACACATCAGTTGTGTTTTCAAATCTCTTCCTGCGGTTCTGAGCACCAGCCAAAAATTCATGTGTTTCTGTCCTTTTGATGTAACCAAGATTATGCGTTTGTATCTTCTGTGCACCTACGGCGTTACTGAAAACAGAAACTCTGGGTGTTTTCTTACAAAATGAGAGACTTAGCAATATTAGATTTTCTCATCTGTGTTTTTATGTGCTGTTTTACAAGTTTAGCAGAGTGGGGTTTCCTTTATGGTGTTTTTTTACAGTATTGCATCAAAACTCTAATATGATCAGTAAAATTCTGGTTTATCTAGCAAGTAGGAGGATGGGAAGGTGCACTGAAGACAAGGCAATGAGGGCTTACGTTCAGGAAATACAGGTATTACAGTGTGTTGAGCAGTAAGTTGTAGTCAGGAGGCCTTTGACTTTATCAGAAGACATTTTCTTATCTTTAATAATGTGGCAAGTTTTTCTGTCACTGTATCTTTGGCCTTACTGGCATGTATGGCAGCTACTCAATTAACAAGAAATTTAATTGTTGATTCAGACTGTCATGTTTGCTTAAATTCATTTATGGCAATAGTAAAGCCAGTCCTTGATTTTTTCATGCTCAGGCACTGGGTGCATAGCCATATACTCTCTGTACCATGGAATCTCTATAGGACTATTTGTGTTGAGATTCGTAGATTTTCAAAGAAAAACATCGTATGTGTTTGTAGAAGGGGAGAGGACAGCCTTATTGATTAATAAAAGAAAGCAGGTATGTCACAGAAAGGAAGGGAAACCTCCTCTAGCAGGTTCTTGCTCGGGACACTGAGCCTTATGCTTCTTCCTGGGTACTGAATTAGTCAGCAGTGATCCCTTTGCAGCTTGTGATGCAATCTGATTATTTTCGTGAGCAACATTATAAAGTTCAAAAAAGCACCCCATCCTGTTCCCAGCAAGAGCATTGCATGAGAAATGGAAAACCATGTCTAAATTACAGTCTAAATGTTTATTGATGCATTTTAGGTAGCTCGTGTTCCCCTGCCTGGTGTTTATGAACTTGTCTGATTTATGTATTGGCATAAATCACTGACTTCTGAATACGATTGTATGAATTTACGTCAGGATTCACTTAAAATTTACTTGTTGCTGTGAATGTTAACTGAGATGTTTATCTAGATTGTTGTATATATCAGTTTTATGTTTCTCAGGTTACATCCATTTACATAATGTTTATTAAGGCAGGCACGGTTATTCTGCCAAATATTCCGGTTTCCTTTTCTCTGCTCTGGAATATTGTAACAAAAACTTGAGGATATAAGGGGAGTAAAGGACAGGTTAGTAAGAGTCTTTTGGTGCTGGGTTTTTTCTTTAAAGTTTTCACCATAAGTCGGTCATATCCCAGAGGGAGAATAAAATATGTAAAAGAAAAGGGAATATTATTTCAGTGGTAGAAGCTGTTCACATTCACTGGAAATTCTTGTAAAATTGATGCAAGGTGAAATGTTGGCATTGTAAACTAGTGTATGTAAACACTGGCTGCAAACATGGCCAAGTTTAGCAAATGCCAAAACCACATTGCTCAGTAGTTCAGGGCTCGCATAGTGGACACAAGACTAAAATGAGTGTAGGAACTTTGAAACAATATTGTATTTTATAATATTCTGTGTAACTTCTTGTCTTATGATTCAGCGTATCTGATCCTAATATTTTGCAGCAAGCATAGGTTAGACTGGGGAATGTTGTTCCAGTCAGAAACTTGGCTCATGACTTCCACAAATTACAAATTTCAAAAAAAGAAAAAGTTTGACTTTTGTAACTGAATACTTTGTTGTTATGTGCTGAAACCACCTTTTGCCCTCAAACTGCAGGAATTGAATTAACTTAGGCAATGTGTGGCACGTCATTTAGTTGTGAAAACATGATTAAACTAATTTGGCAAATTGGTTTCCTTTTTGAATTTGTCTACATGACATTGGACTGTCTGGTTCGCATTTCTGTTTGTCTCCACAAGACCACTATTCCCTTACACTGCTGGTTACGCTCTTACTGCGGGTGCTGTAGCTGCTGGTAGGGATGAATGCGTTGTATGCTGTTTTGTCCCAAATGAAAAGGAAGACTGAATCTTGCAAGCTACATTCAGTCCTCTCGCTGCCAGGTTGCCTCAGCCTATGGCTGTTGTGGTTGAAATGTAGGAAAGCAGTGCCTGTATCTAAAAGGTTATTATTACTCGTGTCATCTGTGGTAGCTCTGTCTGATGGGAGCTGCTGAGTTTGACATCTCAGGTTCCTTAGGAGCCTTGAAGGTGGATGATCCCACTGGGATTGTCACAGTCCAACTGATTCTGCTTGGTTGGTTGTTGCCAGCTGGTGCTGGGCACTGGCAGGCCCTTTTTGCAGTGGCGTCATATAGGTTATCTAACAGTCTCTAAAAATCTGGATTCCTCTGCCCTGACTTTGGAGCTTTCTGCAGAACCTAGAAACATTGCTGGTTCTTGGAACCCCTTCCTGAGGATCCCTTACTATTTTCAGTTCTACTTTCCCCTCAATGCTTGGAGCCTTTTTGGTGAAGTCATGGTAGAACTGCCTGTATTACGGTTAAAGGCGGATTTATAGCAATAGGATTATGGAGACAATATATCTATAAGAGAATTCAGATAATTTAGAATGTTTTTAAAACAAATATAAATCAAATACTGGCTTTTTAAGAAGTCCTCTGAACGTTACTGTTGCAAAACTATAAAGGTGGCAGTGGCCGCAAGGGTGGCATACAAAATTAGCATTTCTCAGGGAATGAATTATAAAATGCCAGCTGTGTGAAAAATCATGCTGATCATACTCAGCCAAGGGAAAAAAAAAAAAAAGGTCACCTGCCAGTAATCCCGAACATGGCTGTTGAATGGATTTGACCCTAATTTCAGCTTTGTTCTTGTCTGGCAGGTGCCTGGAGGCCTTTCAGTCTGCTTTAGAAGACCTTGTTTTAAAAACAGTAGTATTTGTCGCCTAATTATGAATGCAGATTTTGCATGTGTTTGTGATTTACAAGGCCTTGCTTATGTGAAACAGGCTATAAACTCTCCTTGGAAATGTATAGTAGTCTGGAGTAGATAATTACACTTTGAGAAAAGAGCCTCTGTTTCCAGTGAAAACACTGCAGAGTTATTTCAGAAATGCTCTGACCTCAGACGTTTCATATAACTTACACAAAATGCTTTCACATTTGTGCAGCAGCTAGCGGCTTGATCTCTGCCATCTCATAAACGAAAGCACAGAAGTCTCCCTGGGAAAAATGCAGGATGTCTATGCTGTGGCCTACAAAGCTAGTGTTATTTTACTCACTCTGTTCTTTGTGTCTATATCCTTAAACAGAAGAAACCTTGCCCTCCTTTAAACAAATCTGTCCCCTAATCATACCCCGCCCCCGCAAAGCCAACTTTCCCTCAAATTTTTCTTCCTCCCTGCCTCCACTCAGTGTACACATTAATAAATTCTGCAGTAAAAACCTTGGGAGAATTTCTCAGCACAAATGGAGAGAAGATGTCAAAGGCTGAGGATAGGAATTTTCTTTTTAAAGTTGCAAAAACAATAGAGAACAATTGAAACAATGGGGGAAGAGCCAGAGATGGGTGAACAAGCCATGAAAGAATTGCATTAATTTTGTTTTGATGAAACCCCACTGGTTCTCTTCACTAGCACCCAAAAGAGCTATTTTTGTTTGCAATTGTTTGTTTGTTTTTCAAGATTCTTGGTGGAAAGCAAAAGCATTGCAGATACAAGTGCAGAGACCTGTGAGAATGTTCACACCAGAAATGCTCTTGTGGCCTTTTGAAAAGCTGTTTTTAACTTCTGGTACAGTAATGTTGTCAGGTATTGACAAAGACTTTGTATGAAAAGTTTGTATGCTGAAAGGATGACTTAATAGAAACTATGGTGTGTGGCACTCAAGGAGGGCAAACACCAAGCAGTCATAATTGCTGGCTTTGCCCAAGAGAGAGCAATGAAAAAAACCCTGGATTTCTGAATATGATGTGGACAGGTAGTTTTCAGAAAACCCTGCACAGGAAAAGGAGAACAAAATTTAATTGAGATTGCCCTTCAGCCTTATTTAAAAAATGTGTTTGGGTATGGATTGTGGTTTCAGAGAACTCTTAATGGAGGAAAACACGCAGGGGAGAGGCAGGGGGCCACTGCTGCCGGTGGAGACAACTGAGCACATTGCCAGCAGTTGTACCAGGGAGATGTTCTAATAGCCCCGCAGACCTGCTGGCTGAACCTCTCATGTCAGCACGCTCTAGCTTGTTTCTGTTCCAGTGAGCCCGCTTCGCTCGGGCAGCTGGTGCCATCTTAGTTTGTACCAACTGGCAGAGCTGTGGCAGGAACGCCTCGGAAAAGTTGTGAGCCAAACCCCATCAGAAGCAGGGCTACCCTCGGGCATACGAACAGTGTTGAGCATCTGGATGAAGGCACGAACAACTCCCACAATCGCGGCATGATCCAAAAGCCAACATCTGTCTGCAGTCTTGGTCATGTCATGTTTATCTGTAATTTCACGCCTACGACCCAAGAAATAGGATTCTGACTGTAGCACATAGGGGTCATATTATTTGGAGTTTGCAGCCAGTAAGAGATTCAGAGCCAGTAATGGTCTGATAATTCAAGGAAACTGAACACACAAGCACAGCTCTTTGCTTGTGCTCGTTGTGCCCTGTGTAGAAGGCAGTAACAGCCAGCATTGAGTGATTTTAGTTCTTCCTGTTCTGCAGTTACTGTGTTACTGATGGTATGAGTTTGGGAATTCACAAGCTCGATGGCATGTATGCGGGTTTTAAAATGGGCCTGCTGAAAACGTGCTCTACTGTAATGTCACATCAAAGTAAGTACATGTGGAGTCTGTGGCTAACAGTAAATGTTGCTGCATGTAGTTTCCAGTGCCTTGGAAAGGGGTAGTAAGGGGTAAAGGGTTTTAAAAAAAAAAAACAACAACAAAAAACAGTTGGACAAATCTTAAAAGTGCAGCAAGGTTGTATCCATTTATTAAGTCATTTTGTTTAATTTGTTTTCAAAGAGGACAAGTTCTTGCAGGGCAAGTGGAGAAGGGTCATAGTTAATTGAGCAGACGGTTTCCCCTCAGCTTGCAGTGAGCACTGTCCTTTCTAAAGGAGATGTGGGGATGTCAGGTAGCAGGCTTGTTTCTATGTCCTCTGCAGCAGACGGAAGAGATGGCAGGCTATGGAAGGAGAGGCATATGCTTTAACTCCTTGAAAGATTTAGCAGCAGATGCTCTTCTCTGGCATGCATCAGAAGCCCTTAAAAATAAGCAGAAAATTGGCTACAATGGGGATTCTCAAAGACTTGCATGTGGTTGATCCCATCTTTAATAGAGAGCAGACTGACCTTCCTTCCATTTCCATTTATGTGAACCACATGAATTTTTACTGGTGCAAATTCTGAAATGGTTCAGACGTGCTCAGCTCAACTGTGTTGTGCTGGGTTATTTCTAATTATGTTACTGGTGGCAACCTTTTCTTGTGCCGCATGCGCACACATACACGCACACATTCTTTTTCTGTTATAACAGTGGACCTTGCTAGCTTGGATGGCTCCTTCTCTGTATCCAGCTGCTTTCATATGTACCTCAGGTCCTTCTTTGTAATGAAACACCTGCATATCTTTCAGAAAGCTGGAGGTAGAGTCTGCACTGTGTAAGCAGCCAGTTCTCTGCAGATGGCTAGCATTTTTTATTCATGAGACATTAACCTGAAAACTAGTGTTTTAGAAACCTGCTGGTAGCTTTCTGGAAGGTGCTCAATAAAAATGGAGTAGGAAAGGACCTCGCTGTTTTGTGATTCTGTCACCTTACTGTTTGTCTGGTGGTAAGTAACAATAAATATTACTTCTGCAAAATCATGTTATGCAAAGAGCTCATTTTGCCTAAAACAGTGTGCGTGAGACTAAACATCAGCTTCAGCATTGCCAAAGATAGGAATGAAAACACTACTTTTAGATTTCCTGATCCATTTTTCTTTGGCAATCTAAGACAAGGAGGGTGCCAAAATACATGGCAGATTTATACGCCTGTGAATTTATTAGCTGCACTTGCAAAGAAGTTTTACAGTCTTAGAAAACATTTATTATCTGATACGAGATGAACTATTGTCCCTTGCTGAAATCAATAGGAATTTTGCCATTTCAGGCATAGTTTTGCTTGTCTAAGTGGTGGGATTCAACGCATGGGGTGAGCAAACTATTCAAGAAATAACCGCCAAGTGCCTAACTATTACTACAGTGAAGAAGCCGTCTCTGGAATAGCCCTGGCATTTGGAGTGAGAAACGATAAGGAAATACCTTGTTAGGAAGAAGCGGCAGGTTGGCGCAGGCCTCTCTCTTGCCGTGCACCAGGACTTCAGCAGTATCGGTAATTCATCTTTGCTTCTGTTTCTTTCAGGGCCCTCCCGGTCCAAAAGGCGAGAAGGTGAGTTGATGTACGGGTGACACTCGCAAGGTGAATGGAAAGCCCTCCCAGCATGGACTAAAGAGACCGTTTGTATTGACGCAGTGTAATGTTAGAATATGTAAGAGAGCTGGGTAGCACACAGATGCTGTGTTAAACCTATCATCTCATCTTTCCACTTTGCAGGGAGATCAAGGTGATCAGGGCCCTCGGGTAAGCATCTTAAAAAAAATGTTACACTTCCCCTTCGCTGAGTAGGCAATTAGTCTTTAGCGCAAAACTAAATTAAATACACTGTCTGAGCTAATTATGCTTATTAGCTGCATTTACCCTGCATGTTGAAGTAAATGTCTGCAGGACAGTAATACTGAACATGACCAGATAGTGTCTGGGAAGGTTTGAGTAGCAATAGTAAGTAATGCATTAAAATATACAATTTCCATTATGGGTGGAAGCAGGTTTCACAGTGATTTTGCTCTGCTCTATAAAAGCTGGCTTTCCTAACCAAACCTTTCAGTTTCCCCAGCAATGTTGTCACGCCTTGCATGGGCTCCCACAGTGCACAGGGCTGGTGGGTTTCTAATAAATGTACTTCTAGATTTCATGTAAAATGTATCTAGTATTTAATGAATTGTAAACAAATATCACGTATGCACGTATTAGCGTTTTTTCCTGACACGTGTGTATTTAATATTTTTAATAATAACAATATTATCACCTCGTAAATACATCCAGACAAGGAGACAGAACATGGTTTAGTTGTGGAAATATAAAGGTTCTTTTAATTTTTTAAGTACCATGTTTATTTTAACAGAGAACTAGAGGAATACAAGAGTGAAAGTTCAGATAGATTGGCTGTGCCAGTTGATTCTTCTTTACATCTGTGCTTCATTAGGAAACGTTTGGTTACATTGTTATGATGATATAGTGACTCTCTTCGGTTACACATTTATAAATTTTTCCATAACAGCATGTTCCATGGATTTATTTTTTTTTGTCAACTATATTAAATATTTTGAATTTGCAATTTTATTTTATTATATTATTTTTATGTTATTTTATGTTACGTTATGTTATTTTTTGCAGTCAATAAGATTATCTAAAGTCACAACATGCTTTTGTAGTTGAATTTGGTGTTGGTGCTACTGGTGTTGTATTACCTACAGGGTTCAATTAGGTGTCCTGGTATACTGGGTGATATGAGTGCACATTATAAAGACAGAGATCTATTAGTGAACAGCTTTAAATATTATTTCAGTCAAAACTCGAAGAATTGGAAAACAAGAAGAATTAAAGAAATACAAAGGAAGCAGAGAGTGAGGATGTGAGGAACATGTTTTATCTAGGCTAGCTAATACACAGACTGAAAGTTCTGAATAATGTAAACATTTCCTTTTAACTTCTAAGCAAATTGAGTATCTCTCAGAAGCCGTGCTGGGCTCTATATATTGTTTGGTTCTGTGCTACAGAACCTCATGGGGAACACAAGGAGGGAGGGCAGAGGAGGAGAGTAGAGCAGTGCCTGTGGCTTAGAAGAGGATGGTCCGTTCAGAAAGCGTAAGTCAGAGGTCGGTGCATAGGTCCTTGCGATAAGTCACCTTACATTCAGAAGAACTGGTGTTCGGTTCAGACCAGGAGAGCAAATTTGATGGAGGTATCAGAGAGGGATACAGTAACAAATACGGAAAAGCAATGTTGTGAGGACTGAAGCTGAAGATAAAAATCTGGAATTAAGAGTGGTGGAGAAGTTTCCAGGGAAATACCCAGAGGTTTGAACACAGAAAAACAAATGAAGTGGTACCAAAACAAGGGAATGATGGTGCTGGTTTTTCTCATGGCAGCATAGAATGGGAGAGCAGCAGACAGTTCTGGAGGGAAAGCAAAGGTGCCAGAGCTTCCAGTGGTCCAGAAGTCTTGGCAAAATTTTGGAGAGATGTAAGAACTAGAAATGGTTAAGTGTGTGTGGCTTTCAGTCCCTGGGCTGGAAGCGTTGGCAATACCCAGTAAGAAGGTGCAAGTTTGTTCAGTGTTACCTTGTCAGCGGCACACCCGCAAGGACTGCAGTGGAGTATCTGCCACACAGAGACTGTTATGTCCCAGTTTGCCAAGGCATCCTCCCTGGAGGGCAGTAGACTCCTCACTGGACCGTACAAATCGTGGCTATGGCTACTTTGTGGTTTTGGTAAATCAAGTGCAGCTAAAAAGCAAAAAATATCCAAGCTAAGGAATTCACATTTAAGGACGTCACAAAGTCGTACCTGCAGCAGCAGCTGGCAGTTGAGACTGAGTTCTATATCTGAATATAGAAAAGAAACTGAATAAGGTCAGCAGCAGAGAGGAAGAGGTGATGAACAGCACCTTGTGGACCAGCTGAACCTTCACTGATTGTTTAGTCAGTGCATATTGTAATAAAGTACCTCTTTTTCTTTTTTTTTTAAATATACGACTATAACTTAGGTAATTTGCCCAGTCTTGTTGGTTTTCCCTTTATCTATTTTGAAGTGTGTTTGAATGTGTTCTACAGCAGCTTCCCCTTTTTTGCCCTGTGTGTTTCACAAATAATAAGTACTACGATGCCTTTGACCATTTTATGTTTCATGGTGCAGCAGTTCTCTCTTCGGCTGTCCTCAGGGTGAATCTGCTCAACTTGCTGTGACAGAGGATTTACAATATAATTAATGGAAATTATATGTGTAAGCCAGCCAGTCATGCACCAAATGAAACTAAACCCATTTAAACCTGGTTGGTTACCTTTGCACATAGTTTTCCAACACTGCCTATGTAAAATAAATGCTTTCGGAGATGCCACCATACCATATTATTTTAGAGGGATATTGTACCTAAAAGTGACTGTGGGATGACATCAATGTTTGGATTTGACAATTTACAGAACGTTTTAAAGCTAATTCATCTTTTACAGATAGGGAGCCTGAAGTTTCTTTTTTTTATATATTTTTACATACTGGTTTGAAACTAACAGTTAGCTTAGCAAAGATTTTTATTGTTCCAAGTCATTTTAAATACTGAAATTTCAAAATGACCCTTATCCTTACAAATCTGCTTTCTTTCCTCCAGGCATTTTCATTAGTAAAAGAAACCGAAATAAAATGTAAAGACTGTCCAGATCAAGATGAGACCTTAAACTTTTAAAATCCTGCTAAAATGAAAAGAAAAATATTTGTGAAACACGATATTGTTGCTTTCTGTCCCCACCCAAGATTTCACCTTGCGTCTTGAGACTTTTGAGAGATCCTTCTTTCTGACGTCATTTCAAAACTGTAAAACCATTAATCAGTTATCTTGAAACTTCTTATTCACACTCACTGGACATGCTAAATATATCGTGAACTACTTTGAAGTTCAGGTTTTTTTGAAGATATCTTCAATAGATCAATACCTTAGTAGGAACCCAACCCTGCAAATACAGCCCAGGGGCCAGGCACTTGTTTTTATAATAATTGGTCTGATTTTTTTTTTGTCTTTTTTTTAAGAATCTGGGTTTTTTTCCTTAAGTATGCAAAAATAATCTGTTGATCAGTCTCCTTCATTATACAGAGATAGCATAAGGGCCCTGGTTCATAATGCCATGTGGTTTAATCTACTTGTGCCCATACTGCCTGTAGAAAATGGGAGCCAAAACAACATTCCAGTAACGTGAGTGATGTCGAGTTTGAGTTTGAACAGCAGGTTAATACAGCTTTTGGTCACGTGAGGTTGCAGATAAGGTAGTGGTGGATGCATTCAAAAGTCCTGATCTTATTTGAAGAAATGCTTTTTTGATCTCTTTATATATTTTTGTATCAGATCTCTGCTTGTTAGTCTGAAGTTCTGGTAGACTAAGCATTTAGGTCAAATGCAGAACTAACTTTCCTCAATACCAGTGTAAGAAACAGTAGTAATGTTAGTAAATCTTTTGGATGCTTTTATTTTTGCAGAGGACATGGCTTCATGACATGTCCACGGAGATTTGCATTACTGTACTGAGCCACGACAAAATTAAAAATGATGGGTTTTAGCCTGTGGACTATTAGAATAAATGCTGATGTCAGTCCACTGCTCGGTTCCAGTTGCTCAGCTCTCCCCCAGTTTAAAAAAAGCCTTTGAAGATTTTGTAATGGTAGGATTGCAAAGGATATATTGTCCAAGTAGAGATTGTACCCTGATTAATGGAAATAGATCTTTCGAGGTGAATGTTTGGGAATGGAACAGCTAGTACTGAGTGTCTCAATCAGTCTGTTCTCATCCTTCTGTAAATGACATTATAAATATCTTCTGTCCTTTAGTTCAGCTACATAAGAGATTCCCCGCTTATCAGGTCTAGAAATCATCAGCCAGCAGCTGCCTTTAAATTGGTTTTGGTCTAGGTAAAATGAGAAACCACCCAGAAGCCATACTTCAGTATTTCCATAAAATTATTTTCTCCTTTCGGTATGTTTAAGTAATTTTTCCCAGAAGCTGGGTCTGCACAGAACTGATAGCATCTCTAAAATATCTTCATCAGAAGATATTAAGTTCTAGAAAAGAAAGGTACTCAGAAGTTTATTTTATTGTGTTAACCTTTATTGACTTGAAGATTAAAAAGATTCCATGTGTACTGTTAAAAGAGTTAGGTTTGGGTAGTGATATAGTGTTCCTTTGTATTTAACCCTTTCCGCTTCCCTGTTTACTTTAACTACATTTGCTACTTCTTTGCTGACAGCTAGAGAGAAATCATTGTTTTACGATAGAAATTTTGCAGATTCTACTCTTCTGTGCTGGAAAACTTATTTTAAAATTAACTAATATTGACAGAAATGGTCGTGGAAGCAATCTATTTAGTGAAATAACTAAATACAAATATGTATGTATATATACATATAACCTATCTTTTTAGAACTGAAGTATTGCTTTACTTGTTACATTATAGACACAACTTTTAAACTGTCCCATATTAAAGGGAAATTAAATATATCCAAGCAAAACATTTAGACCTGATTGTTTTTTACGAAAATTTTTAGCAGTCTGGTTTCAATATGTGTGTATTATTAGTTAAAATGTTTCTAAGGAATATATAATAAGTATTTTGGGCCTTTTCCTGCTCCTACCGGTAATAAATTGAAAACCTATATTCAAGTCATTAGAATCAGTACCTCATTCATAAATCAGAAAATGCTAGTTGCTGAGTGATGATTAAGCCATGATCATTAACTTTTCACCCTCTTTTAAAGCCATCTTATTTTCTGTTATGTTTTATTCGAAGGTTGGCACACTTTTTTTTTGAGAAAGGAACAGATTTGCTTCACAAAATAGATACTAGTATATAAATTAATCTGGGTTCTTGCGTTCACCAAAAGCAAGACTCCATTTTTTGGAGGCATTGCAAACCATGGCAAATGTAGGTAAATCAGTGATGTAATAGGAAGCTTTGTTCCCAAACAGTGCATGCTTCTAATTGTTACCCTCATTCAACCCCTTGTCAAGCAAAAATGTGTGGTATTATAGTTGGGTATTATGTTAAATATGATTTTACATAATTTAAACATATTCTGTGAATTTCTTCCAGGACTGTCCTTGACGTTTGATTATATCCTACTAAAGTTTCTATTAATTTCTTCTATAAATACTGCTTATGAATTTTATCTGCCTTTAATAGCACTGTGTAGCTTTCATTATCATAAATTAGCCTTGTGCCCGGCTTTTTCTTTTCTGATCAAATACTCATTGGTTTCATTTATGTGAATATGCTGTCAAAAGCTGCAGCAGAGGTGGTGATACTCTTATGTGTGTATAAGTGCATATTTTCTGGTTTACTATGTGTTACTTCAAACATATAGTACAAACACAGTACTGCTTTAAATTCATGCTTTACCAGTATGACTACCCACATAGTTGTTTATTCTGTTATTAATTCTCCTGCGTAAACCAAATTATAGTTCAAGTTATAAACGATATATAACCACTGTTTCCAACTATACTCTTAGTGTGCCACAATAAGAAGGCTAAAAAAACTTTCATGATTCCTTCCGTTAACTTTCACCAAAGCAGCATCACTGAGAAAAATGCCGGATGTCTGGTTTAATGCCAATTTGTCTGTGAGCAGTTAATTTAACTTCTGGGACTTTGTTTCCTTATCTGCCAAAAGGCAACAGGGGTATTTACCTACTCCATTCCTGGGACTAATTATCTGTTCTGCTTCACTTGTATTAGGCTGTTGTGGCTCCCCGGTTTTCCTCCATTAAACTGAAAGTAGAGTAAGAAATTGGAGCAAGGTGACTGGGAGCTCTGTAACTAGAAGAGGTTAGGAAAGAACTTGGATTGTACTGGCTGCCAACTTTGGCTGAAGCATTGGGACGCTCAGACTTGAGATGTGCCTCCTTTCAGAGTTCACAGGAGCGTCCTTTTGGCTTTGGGTGACTCTCCAGGGCCGAGCTATGCCTTTGATGTTCCGCTCCTGAGGTTCCCCTAGGGAATGCAGAACAGCTGTCACACTCCAGAGAGAGCGCCACATACCTGCTCCCAAGACGAGGATGTTGTCATTCCTGTCTTAAGAGCTAGGCAGTGCGTGTCTTCACTCACCACCAGTTGGTTTGCATCTTGCCCCTTTTTAGTAGTGCCAGAGGAATGGTGAGGAAGGAAGTCTCTGTACATCCTGTTCCTTTTTCTACAGCCCTGTCCTGTGACTGAGAAAACATCATGTAGCTGTTTTATCTCAAACCGCAGCTGTCCCACAAAAGTGCTACAATATTGAACGCTGGAGTTGGACCAATTTGATCGAAAACAACTCTTTAAAAATATTTCATCCAGTCCTAATAAATATCATAGAAGTGGCTTGAACCACTTACTTTGGGTATAAAATTTTAAGAGAAACATAAGCCAGGACAGAATATTTTTGCTGTGGGAACCATCTTGGTTTTGGGGAGGACCAGCCTATCTGGAAGTTAACTGGATGCCCACAATCAGTTTCAGTGAGAGTAATAGGTTTGCCTTCAGGTAGGATATTTTGTGTAGGTCAGATGGTGATCACTCATCAGAAATTGTAACGGAGTTGTGTGGAAAAGATATTTGCCTCACTGAAAATTCATCTAATACTCGGAGAAGTGCTGGCTTTTTCCAGATTTGTTTATATTGAGTGCAGTGACAGGTAGAGTTTACTGTGAAAATACAGAGGTCATTATAGAAAATAACACTTTTATAATGATCTGTTTGTGTTAGTTCTTAAACATTACACTTTTATTATTTTAATACAAAGTCTGAGTCGTTACATAGTGTATTCAAATTAAAACTCATTGCTGAATGATTGCCTAAGTGAAAAGAAATTCTTGGATCTTTGTCTTGTTGTGGTGCACTGTTTTAGTTAGCAGATTTGCTGATGGAGAAAGCAGCAGTTATGATAAAAGGGATTATATAAAAGAGCTCCTGCTGAGAATCCATGGCACCGTACAGGGTGATACCGAACACTGTATTCCCCAGGGCAAGTACAATAATTAGCTGCAGGACTGGCACTCGGTCTGAGGGATTAATTAGAACTGGAGGTGGTGTTGGGGGAAGGTAAAGCGGCCATAAAGAGTGTCAGGATCACTCTGGCCTGAAGCCTGTGTGATTTGATGTGAAATAGCAGCAGCTGGCTGTAACCTTAGGAAGTGCAAGTGAACAGCAGGTGGTAATTCCTGTCTCATTTACTATGTCTTCGCAGGAACATGTAAGCTTGTGCGGCTTGGGTTTATTGGCAGGTCAGAAGGAAAATCCTAAGGAGGACTGTGACATTTACTATACTGAGCAAACGCAATAGTCAAAATGGAGCGTACGAGGCGTAGCGTAAAACCAGTAATGCTGTTACTTAATGTTGTTATACTTGCCTTACGACAAGGTTATGATGACCTTATAATACCGACCTCATGTAGACAAATGCACTGTGAATACACTGAATGTACTGTAAAAAACTCTAGGACTGCTAGTGGGAATTACATCTTTGAAGGCTGTGATGGATGTAACAGGAGAACTATTTAATCCAAGTAAAAAATCAGACAGAGGGTATGATAGGATGTTCTGGCATCCTTTGGTTTTCTCAGTAGTCATTGTATGGGGACAAGTAGGCTTTATCTACATTTCCAGATAGGTAAGCAGGACGCTGCATTATGTGGTCCCATGCTTGTTAGCCTCCACCGAGCATCATGTTTTGCTTGGCATTTGGGCAAAAATTGCAGCAAGGCATGCAACAAATGTGCTAATTTAGAAATTGTAACCAGCTAGCAGTTCAGGGTGAGCTTGAGTTGCTGTCAGCAGAGGAATTGAGTGGGCCAGTGGTCGCTGTTGATCACTGTAGTGTTTTGTATTCTGTGAGGGCCTCCCAGGGTGCAGAAGAGGAGCCCTTCCTATGTGTGGCTCAAGAATCAAACCAAATAAAGAGAAAATTGAGTAACTTTGAATCCATCGTTGAGAACAGCTTTAGATAGAGAAAAAATAAAACAGATCTAGGGGATATTTGTGGCTATATTTATAGCAGAGTGACAGGAAAGGAAGAGAACTCATTTTGTGGGAAGGATAGCTCTTTTTATGCCTTTTTAGAAACTCATTGTGTGCCAACATTATCTTTCATGGATGCCAGAAGATGCGATGCCTTCTAAAGCCTCCCACGCATATGAAAACTATGTACCCATTATAGCTTCTTTGCTGGGTTCCATTTAATATTCCTGTGTTTCTGGCTCTCTCCAAATATGTGTGTTACTTACAGGGAGATGATCAAGGCCCAAGCTGGCATTGCACGTCTCTGACCATTAGGTCTGAGATTACGCCTGCTTTGGGCAAAGGAAAGAAAGCTTTGTCCTACTTGGGAACAAGCTGAAAGAAGTTACTAAGCTGCTGATGGAATAATGGAGTTGTCCCCTTTTCTCATGTGTTGTATATATAGGGAGAAAACTGCAGTACTGATAGCTACTCTTGAACTTGTCTGTGTGGGGTTGGGAAGCATTGAGAATGCTGGGGCTGGACTGTGAAGTGCTCTTTGTAAATGTTTTTGTGTAGAGCTACACAAAACTTTCAAAATTCTTTCATTTCTTCTCAAGGAAAAAAAAAAGGTCTTTCATGGCAAACCAGTACATTTTCTGACTAAACTCCTTTCTTAATTAATTCTCAGCTCTCTGTGTTCAATATGAAATCAAATCTAATAAGAGTTTTGAGTTTCCACTTTGTAAAATGTCAAATTGCAAATATGCTACATTTAGAGGCAACTGAAAATTACTGTGCTGTAATCCTAAAGGCTGATGAGTAAAAACGAAGCTGTTAAAAGATTTTTTGTTCATCCCTTTTTTTAATAAATGAGATTTAAAGTTTATTGCTTGCTACTCAGATTTTAGTTCTTTTGTAGGTTTCTTATTTGTACTCATTTCCATTACACGGGTATTGTAGTTTTATCTAGAAGAGGAATGGACCATGTGCACAGCAGGCCTAATGAGTCACAGATGTAAAGATTCTGGCACGTTACCATCTAATAATGTCTTTAACTTATATTCCATAATAAGATAAATGCAAATTTGATACATATGTTTTCTAAACGATGTATCATTCCAGTCTTAGCAGTGTCTCAGGAGCGAGTGTCTTTAAATGTTTGGAGTTTTAGCCTTTTTTGGTTTTGTTTTCTTTTTATTTGTTTCTAAAGAGGAGATTTCAGGTCACCGAGCAATGCAGTTAGCCACACCACAGTTCATCAGCACTAAGTGGGAAGGCTGGCAAAACTGCCACTGGGCTTTATGCGATCCACTTATAGGGTCTCCGCTTCCTTGTCTCCTGGGTGTATATCAGGAATAAAGCTGCTGAATGCAACTCAGTGGTGCTGTTGAAGGACATGTATGCATCAGAAAGTTACTCTGCCATTTTTTGTAAAGACCGCTGCGGTCTTTGTGATCCAGAGAATCTCTGATGTGATTGCATGTGGAGACGAATAGAGCAAATATTTGCCATGTTAAAAGAATCTGCTGCAGCTGAGAGACCTTGGCAGGCTGTCGTTGCCTGGTGGTGCTTTCCACCAGGCCAGCTGGGCTGAAAAGGGCCCATGAAAGGGCTGAAAAGGGCAATGTGCGTTGCCCCGGTAGAGCCTTCGTGCAGGACTTCTTGGAAGCCACCTTGTCTGGCAGCCAAAGCCAGGCACAGCCTTCACTTTTGGAGTTGCCAGGCTTCAACCCTGCAGCCATACACTCTAGGCCTCACAGAGGGCCTGTGCCACCAGCTCCACCTCATAGAGGTGGCATGTGTGTGTGCATGCACGTAGGGAGCTCAGAGCTACCAGACTGTATTTTATTCTGTGTTCCTCAGCCTTATGTCTCTTGGCCATTGAACAAGCCTCTGCTTCAGACAGTGTGCTATGCTAAAGGCAAGGAGAGGACTTGGGGATTTCCTTCTTTAGGAGTTCATTGCTCAACTGTATAAGGTTTCAGCTTTACCAGAAGGTCTAATTCGCACCCTACAAGGCAGCACAAAAAAGGTGTTGAACTGAGAGCAAAATTCACCCCTTGTATTGTCACAGCAGGCCACAAATGCCACACTTCTTTTTTTTTTTACCAGTACAGTACAAGTTCTGCACATGTTGGTAGAGTAGGATATGAGAAACCATATGCAGCACACAGCACTTGAGGGGAAAAATTTTGCCATGGACATGAAAATGCTGCTATATGTCTTGAAAACGTTGACTTTGGCCATTCTGGACTACCTAAGATGTAGCAGTAGATTGTTGTTCAGTGTTTATAATTGTGTATGTACTACCAGTTTATGTGCTGAATGTCATATGTTAAACAGAACGTGAGGAGCAGGATTATACAGAATATGTATACAATTACACAAAACACTTCAAAATCCACCGTCGCTGCTGTCAAGTTCTGCAGCAATCCAGAGTCAAAGCTTTCTACGTAGCTCTCTTGAAGTGCTGTAGCACATTTTAATTGAAAATGGCTCAGTCATCCACTGGCTGATGGTCTAACAACTGTCAAATGATCATAACAATTTATTGTAATTTTAAGGAAAGTCACCTCCGTGGGACTGCTTCTTCTAAAATCTCTTGATACTCTTACTGTAAAGTAACAGCCTGTGTAGTGCAAACCAGCAGTGGAGTGCAAACCTAACTCTGTTTCCCATATGACAGAGAGGCTGTTTCCCGTCAGTAGGCAACGTGGGGTATACTAAACATAGTGTTCGTTCTGTTTGTCTGTTAGTAAATTGTCTCGGTGATGTTTGTGTTGTGCTGTTTTGGTACCATGTTATGCTGTGTCCCTAGGGTCTGCCAGGCTTCCCCACAGTCGCTGCTCTGCACAGTAATCAGATCCTCACCGTCAAGGTTTGTGGCTGACACGTACCTGTTCAGTCAGGTCTCTCTGTATCAGCATAAAAGTGCACATGAAAAATTGTTTTTACCATGGGATGCCAATGAATCCTTCTGGTGGACCTAATTCAACCCTCACTGCCTTTACGTTGCTATAAGTACTCCTGATACAAAGCATGGGATCGAATCTACAACCGTGTACGGTGTTACCCCCGGCAGCACCCACATTCCATGTGATCTTGCTCAGTATTTTATTTTCAGATGAGATTTGTCTGTAGCTCTGCTTCCCTGAGGAGTGTGGAAAATGTCAGTGAACTCTATACCGGTTACATATAGAGTCAGCTATTTGTGTTAGATATCAGAGGTTTAATCTGTACGTACAGATTTTTTCAAAGCGCATTTGCAAATTAAGCAGGAAGGATTGAAGCAATCTGGTCAAGCTGGAACTCCAGTCCTTATTAAAGCGACACCATTCTTCATGGCACAATATGCTGGTTAGAAAATCTGACTGAAAGCTGAACTGGTGCTTTGTCTCTAGAAGCTTTGCTGAAAGAACAGCGTATAAAAATACTGATTTTTAGAGCCTGGGTAATGAAAAAATGAATACAAATGAAGAATTCTCGCAGGAAATCTGAGGAGAAAAAAGTTACACGGTTAATTCATTGTATATGATTAATTCATGAAGCGGTATGTCCTGTACGTTAGAGGTCAATTTCTTAAAAGAAAATGCACAGTTTCTGTCAGACAGAAGCACCGGTTTATATTATTTTAGCTATTACAAATCTAATGACTATGTCTTTATTTCTTTCTCGGGCCTTCTGATGTCTATTCTTCAATTCTCTCATCTCTGATCTTCAACCTTTGACCTCACCTGCCTGATCAGATGGTGTTCCCTAAAATCAATCATGGGTTTCTGTCTGCTGATCAGCAGCTCATTAAACGCCGCCTCATTAAGGTAGTGCTTCATCTCACTGGAGTCCGGTTCTTCTTTACATTCAATTTACTCTTTGCTGTACCTTTTTATCAGATGCCTTCTTATAGCAGGTTGTTCATTTGAAAATGTTTTGGAACGAAGCAACTGTTAATGATATTAACAATCAAAAGGCTATGGGTAGCTTTGCTAAATGATCCAGGTTTAAACTGCTGTCAGTTTTTTCCAGTGGTTTGCAGTGGTGTACTGGAAATTAAATAACTTGAGCACCATTTTTGTTGGTGTCTTTTTTTTTAAAGGAGAAGGTAAGATGTTTTGGCAGCTCTCTTGAAAATTGGCTTTTACAAATTAACAGGTTTAAATCATTACGGGAGTTAGCTAATTGTCACTATAAAACAGCTTCCCAAAACAGATGAAAAATTATTTACAACTTTGTGGAAAAGCAGTTATTTTCCGTCTTCATTTTTGAAATATGTTCATGCATCATTGGTGGGCTTGGAAAATTGTCGTGCAAACTGTATGTTCTCGCATGTGACTTTTCTTTTTTACCTCAGCTTTGTTGTGGTTATGCCAATCATAAAGCAAACAGCTGCTTATTGAAAACAGTTACTTGCTCTGGAAATCTGGATGAGTAAAATATTGCAACGCTACCCCAAATTTTGGCTTATGTCCTGTGAATAGGGCAAGCAGTTTAGAATTTGAGCCTTCTGCTCTGTGGCTGATTGCACTGGATAGATACAACCCACTACTCTTCAAGGCAAAGTGCAGTCTCTGCCATAAATGCTGAAGAAGCCAGTGTCCAGCCCATGGCCGCTTCTTCCAGCCTGTCTTACACTCTTTCTGGGTAAATCAATGTCTTTTTATGTGTTTGATGCCTGTAAAGCAAACTTCTGATGAGTTTTTTCATTAATATAGGGGGACCAAGGACAAGCTGGCCCCCCTGGGCCTCCAGGGCCACCAGGACCTAGAGGTCCCCCAGGAGATACCGGCAAAGATGGTCCTCGCGGGATGCCTGGCATTCCGGTAAGTTAGTCTGTTGATGTCACAGTGTCTAAATTCCTCTCAAGTGCGTGCCAACTCAGTTTCAAAGACGTTTTCTGAGGTAAGATTGGCAAGTAAGACTTGTGGAAGCGGAACCACAAGCAGATTTCATGGTGTACCTGAAGTCCCCCACACACAGAGCAAGTTCTTAGCAAGGCCAAGAGTAACACCCTAGGTTCCTTGCCTCCCACCCCTGATGGTTTACCCACACATTCTAAGGTTTCTCAGTTGCTCATTGATGTTTAATAGCTACATGAGGAGTGTCTGCCCCGTTCCACAAGCGGCAAATGTTTCTACTCAGACTTTGAGATAAAGCTGAATTTGAGATGTTGTAACATGGCTGGGCTTGACTTCTCACTTCTTAATGATTTATCCTCAAAAATCATGGAATTAAAGTAAGAAACTGCTAAATGCTGCCCAAAGTATGATGAAGTTCGGAGTCAGATTCTGCCATCTTTACACAAGTACAACAGTACCATTTTCATTGGCTTGTCCCCCATATTTCATTAGAACAACCAGCAGAATCCGGTATATCGCCTCTTGTTTGTTTTAGGCACCCGATCAGACCCGCTGCCTTTGGCGCTTTGTGACCTGATGATTAAACACTTTTTAAACAGATGCATAAACACAGGACCTTTTTTTTCGTTGTTTTTTTTTTTTTTTTTTAGCAAAATACGAGTGTAGTTTTGGTTTTATTTTTTGTAGCCTCTTTAAATTTTCATTCTTTTGAAAGAAGTACCTCTCTCTTCATCATGAATGCCACCGTGTTATCAGTTTGAAAATGGAATCACAGGCAGGAAGGGGATGTGACAACTGACATGCCACATGTACAGATGCACCTTCCCCTCCAACACACACCCTTGATAAGTAAAGATCGAGGCCAAGAGGACACATAGGGAACTAGCAAGGTGAGGACCAGCACTGGAAAGAGAAACAGGTTTTTTGAAGGAAAAGCATAGCTCATTATGTGGGGCCAGGGCAGGAAGGCGTAAAGTTTCCCTGCAGGGCCTTTTTAGATAAAACCAAAAAAGAAAATATCTATGTACCTGTTCTGGGCCTCCTTCAGGTTGCCTCATCTGAAATTGTATTAACTGTACAAATACAACATAATATGACGATAATAATAAGGCTCTGATAAAATTTCCTTTGAAAATCCAACAAGGCTTGGCAATTAAGGCCCGTAGTACTCTAGGGTTGCTTTTTTTGCTGTTGTTTCTAGTTTTGGTGGTTTTTTACCACCATTGCTCTTACAAGTTCTATCTCGAGGCTAGATCAGGCTTTGGGGCATCATCTGGGCCTCTCTTCTGTTCTTTTAATGTGGTAAAATTGACTGCGATCAGCAGAGTTGCTTCTGGTTTGATGTAGTGAGGGTGAGACTGAAACCAGCACCCATTTCTGACTGCAGTGATACCATTTTTATAATTCCTGTAGAAGAGGCTAGGAGAATCATCTGGTGTTGCTGATTACAATGTGACTGCGTGTTGCTTGGGGTTTTTGTGCTTCTTAGCAAAGGGAACATTAGTGTTTGTCATAACAGGAGAGTAATGCATTTTATGCAATGAGATCATTCCATTTCATAATAGTTCTGTAGTGATTTTGACTTTAGATGGCAAGAGAGAGTTTCTTTTTATAGTTTTTTAAGCTGTGGCTATCTTAAGCCCTATAGCAATATGGAAAATCAGTTCATAATACTGCTTTAGAATCAGATACAAACAAGCACTCAGATAGAAACCATCCAGACTGTTGGCTGTTGTTACTGTCCTGCTCCTTCCTACTGTCCTGTACCCTCAGGTTAATGTTGCTGATCCTCAAAATGCTTGTTTTCTCCATGGCTATGTGATATACAGTCAAGCAGGAGGGCTGTAAAGGGAAAACTTAGCCAAGAGGCAGTGGCAGCTTTGTATTTTCAAAAGGCTTGCATGGACCTTTGAGCTAAAGAGCTGAACAACAAAACAATAGCCGCACTGTGTTATGAGTAAGGACAATGCAGCATCACACAGCTATAGGAGGGTCCTTACAGTGGCCAACCACCATTAGAATGCAGTCATTTCCTCTTTTGCAGTACTAGGTAAAACAGGGGCTTCTCTTCCAGCCTGTCCTTCTCAAACAAGGAGCTTTACAATCACCAGAGCTATAAGATGATGTTTTGGCCCTTGCTTTCCCCCATGCCCATACACTTGCTGTGTATCCTGAGAAGGTCAGGCAGCCAAGGCAGCAAGGCACGGGGAGCAACTCCAGCAGCCACCATTACTTCTCTTCCACAGTATAGCAGGGCTGAGGAGCCGCCTGTGTGCCCACACATCTCCATCTGTGCCAAAACATCTCCATCTGTGCCCACACGTCTCCATCTGTGTCATCACCACCTTGCATCCTAGAAGTGTGCATCCCGTTACAGATACTTAAAGCTTCTAGAGATGAGAATGTGTTGGTTTCTCGGGCAGTGGTGTGTAACCAGAGCATACTTTCCTTCCTACAGAGTGAAGAATAGAATAGGTGCCTTCCCTTTGCATCACACAGACACCAGCACAAAGACTTTGAAACTTTAACACCTCCAAAAAGAAGTAAAAGATGAATGATTTTATTTTTTTTTTGCTGGTAAAAAGACAATAGAATATGATACAAACTCTTGAAATTATTTCACCATTATTTCCCAGCACTTATGAGGATATCTTGATGCTCACTTCAGGCTGTGTGATTGCTATATACATAAGTTAGCAAGGCTTCAGAGTGAGCTGAAAAGTCCAGCAAGGTTGGGAAATTAGCTGTCAGAAACCTTTCTACATGGTTTCTGTCTCCTGGGTATCTAGGTGTGTTTGCAGATACTACGTGTTTGGTTCTGAATGCAACGTGCACATAGCCAAAGAAGCAGTTCTGATTCTTTTTAGTTGCCAAGAACAATGTCAGAACAGTTCTCATTAGTTTTTTGACAGGTTTTCTTTATGACAAAGCTGCTAAAGAAGATCCTGCTCCTGTGCAGATACAACAGCACATGGACTGCCCTATGCTCTGTTGAGTTTACAGGGGAGTGATCTATAAACCAGATCACTGAAATGATTTTACTGTCTCTACAGACAGTGGTATGTGTTCATATGGGAAGAAAGGGGAGAAGATAGATTCTGATTTTATGTAGACCTGTGCCTGCAGAAAGAGAATACATTGGAAAAATGATAAGTTACCATTTTGAAAGCTAATCCAGGTATTTAACAGCTGAGTAATTATTGCATGGCTTCAAAATACCAATATTCATGGGTTTATGGAACATGACAATTTGCAATGGTAAGTTATGCCTGCTGTCTGACGTGATGACACAGAGCAGTAGTTTTTGGAATATGTAAGCAGTGGGATTCAGCACATATGTGAAAATATCCTTTCTCTGTGTCCTTTAGCACCACTGACTGGAATGGATTATGTTTGGAGTCCAGGGACAGAGTCAGGACACCAATACTTAATTGTTGCCTCAAGAACTATACCATTACATGATTGTGAAACAATACTTTGCCTCTTAAAATGTCTGAGATTTGGTCTACTAGTTTAAAAAGCAAAGAAGTAATATATTTCATGTGCAGTCAGCTGCCATACCTGTTTAAAAATGGAATTTTTAAGATACTTTATTATTAGGTAGAAAAATGAATTCAAGGTGTGTTACTGAAATTATTCACTTTTTTTTAATTTTCTTTTTATTTTAAGGGTGAGCCAGGAAAACCAGGAGAACAAGGATTGACAGTAAGCACTCCTTTCTTCTAGTTTGCTAAGAAACTGTACCAGATACATGACATATACACATTTTAAAATGTGAAATTCCAGAAAGCTTTCTAACCTTCCTTTGTCACAGACGATTTGAAGCCTCATTTGTGAAGAAAACATGAGAAAGACAACATCCTCTTTTTACATACAGTTGCCTGTCATATAAGGCCAACTTCTTCCTTAAGCTTGCAGAAGTAGAGGGAAATAAAACAGATAAGGGCACAGCAAAGCAAAAAAGAGCCAAGCCAGGTGTTCCCAGTTGCTGGCGCCCACTTATCACTGTCTCTGAAATTGAGCTGTTTCCACCTTGAGACCATCGAGTAGCACAAGAACCATCTACTTGTTTTAAGGGCCAAAATTCCAGCTGTCTCTGTGGCAATAGCTCTGGCCCTTTGCCTGATGGAACAGTGCAGACATGGCACAGCATACTGAAACTCTCAGAATATTTTCCTCTCCTGAGGGTTTGGTTTTTTCGTGTGTGTGTGTGAGAATGTAACAGCCAAATGAATGCATTTTTTACAAATAATCAGATATGGGAATAGATGTTCTCTGTTGCATCAGGAATTAATTAACCCTATTCATTTGGAAGCAAATTGAAGTTCCACTGGTTGTAAATCAGCTTCAGCCACAGGGTAAGGCATCAGAAGTTTCTGCCTGTCATATATTCCCAGAACTGTGAAACATGCGGTGGTTTTTTTCCCTTAAGGTCTCCCTAAACACTCATGGTCATTCTTATTTTTATGGGAGATGACAGAATTGTAGCCTGTGGCATGTGGTTTTGATTCCTGAATGCTTCTGAGAAGGAAGATTATACGCTTAGCAATCAGTGCAGATATGATTGCTATCTGTTTGAATTTATGAAGTTTTAAACAGGTGTGATGATATTTTACCTTGACAAATTGCAAAACTTTTTGAATTGACAAAAGCCAATATCTTTTGGAAGAAAAAACTAAGATACTGAGAATCAGAAAGACCTGCTGTGATCAGGCAGTTAAAGTCCTGTACTTTTTCATTTTGAGATAATGGTTTAACAAAACCAAAATCAAAGCCTCCCAAAAGTACCACCTAATGTTTTAGCATGCTTCTGGGCTCTTTTTTGTTCTGTCCTTTTGGTTTCTGAGGGCCTGGTAATAATAGGTGCAATAGCTGGGAAGGGAGGTTTTTTGTTTTCTTTTCTTTTATTTGAAATATTCTCCTATTTGACCTCTGGACAAAACTCAGATTCTGCAATGAAGTCTTCCTTCTACTCAAGACCAGATCTTCAGGGTCATGGAATCCCTGAGGGCTTTTAAAGCGAAACATAGTCCGTCACCTTTTAGTGTCCATGTTCAGAAGATTTCCACTGCTCTAAAGTAACCATCTGTGTGTAAGAACAAAAGAACTCCTACTGATCTGTTTTACTAAATACAGGCGTGTTTAAATAGGGAGAAAAGGTGTTTTGAAAATGAAAACAGCAAGCTTGACTTAGAGAAAGATCCCATGTTACATCAATTTCCAGCTCCAAATGCCTGCTCTAAAAGTCAGTCTTGCTGGCTTAAATATTAGGTTGTGTATAGATCAAGTAAAGACCATCAGAGTACCAGGGAAAAGTAATTAATTTCTTTTTATTCTTCTTGGTGCTTCTGACATACTCTTTATGCCCGTACAGATTTCCAAACTCTCTTCCCTGTGGAAAGTCTTACAATTATTCAGGTGCTGTCTAGCTGTTTCTGACATCTTCCATCGGTGCATTACTGCATGTTGGAAATTGAGAAACTACTGCAGAAATGGCTGATTTCTCAACAAGTATGCTGTAAAATTGTGTTGCCAGAGAAAATAGGTATAGTTTGCTGTGGAGAACACGGGCCTTTGCCTACCTGAGATTCTTTTTCTGCATTTTCCATGTATTATCTTTTTAAAGTAAATGAAAACGGAGATCTCTGCCCAGAGGAGCTTCTAGGTTAATTCTGCAGGAATTCTTTTGGAAAGACTTGCCTTTGTTTCACACCAAAAGTCTGAAGTTGGAGTTAGCTTCCTGTTTGTTTGGTTTTTTTTTTTTTTCCCTGATGAAATTGAAACTGTGAAGTCGATGGGTCCCATAAAGTAACTTTTCCTTCCTCTCAGGCAGGGGAGATTTGCTTGGACTACATACAGAGAATGACAAAGTTTGAGTTCTCTGGCATGAGCTCTTCTTTGGCACAAGAAAGCTCAACCTATCTTAGGTGCACAAGGGAAATTTTCCCTGAAGGCAGGGAATGGCTGTTTTTCCCCATTTCCAATGTAAATACGTGTGGGTTGGGGCAGGGTGGTGAGAGGAGAGGTTTAGGAAAGCTAGTTGTTGCTTACAGGGGTCTCTTATTCCCTGTTGAAAATCTTTCCAGATTATGGGAGTGCCAGCGTGCTTCTGTTGCACTTCTATCCTTGCAGTTGAGATGTTGGGGAGAGCTGTTTCCAAGGGGTTTTTTGGCTCTGTACGTTGCTGTGTCAGAAAGAATCTCTTTTCTCTTTGAACCAAGAGAGTTCAATTTCTTTTTAGGTGAGATGGAGGCTTAGGTTTAAGTTAGAAAGGTGTGACTGTATGCGTCTTTAATGTTAGAAGGGCATGTAAGAATGACTAGTTAGTTGCAATTTGTGCCTAGTTTCCATGGCACTTGAAAGCCCTCCAGATCTACTTTCTACAAGACTTGAAGGTTTTGTTCCTCTATGCAGAAAGGATTAAGAGAATTCAGAGGGAGGCCAAGCAGTGGGGCAACCAAAGGGATTAAGTTTTGAAATATTATGTGGAACTAGCAAAATGGAAATGTTATGTGGAACTATGCAAGAGGGAAGGCCAGTAGTTTCCTTAGCTTTTCAGCATTTTCAGTTAAAGTTGTGTCCTGCCTCTCATAATTCATTCTTCTTCCTCTGACATTTGTCTGCTCTTCCTGGTGATACGGACTCTTAAATGCCATACAAGAGTTTTTCTATTTTATCTTCTCATTTTCAGAATGAATCATAAATGAATTTGTGATTCTTTTCTACCCGAGAGCTAGGACTTCTGGTTGCAGACTATTCATGACAACTTAAAGTGAGTCAGTGATGGGAAATCTCAAAGGCTGACACTAATAGATAGACATTTTCAGATTCATAAACTGCAATAGGATAGAAGGTGTGCATGGGGTGTTTTTATTTCTAATTTCCACATGGGAGAGTTTTTGGTGCTTTTATGCTTAAAGTATTTTAAACTAGTACATAGTAATAAATATTCGGAAGATCAAAATTTGCAATGTTTTCAGCTCCTTGGAAAAGAATTAAATTTACACATGCTCAGTGTATGAATCAACACTTCTTGTGACTGAAAAAAACCCGTATATTATTTTATCCCCCAAAATTGGCTTTAAAGACAGATAAGTGATTTTACAGATGTTTTGCATGAACAGAACAGTCCAGAATAACCAGAGAATTCAGGTAAAGGTGTCTTTTTGCAAAAGAAATCTATACTATAATGATTAACCCAAATGCAAAATCCCTCTGCTTTAAGATATATTGTTTTCCAAACTAGTAGTTCTGTGCTTATACAGCCTTGCTGGGCATCTGTTCAAGAAAATAAGACCTAACGTTACTGCTTTTACTAGTTATTCAGAATAAGGAGGATGTTATTCCAAAGGATATTGCTATTTCTGTTAAAGACGGTGGAAAAGTGTAACCTTGCAGCAAAGTCTGCAAAATGTGACATCTTTAAAATGAATTAATATTAATTTTTCATCTTAGGTTAAAATGAACTCACAGGGACCAGGCAGAACTGACTGGGAAGTGTTGCTGGCTTCAATTCAGCCTTTCAGGCCAATGGCCAAGGCCAGATCCTCAGTTGGTGTGAATCTTCATAGCTCCTCTGGGAAACTACTAATTGTGATTTTGTTTTCAATGGCCAGAGTTCTGCATCAGCCTTTTTTTTTTTTTTCATTCTGGTAGCATGTTCATAATAAATTTTATAAGGTGTTGTTCTTAAGCTGTTTAGCTGCAAGAGTTTACTAAGAACTACCAGATGAGATGGAAAACCTCTACCTGTGCCTCTCACAGCAACTGTTCTTTTTTCCCCCAATACAATTGCATTGGCCTTAACTTGCAGGAAATCTCAGGAAAAATAGACTTTGGCATTTTGTAACTTCTGTACTTCAGTAACGGCTGCCACAACAATGACTAAGAGAATGATTATAAGAAGCTCTGACTGAGCACTAATTAATAGACATTGCTGCTGTTTTTGTCAATTAAGGTAGATAGCATTGGAGGGGAGCGCTGCTTAATCCAAAGTTATATTAGGTTTCCCATCATACGTAATCTGTTTTCTTAGCTGGTTGTCCTTTTGTCTAGGTGATTCATCAATACTAAAGCATTGCACATTTCAATACTAGTACTCTAGAAATTGCAATCTCTATGAAACACTCCTCAACCATGCAGGAACATGTTTTCAGAATTACATTGTGTGCCCATTACACGCAGAAAATACTATCAGTGGGTAGAACAGAGGCTCCACTGAAATGCAGATGACTACTTTGTATGAAACCTGTGCTATCCTGTTCATGTACATCTGCTAGTTCAGATTTCCTTCTCAAGTTCTTTATGCCATTAGACTAGTAAGAAATTGATTTGTGGGAGTAAGGAAGTGATTGTCCCCCTGTACTCAGCTCTGGTGAGGCCGCACCTCAAATACTGTGTTCAGTTTTGGGCCCCTCACTACAAGAAAGACATTGAGGTGCTGGAGCGGGTCCACAGAAGGGCAACAAAGCTTGTAAAGAGACTGAAGCACAAGTCTTATGAGGAACGGCTGAGCGTGCTTGACGTTGTTTATCCTGGAGAAAAGGAGGCTGAGGGGAGACCTTATCGCTCTCTACAACTACCTGAAAGGAGGCTGTAGCGAGGCGGGGGTCGGTCTCTTCTCCCAGGTAACAAGTGATAGGACAAGAGGAAATGGCTTCAAGTTACGCCCGGGGAGGTTTAGCTTGGAAAAATTTCTTCACTGAAAGGGTTATTAAGCATTGGAGCAGGCTGCCCAGGGAAGTGGTTGAGTCGCCATCCCTGGAGG
>VYZM01005960.1:0-27796 GCA_013398915.1 Dromas ardeola
TCTATGATTCTATGACATAGCAATTTGAGGTAAGCAAAGTCTGCAGCACACTTCACATAACATCTGTCTTAAAACCCTCAAGAAAATAGCCATAAATAGCACATCTACCTGATGGAGTTTTGTTTAAAAGTGATGGTGTCAGTAACAACAACAACAACAACAACAACAACAATGGTTGCTGTGAACTAGGCAAGGATTGAACCAAGAGAAAGAGACTTTCCAAAAGTTCTGCGGAAAGAAAGGTTGTGAAGTCAGCTCGTCTCCTTTTTTAGCTGAGACTGGCAACATTGGACACAGTATTAGACAGTTATTGTAATGATGAATGTATTGAGACTATGGGTTCAATAACAATTTTTAAATCTTGGCTTCGTCTTCACTTTGAGGTATTAGAAGTTATTGAAGTACCTTACAATCATTTGCCAAATTTTATAATGTGTCGGGAACAGGTTTATGAAATTGCATGACACAATACCCACAGCAGTGTATGGATGAAGAGTATGCTCACTGTTGTCCTCTGTTTTGGACAAGAGCTTTTCCATAAAACCTGAAGGAGAAAACTCCTTCAAGAAGTATGCCTATAGTTAGCTAATTAGTCCAGTCTGGTGGTCCTAAGACATCCTGTTCTCTATGGGTTGTCTATAAGGGAAACTAGTATATGAACTACCTGAGATCAGAATTTGATCCCCAGGATCCTAAGGAAAAAGAAGAATAGAGGCAACCTGTAATTTGGACTGCTTCACTGCAAAAAAAATCATTTTATTACATCTAATAATGTATTTACTGATTTTAGCCAAAAGTCAACTTTTTAATCCAACGCATGTTCTCACACAAAAGATTGGGACACTAGTTGTAAAGTTTGTCAAAACACCTTGCAGGGAAGGGGATTCAGACCCTGCAATCACTCAGAATACAGTCCCCTCAGGGACCCACATGAAAAGTAACCTGGTGTGTTCCCAGCCAGCAAAAGACTCCTCCAGGTAAGCACAGCCTTAGAAGTCCATCCCCTCATCCTGCGGATGCCTCCAGGGTCTCCAGTTCACTCATCACCCAAAAAGGAAGATTCTTGTGGCATCACTTGATTCAGTCCTTGTGCATAAGGACACGTCTTTTCCTGCTGTTGTTTCCTGAAGCTGCTCCTTAGCTCCTGGGTTGGCTCCAGCCTTCCTGGACAAGCTGAGAGTTTGACTTCAACACAGACTTTGAATGCGCTGGAGGAGAGGGGTACTTATGGCCATGAGACATTTGGGGACAGGAATGAACCCTCGCAGAAAGGGGTAGCAGCTTGAGCCAAAGAATGCCAAAATCACTAACCATCTGGGATGAAGACCTCTGCAGCCACACGCTTAAAAAACAGTCATGTGTACACAAATTATCATTTTGTGTGTAGTGACCCATTTGGTGTGCACTAGTGGGAGGGGTCTTTGGTATCTCAGTCCATAGATATTTGATTCAGAGCACTCTCTGCTTGGCATGCCCTGGGCATTTCTTTCTTTGAAAAAAGAATTATTGCAGGCACTTCACAATTCATTCAAAACAGGACAGTGGGCATGTCTCTGAACTTATGTGATAACAGAACAAACAGGCTTATTTTGAGAAACATCACGTTTTCTAGCTCTTAATCCTCTCTATATAAGAAAGAGAAGCATAATAAAAAATAAAAATGACCCCAATATTAAATAAATACACCAAGGTTCCTAGAAACAATATCCAGAAGCTTATTGATACGATTAATTACAGTGAAGGATGTAACCTCTCCTCTTTCTTTTTACTATGGCTATGCAGTCTAGGCACCCATCTGCAAAACCCAATATGTCAGAGATTTTGAGGTTCAGCATTAGATGGTACCAGAAATTCTTTGCCCAGGCATCCTGACTGATAAAAGCAAATGGTGGAGTTCCTTCATCCCTGAAAGGGCTGCTGCGCAATCCTATTTTATGCAGTAGAATTAGCCAGAAATGGAAGCTACAGACAGAGTAGGAATTTAAGGAGCTCAATATTAAGAAAAAGAAGGAAGAAATGGCCATTAAACAGAGAATGAACATGGAGAAGGGACACCTGAGAAGTACTAGCAGGAAATACACATACCACTGGCAATTCAATCAAGTGATAAGGTGTTGGAAGTGGAGAGGGAGCAGAGAGCAACAGCACACCCTGATAACCTAGGCAATTCATGTACCTTTCTGACTGATTCACTTTTGGCTGGTCTTCTTTTCCCATGCAGAACAGAGGACGAAGGACATTGTAAATATGGGCTTACTGTACTGATAAACACTTCTTTTTCTTACCCTCCCAACTGATGGTGGGTTTCGCAATCAGTATAAGCCAAAGCAATGTGGAATGCTCACTAATGTTGCAGAACATTTATCCCACAAAAAAAAAGAAAAGCTTCATTTTCACAACATAGCCACGTAGCTGCTAATGCCAGCACAAAAGAGGCGGCAGGAATGTATGGTCTGGGAGTTAAGACTATTGTGAACTTGCACACTGCTTATGGACAGGGCCATTGTACTGTCACTCCAGGAATACTGTGTAAACAGAGAAATGCATGACTGGCTTTTGAGAAGCCATGATTTATTGTTTGCCAAATGCTGCTTTGTTCAAATGTAATCTTCCTCTTTGCTCCCCCAAGAACACATGAAAGTGGCTTAAACCATTAGAAAAGGAGATGGGGCTCGTTTCTGTATACATCAATATTGGTTATGTAAGTATCTTCACCAGTAGGACAGGACTTGAAGGAAATTCGTATTTCAGCTTTTGAGCCTTTTGCGACTAAGATGCTCTGCGCTGTTCTTTTCACCTGAATAAGTAAGAAGGTACAAGTGTTTGAACTACACTTACATCAAAACTCCAAAGCTACCTATAAAAATATTTTACTTAGTGGATAATCTACCAAAAAGCTGATTCTGATGCTCCTGCTGTGTCAATGTTAGGGGCTATTAAATCGATCACATTGTCAGTACGAACGCATGCAGAAAACCTAAGTTTATGACTATTTAAATGCTGTGGCAAAGATGATGAATTTGGTTAGATGCAAAAATGGACTATTTCAGATGTTGTTTAATCTATTTTTACTAAGAGATTCCAAAAGTATCAGAAAACTTTGACGAACAAGTTTTAGGATGGAGAACTTCTGAGCCTAACTTCATTCAGCATTTTGGTTAACTGCAGATTTTTTACATGGAAATCATAAGCAAGCGCTGCAATGAAAGTTGTCTTCTAACTTAGTTAAAATACATAGATGTGTATATATATATTTATATATATGTGCATATAGGTACACATATACATATACACACATAGACACACATATGCAGGCTGTGTGTCATATACATACACACACATACATACATATGTGCCTATAGAAATTAATCCAGTGACCAAATCTGTGGTGATTAATATAAAGTTATTCTCTTAGGCACAGACCAGAAATGAGACAGGAAGACTAAGGATTTGAGTTAGGTTGTGGTGCTAAAATGTCTTTGATGAAGATGAAAGCAGCTGATGAAGGCGTTATGTGCCATCTGTTCGTACCACGTAATACAGCTGGTATATAAGATGGTGCATTTCCCTAAGTTTTGTCACCTCTACGTGACAAAATTCCCATGGATCACCATCGCTGAAGCAGCACCACAACTAAATAACTTTGGAGGTCTGTCTCAGCATTCCTAGTGGAGAATAAGCAGAAGAAAAAACACAGCTTCTTGGGCAACTCTGCTGTCAGAAAGTTGTGTAGGAAGGTGCATCCATTCACAGGCTATATTTATGCACTGTCTAACCCTAGACATAGTCACAAGTAGCTCCATTTGTGGATAAGCTCTTAAATTGGAGGCCTTTGTTTGATGTGTAGGCTTTGGAGGTCTGGCTTAAGGTGCAGGCTGTGTGTCACACTTAAAAATTTGAAAAAAAGCTCTCCTTGAATCTTGCATATCCAGGCACTGTGACACTTACACCTGGATTTGGAGATGGTTACAGGCTGTGGCAGAAAGCATCTGTTAAGCCATGCTTTTAGGCAGAACTTTCTGTCCTTTTGCATTTACAGCCTCAGGGGAAACAACTGCTAGCAACTGTTCTCGGTACTGTGTGAACTTCCAGTGCAAATAAAAATTGGGGGAAAAAAAACTTTTGAAACTGAATTTTAGACTTAAGTTTTCCATTAAAAAAAAACACAAACAAACCATTATGAACTCAGAAATATTTAAACAGGTCTAGAAACTTACCATTTTTTCTCAGCCTTTCCTGTTTTTTGAAAAAAAATGATTTAAAGCTGTTGTGCTGTTTGTACCCCAGCTACAAAATCTTTGTGAAAGATAGCTCACGAGAACAAGAAACTCCCGCTAGATAGACACAAACCAGCTGTTTCCTTCTTTTCTTCTCTATTAAGGCTTTTAAAAAATTATTTTTGGCAACAGAAAGAATGCTATCGCTGAAAGGAAAATCAGTCTTGTAATAAAAAAACCTCCTCACTCATTCCACCTATAAAATTTTTCATTCTTACAATGAATTCTTCTCAGGGAGCTAATTAGAAATAGAAAGTTCTTTAATTGATGAGCATCTGACCATTAGGGCATTTTCAATTTCTCACAGCATCCCAGATGACACTGTTACAGAAAGGCATAACTGAAAAGAAGGAGAGACTAATTGGAACAATTAATTGAAACAACATACAGTTAATTTCAATTATAAGAATCCTGACTGCTCCCTCGTCCCTTGTTGTATGTCCTGCTGCACTGGGGTGATGTTCCTACAGCCTCCTCAGCAAAAGCTGTGTGAGGATCCCATCTGCTGATGATTATTCCTGTATTTACTATTTGTATTATCATAACACACGTCAGCTCTGCTCCTGCACGTGGTTCCCAGTGTAAGGTGCTCTGTAACAGTAAAACAAGAAGATTCGTGACTGTAGACACAGGCATGGCTTTGCATGCTTGAATTACCCATTCAGTCAGGAAAAATGTTAAGCCACTCACTTAAACGTCCCTAACACAAATTTCCTCAAGAAATGTCAAAGAACACTTCTAAGCAAGAAGTGTGTTTCCATCTAAATATCCAGCTCTGATACTTACCAGACTCTGGGAAAAAAGCTCCAAAACGTGCTTTTTACAGGCAAAGTTTTCATGCTTCAATTTGGAGACTCACAAACATTGAGATACAAAGTCTTACCACCTGTTTGTTGTAAAGCAGGAGGCTCCTTGCTGTCATTCTTACAAGAAGCGACTGCACACCACTGTGGCACCCTGCAAAAATCGGTTGGGTGTGTACTCACACCCTCCAGGCTGATCTCAAAGTGTTTGCACACCCTTGCTCCACCAGCTTCTGCTAGCCATAGTGATTAATAAAGTTACGATCCTGTAAAACGCATGGAAATGGCTTCCCCTCATTTCTGTGAGGCTCGGATTTCGCGCTGCATCTTTTGGTCAATGCTTTTGTTCAGGGTGCACCCACATCATATCCACCTGCCAAAATCAGCTGAGTTCTAGCTTGAAATAGCATATGACTCTTGCATCTACATACAGCTGGTTTTGGCCTCAAGACTTTAGCTGTGCTACAGATTCTTATGGGAGAAACTGTTTGATTTTTTATACAAGCATTCATTTGCAGTGCTATGACTCCTAAGTCTGCTACAGGGATCTTATATAAACAGCCTATTCAGCAAGTCTGTGCTGAGTTTGGGACATGACTAATTATAATTTTATATGGTTGAGTGAATCAGGACTGCACTGTTGAAGAATGGGCTGTCTGGAGAGTTGCATTTATTCATAACATCCACCAATATTTTACCTTGCTTTCTCACGCATTGTCCTCCCTGCAAAAAACAAGAGAAACTGTTCTTACTCATCTCAAATTAATTTTTCCTTCTGTATGGTTCCCCATACCCTTCTCATGTGAACTTTCACAGTTCCCTACTTCTAAGCCTTTGCAGAAAATACAGTCTGAAGCTGAGTTTCATGTTGACATAATCTCTTCTGCTGGTAGCAGAGTGAGCAACCCTCCTGATTATCGACTGTGTTAACAGCTCCTGGGCCTTTGAGTCACTGTGAAGACATGATCTGTGGAAGAGAAAAATGGAAACCCTGAGTAATAATATTGTCTCAAATGTATGTCAAATCCTTAATCTTTTATTTTGCAAATCATAGACCACCATCTATTGAAAAAGTAGCATTTCTTTGTAAATGCATTCTACACAGATGGGCTTCATATTGAGGTAATCCTAATCCTGTACTGATTATCTGAGTGAACAAAAGCTACCCTAATGCCCAAGTACCTACATCAGGAGGATGATGTGAACCTTGTACAACTAAGTGTGCCAAATAAGCTCATTGAGATTGGTCAGGTTGGTCCCATCTTAAGATACAGTATTGTGCAAGACAATGGTACTGGGCTGACTTGGCTGGCTGCCAGATGCTCACCCTATTCCTCTCTCACTCCCCCTCCTCAACGGAAGACAGTGCAAAATCAAGATGGAAAAGCTCTTGCGTTGAGATGAGGGCAGTTTGGTAAGAAAAACAAAAGCTGTGCGTGTAAGCAAAGCAAGAAGAGGAATTTACTCACTACTTCCCATCAGCAGGCAGATGTCCAGCCACTTCCTGGAAAGCAGAGCCCCAGCACCTGTAGTGATTGCTTGGGAAGACAAATGACATAATGAGGAATGTCCCTGCATCCTCCTCTTTTCCCTCAGCTTTTATTGCTAAGCTTGACATCATATGGTTTAGAATGTCCCTTTAGTGAGTTTGGGTCAGCTGTCCCTGCTGGGTCCTGGCTCACCCCCAGCCTACTGGCCTTGGGGGTGGAGGGGTGGTGTGGACAGAAAGCCTTGACGTTGTGCAAGCACTGCTCAGCAATAGACAAAACACTGGAGTATTATAATCGGTGTCTTATCAACCCTGCCTAGCCACAAAAGCAAAGCACAGCACTGTATGGGCTGCCAGGAGCTACATCCCAGCCAGACCCAGTACAACTGTACACCTAGTCATCAACTACTGACATGATAACGCACATGGATAATGTTGCTAGATCAATAGAAATGACACAACTGCCATGAGAACATATCCTAGATCCTACAGTACAACAGAGAAGTCCCTCACTTAGTGAAACATGGGATCCTGGGAAGCTTCTTTGTGGCTTTTGATGGGAATCTGAACTAGGAGGGTAAACACTTTTCCCTCCTCTGAAACACATGGGTTTTTTTTGAGGTTGTCATCACTTTGCATCTACCAGAGGTCTTACACCAGCCCTGGACTCTGGGAGAACAGGCAGAAGGATTTTCACTAACACAGTGCACAGTGAGAAAACAACAACAAATTCTGCAGGCACAGGCACACCCTACATTGCACCGAACTCTGCAAGATTCTGCCTGTCAGAACTTGGCAAAATAAAAAACCACAGAGAACTGAAATATGGGATACAGGAGATGGAAGCATTTCAGAGCTTAACTAAGCTAAGCCACCAAGTTACAGGATACGCACTGCCAAGCAGGTAGCACATTGCATCTTCAAATCCAAAGGAGTTTCCATTCCCTTGTTTCCATCATTACTTTTCCACATTTTTTTCCTAGTCTACTACATTTCTGTGGTTAGAGAAACCAGCTGGAATGTCCGGTACAACTGGCCTATGGATGAACTTTGCTAAAATACCCACAGCTTCTGAGACATTAAAAACAACTAGGAAATTGACTGCAGCAAAGGAAATGCAAGAGAATTATGAACTTAAAAATCTAAATGAAAAAATACTTGATATTCTTATGTTCACGAGTGCTTACAAGGGTTGGGGAGAGGGTCAGTGTTCCGTTAATCTCTTGGCTGCTCTGTTCAATACAGCCTAATGCTCAGGAACTGGGTGGGAGATTTCACATATTGATGAAAAATCTTACAGTGGCATTAGACATAACCAAAGTAAGCCCTGCACATTTGTCAGGAGGTGTTTCTATTCATATCTAGATGTTAAACAAGAGCACTCAAGATAGGTTGGTTTACATTTAACTTATTTTTCTCCTACCAATGTCTTTCAGTCAGCACATCTCTGCTATTCAGAAGAGATAAAGAAAATTGAAAACTTCAAATTGTTCATGCAAGCAGCAAGATAAGGATAATAAAATCTCATTCATTGGCATAAGTGGATCAATCACTCATGGAAGGAATTTGCTCTCTGATGTACTCCTATTGCACAATTGGTTAGATGCAGATAGCAGCTGTCTTTTAAAACTAAAATATTGATTATAACTGCTAATGATGACTGGAATCAATAATCTGATCTGGAATGCCAAGCCATATGTTCTCATATTTGCAAGGCAACACTAACTTTTAATGATGCACACATCTTTATGTTTACAATATTAGATCCTAGGTACTAATTCAGAAATAATGACTTTTCTGTGAGGACTTTAGGTATCTAAAATTTTAGGTATATATTACTTTAATTATAAATAGTTCTTTTCTACCAAGCTACCACAGCAGTCACACCTGTATGTGATCACCAGGACTGTGTAAATTTAAAAAAATTTATAGAAACTAGAATATTTTCAGATTTCATAATAAGCTTTCATGACTTCCAATAGTCTTAACCAAAAATGAACATAATTAGTGGAGAAAATGTCGTTGTTTCAGCCCTTAATCCATTTTATTTGGTTTTTAGTCTGTACATACAAGAAACAACCTGTGCTTCTGGCTGCAACACAAAATATTTATTGATGATTTACTGATCTGGATGTAATGATAAAAAGTCACCGAAGTGAGCAGCAAAACTGGACTCTGTGCAGAACTGGGCGTTGAGTTTTCCTTTATAAAAGATACCTCTTCCAGAGTGTAGCACATGGAAAATGTTGGAAGCCTGGCTCCCTCTCAGGTTGCCTGGATTTGATGTGTGTCAGCCTAACATCTGGCTCTCGTTTATTCAATGGTTACCGTGGTCAGCTGCTAATTCTGTTCCTCCTCCACTGTTGCAGGTGTAGAATCCTCCATCTCTCCATGGCCCTTATACACTGCACTGGCAACATAAAGGACCTTGGTAATGTAAAAGCTGTAAACATAATTTGACAGGACTTAAATGCATCTTTTTCCACCCTCACTATGCCGCAGCGATATAAGGTAACCTTCTTTTCAGTGAGGGCTGGTTACTATGCAGCTTCTATGCTTGTGGGTAAGACATAAATAATACGAGCTGAAAAAAGTTGCCCACAGAGACAAGTCAATATCCAGAACACAAGGCTAATCATGCCTTTTTGCTGAAACATATTACAAATACGAACACTATTAGATCAAGAGTCACTGCAGGAACTCAAATCTATGTGGAAAAAGAACAGTACAAAACCTGATGGAGAATCTGGGGCATTGTGCTGGCACTGCCATGCATAAAATTTCATTATTTTTCTGAGTTTCTATGCAGACCTATGACCCACTTCTGTTCCCACTGAAATCCATGGCAGATTTAATAGGTGCTCTATTTTTTCATTTTAATAGGCACTCTATTTATAGAAAAATGTGTAACTTAAAACTATGTGAATTCTAGTCTTGCTTCACCTTCTACTCCTCAAGGGATACTTCTTACTGAAGAACTAAATGCTGTTCCACAGTAGTAACTGTGAAAGTAACCATATATTGTGCCTAAAATGCCTGTCGTAGTGTGTTTAGCAGATTATGCTACATTGGAGAACAGACTTTTTTCCTAGGTACTAACCATAATCGCAGTTCTCCATTAAGGCTGTGCCTGCTTTGACAGACCATCCCTCAAAACAAAATCAAATTATTTTATACTTCCTCATCTTTGACTTTCACCAACCAGTATTCGTCAGAGTTTAAGGCTGCCAGAAAAGGCACTAATGATGAGGCATGAAAGCTGGTGAATGTGGAGCTGCTTCCCATTAGTCAATCTTCCATCCTCTTCTGCGATGTCATATGGTAAAAGTTGATTCTTTGATACACTCCGCTTCTTTATTTTTTTTTTAAGTGATCTGAGAAAAAACCTTTCCTGCTAATACATCTGGGAAATATCAAGGTCATTTCCATTCAAAAGATTTCACTCTCTGATACCACGTTACTTGCGGTTCAGTTTCTATGGTGGGCCTAATACAGCTTTCAGGACTTCAGCACAGGGAAAGTAACACGAGGCACAAAAAATTACATGTCTTTTTCACAAAATTAAGCATATATATATATATATATAAAATAAGATACAGATATTGTCAAGATACATTGTGGTGGTACTTAAGCTTAGATTTCAGTTACTCCTATTAGCGGCAAATCAGTGCCTGGATCCAGTGTGAGCCAGACTGGGACTCAGAAGCAGTGCCCACAACACCTGAGCAGTGATGTGCCTCAGGAGGGCCTCAGTAATTTGATATTGAGCCATACAGGCATGTTCAAATCGGTGCTGCGCTGAAGGGAGCGGTCTCACCCCCTTTTCCCTGCCCATGGCCACTTGCCCTCTCATGGCAGCGCCGTCACTCATGTGGCCACACAGTGGGCTGGATGGGGGAAGCTGCTCCGCTGAAAGCTAGCAGCTGTGAAATGACTGTGTTTTAAGCCAGGTTTGTCCACCAGACCAGTTCTCCAAACTCACACTTGCGATGGGAAGCCACGGGGATGAGTGGCCAAGCACGGTGGTGGCCACGGTGCCATCCTTTTCAGAGCAGCCTGGACTGAAACTGATCCAGCAGCCCGAGAGCTGCAAGTGGGTAGAACTGTCCTGCAGGCCAGGTGCGCCTGAGAGTCCTACGCCGGACATGGCTGGCATAAGCAGTACCTTCAGTATGTGTTAACCTGCCTTAAGTAAAAGCCCTTAACCTTCCTTTTCATGGCCTTTAAAACTATGTAAATGACCCGGTCCACAAGTAATTTAGAAGCTTGCTTAATTAAAGTGATTTTGGTTAAAAGAACTCCAGAGCATGTTACTCCCTCTTCTTAACCTCAGTGTTACAATGGATGCTTATCCAGTCCTGGGACCCTGGTAAGGTCTTATGGGATGCACATAAACGAGTTACCACAAGCAGATATGAGCTCCCTTTGCCTGCACACCCATCTAATGGGCCTCCAGCCAGCTCCAAACTGAAAACCCTTATGACCTTGTTAGGGTGACACTGTGCCCGAGCTAATAAGCCCTACTCAGAGGCAGAGCGATCTGGGCTGGGCTTCACAAACATGCCTTTGAACTGGGGCTGGCTTGTGTCCAGGCAGCTGAATGCACATGCAGAGGGAATTTGTGCATGAGTGCAACCACCCATGTAGGCATATTCACACTGTCATCATTCTGAAGGATACAGCTTCTCTCCAGAATATCTGAGTATCTGCAGAGCTTCTATTCTAGATTTCAACATATATGCACTGTATTTCACTTAACCTTCCCTTCTGAGCCAATGGAAACCTTTTGCATTATACAAGCTACCCAGTCACCTTCTGGCATTTTTTATTCCTAATAAATCGTAGGATCAATTTGTCTGTCCCTTGTTGCAGGAACCACCGATTTCCATGTAATTTCCTGTAATTACCTTGGTTTTGCAAGGCATATGAGACACAAATTATGCATCTTCCGGTTTTGTCACTTCTATATCTCACAAAATTAAAGTTTCGCCATGTTTCTTGTTCTAGAAACCTATGCACTACGGAAGTCCTGTTCAGTCTTCTCTTTTAAAGCCATCAATAAACCTGTAAATATTTTTGACCATGTAACATAGTTAACAAGTGTTTTAGTTCACATTACTTCAACCACAGTTCATCATAAATAGAGGCTAATATATTTTCTAACTTGGCCATTATTGGTTTTACCCAGTTCTTACTGGGTACTTCAGCTGGGCTGATGCAGTTATTTACCACACCACCACTGACAGGAAAGCAAGTATTTTTGGTACTTGCCTTGTTTTATGTATACAATTGGAAGTTAACTCTGCTCTTTCACACTCTCCCCCTCTCTTTTTCTCTCCTCTCTAAGACTGTTGCCACAGCTGGGTGCCCTAATGCTCCATACCTCTGAAAACATGTAAGGTTATGGAAACAGAAAGCAAAGTAAGTGTAGAAAAACAAATGGAAGTGATGGACCACCCTTTGCCTATACATAAGAATAATAGACCATACAAAGTGCAGAGCAGAAAACGGCAGCTGTTATTAGATGTTAGAGAGTACTTATAGCAGGAAAGAGAAACCTAAATATCAGCACAGAGGGGGAGGGAGAATTAGGCCCACTATCGTGTGAGTCAGGTAGAAATCGAAATGCAGTATTTCAAGTGGGGTATAGGCACACCATGTACATTAGGCATGTACATTCTAACAACTTAAGTGTGTGTCTGGCAAATATCTGCATCCTAGGTGAATGTTGAATTTTCATTTGAGAAGTGAGTGTGTACAACTAACACGTGTAATATCTCAAAAAGAAATTAAAATATTTTTCTGACTAAGTTATGAAATAATTCTGTGCCTTTACTGTGTAACATCTACCTAATGTTAAGAGAGACCAGCTTTAATCTACAATGTTAGGACATATTTAATTTCATACATACTTGGTCACAAGCAGTTGCTTCTTTGTTTTTGAAATTGCCTGTATTATTTATCATTACATATCTTGCACCTTCTCAGTATTCGTAATAGCTTATTTAAAATTGAATTAGGAAGCATGATTCATAAGCTAGACACGGTGAAAGCAAAACTCTATTAAAAGGTACCAGTATTGATGTGTCTTTAAATAGCTGGAAAAACTCTACTGGCACAAAAAAAATGTATTTAAGCATATCAACTGGCACAATGAAATTAGAAACTTTCAAATTATTTAATTAAGCAACTGAAGTTAATGACCGAATGCAGTTTGCCTGCAGTAAAGGAAACAGCTCAGTTACCAAAAATCCAATAGCAAAAAAGAAACAATCAATATTTTCCCCCTCTGGGAATGGAAACAAGTACCAGCTGCCACACTGTATATATAACCGAGATCTTTCTCAAGGACTAGTATTCAGATTTTCATTAGAATGAGCAAGGAATGTTTTAAACTGCCTACGTGACTCAGGAACATAAGTGCTTGTAGTGGGAATTAAACAAGCAACCTAAACTTGATCTTTTAAACTCCCCCTGGCTACCTTTACCCTAACTCACTTAAATATGCCCATAGGAGATGTCTTCAACAGGAAAAGACTGGAATTTGAGAACAATGAAGAGCCCACTATATAAATGGAGGGATTCCCACCACCCCCAAGGAGGGCAAAAGCTGGGCCTAAATATACACATAAGCCACCTTTATGGTTCTTGCCATATTTACACAGTTTTGCTGCATTTCATGTAAGAAATTCATGCTAACGTAACTTTGGTTATACCAGTGCGGCATACTGCTTTAGCGAAAAACAGCTTGTGGCCACGTTTTAATATGCAGTAGAGCTAATCTAGTCCATATGGGAATGTGCACCAGCTCTTTATAGGGCTTTAGCTGTATCACTCGGAGAGAAAGGATCTTAGCTGCTGCTACCCAAGCTCTTTGCTCTGTCGCAGAAGTCCTATCATGACATTGGCAAGGTTGTTTAATCTCTTGTGCCTTGAGATGCCCCAGCCTGTAAAGCTGAGGTAACAGAACATCCCACCTCACATCGCTGCCCTGATGGGAAGTACCCGAGAGACTGTGAGCTACTCAGCTTGTGATGTAGGCCACGGCAGATCACCGCAGATACACCGTTATCCTTAATCTAGGCCATTTCGAGTAAATTAAGGCTTTTCTGTGTCTTCAGTGTTTCAAGACACAAGAGTGGGGAACTATTCCTTAATTAACAAGCTGCTCTCATCAACACATGCTTTTCAAACTTTTTAACATTAAAATAACAACAGCAAGAAATCAAAATAAAACAAAGCTTGGCTAAGCAGTGCAGGTGTGAAACGTTAATTCAACTGAAACGCCATACCAGTTAGAAATGGCAATCTAAATAATACTGAAACATAAATTCCTTTAAAAGCTGTCACAGATCGCTGTTTCTGTACTGTAAAAATGCATTCAGCTATCCTACTGTGCTGGATGTTAATATGTCGGTCTTTTTTTAAACTCAAATTACATTACAATGTTAGTAGGTCATAATGGAGCTATTGTTCTCCTACCATGTACATTCCTGTGCAATTCTGCTGTTGATAACAATTCAAATCAGGGAATTTAGGTGGAAGGAGAATGCTATACCTTTATGTCAAGCCATCTAACAAACAAATGTGAGTGTAAAGAAACAATACACTTTAAAAGAGCAAGCACTTAGGTAAGTATTTCCTTCTGACACTACCGCTGAAGACAATAATCTCAGGCATCTTTCTGTTGTGGAAAACTCTATAAAAACCTATCCAGTCTGGCCTTTCAAATCAGAGGAGTGAGACTCACCACTGGAAAAGAAAACAGGGGAGACTTTTACGCAGAAATTAATTCACCTGTGAATGCAGTATTATCACGCAGACCCTGCACACACAGTTTGGGATGCTCACGTTTCAATGACAGAGATCTTGCCTTCCCACATGAACTTGCTGGAGCTACTGCCTGGAAGAGGTGGGACTGCCAAGGACGAGAGATGTTCGTGTACTGTGCCCAGTGCAGCGGGGAACTGCAGTACAGGACGGTATCTGCCACCACATGGATCAACCACTTGAAAATAATCATCTAGAGCTTGCAGACGTCCCAGCTACAGGGGTGGCTGTCTTTTGATTTTGTTGCTGCTCTGTAATCCACAAGTGCAAAAGTATCATTTAATGGAAAACTCTGCCTTGGAAACAGACGTGGGGCACAGGCAGGAGCCTGGAAGGATCCGGCTCGTTCCTCGTCAACAGGCTCAGAGGCTGGAGCGGGGCAAGCGCGGAGATGGGCCTCACCGCTCCGGCACACGGGAAAGGGAGCGAGCTGCTGGCTGCCATCCCACTCTCTGCCTTCTGCCCTCTGGCTAGCAGAGGGTAGATTTCATCACCCGCCTCCGCCACCGTGACTTTTACGTGCAAGAAGCGCAGTCGGCGGTGTGTACCCTGTGAGTTTTGTTCACTCAGAGCCTTTAACTCACGTAGATCCGCAAAGGGCTCAGATCCTTTGACTTCTGGTGTCACATTTTTGCCTGGTCACATTCAGATCAATTCATAAGGTGAGTTTGTGCATACTCCTAGGACTGCTTCTGCCTCACAGAACAGCTGTAACCAAAGTTTTCACCTCTGCTGAGTGTCCTTGAGAATTTCTTCATACATTAGATAAGCATCTGGCTTGTTTAACCAAGAATAAAACTATGCAATTTAAATTTGTAAAGATCCACCCACAGCCTCTCTTTCTTGTCTGAATCATGAGAAAAATGTAACATCCTTAGCATACTGTTAACTTCCCCCCAATAAACCTTAATGTATCTTAAATATCAGGAGGAAAACTGTTGGTAACAAACTGAAGAGTCAACAATGTCTTGCTGTTGCAGAAAAAGGGCTGGGGTCTCCATTGTTGGAGGGCTTTAAAAACACGTCAAACATCTGTCAAGAGCAACATGGGAATATCTGAGCCTTCCCTAGAAGCAGGAGCTGGATCAGACGATTCTGGAGGGGCCCTTCGAGCGCAGTTTTTCTGTAGGTCTGCCTTACTTACCTCCAACTGCACTTTGCCAGATGCCAACTTACAAAGGCAAACGTTAACATCAGTCCTTGCTCTCCCCCAAGTCTGGTAAGAGTCTCACTGGAAGCCATAAAATATGAAATATTTTATAATTTATAATTTTTATAAAATAAATTTATGATTTTATTACTACTATTATCAGTATTAATGATTAATAATAATTAACAATGATGAAAACAGCTATAAAACAATAAGAAACAATAAGAAACAATAAAAGTTAACTCTGTCATAGTAGTAAGATGATTCTCTGCCCATTTACATCATTATACTTTAGGTTTCTGAAGAGCAGCTACACTGTACCTTTACATATATTTCTTTTTTGAAGCTTTCTTTTCGCTTGGGACAATCCGTGCCCAGATTATACAACACACACAGAGTGTTACATACTTCCCCTCCACAGGCAGATATACAGCTACTTGCCAACATATGTTCACAACACCAACAGAATGTTTCAATTCATGGATATTATAAATGCTTTTTTGTTAGTGTAATAGGCTGAAATACTAGTAAACTCCTAAAAAATAAGAGTGAAATTAATTAGCAAAGTGTCCATATAAGTATTTCCCCAGCTGCTAACGAAAAATAAATAATATAATATCCTTGGCCAAAGTTGAAGCCTGGGAAGAAAGTCTGTTGCTTCATTTATATCCATACTAAAAGCAGAATTGCAGCAGCTAGCTATACCCAGGTAGCTGTCAGGCGTGCCTTTGGCAAGATGCTGCTCTGAGAATTGTTACTGCTCACAGTTAAACAGGGGTGGAAAGCAAAAACCAGACACATTTGCTGAACCAGAGGCCCGCAGTTGGACAACAAAACTCCTTAACTTTCAGAGTGAGCAGCAATATGCTTCTGCCTAAGGTCCAAATATAAAATCTGGACCCTGACGTTAAGCACAGATGTATAAAAATGTTGACTTTATTGAAGAATTTAGATTCAAATTGAATTAATGGGGAAAAGCACGCTAGAAAACACGTAGGAAATACTCATACCGACATTTCCTTAAAAACGTTGAAAAAGCTTAGATAGGAGCTCAGTTAGAAAGTGTCACTCCAGTTGGCACAGGAGAAATTCACCACTTTTCCCTTCAGTGCCCAGGGTGGGGGGCTTGGTCCCTGGAACACAGAGATGCTCCAGTTTGAGAAGCCTCAGGGTGTCTGGGAAGATTTGGGTGCTTACACTAAAGCCCATTTCTTTTTTAGCCCTAAGGCTTTCTCCCTCAGATGCACAGCTGGTGGGGATCACTCGTCCAGAACCACCTTCTGAGACAATAACTGCATTCAGAAGTGGAAACAAATAAAACAGGGTCAGGGACTCCATGGCGCAGTGAGGCAGCAAGAAGTCGGTAAACAACCAGGACAGCTTAACGTGGCAATTGCCTTCCTGCTGAACCTGTCCTGTGGCTGTCCCTCAGGCTCATCTGCACCAGTTCTTTCACAGAATTGTCGCGAAGCTTGAATTATTGATATCTGTGGAGCACAGCATGTCAGTAGGTACCAAAGAACTCTCTCCCTGCAAAATAAATAAGAAAAAGAGCAGATCCCACAGCCACTAAGAGGCTGCTGACAAAGGGATGAATCTTGCTCTGACCTTAACCCTGCAGATGGGTCTTCCAGTTCTGTTATACTTTTCTAATTTCTAACATGAGACAACAAAGGATACAGGAATTTTCCCGTGTTTTTTTGTTTGTTTGTTTGTGCGTATGTTTTTCCCTGGAATGTTATAACACCACAAGGGCTTCTGCCATATCCAAGCCAAATGCAAGTAGGCCATGACCTTAATTTTTTCCCCCCCCGAATAACCCAAGTAAAGCCTAGATAAATGCCATAGCTGTATATACCTGCTGGAATTAGTCAGAAAAAGATGTTGTCAATAACTTAGCAACAAATAGAGTGACACACATAGGAAGAGGAAAGAGGATAGGGTCATACTTGACTTTTATGGCATACTGGCTTCAACCACTGCCTATAGCTGAAATATCAGAACAAGACATACCTTTTACTTCATCTCTTTCTTAACTGAACAGGGTCCTTTGGCAACTTGCCACCAGTGCCAGTGACACTTACACGTAGGATAAGCAGTGCACTTGAACATGACAATAAAGATGGTAATGAGAACCTACTTGCAAAGGGCTGAGTAAACAACAGTCAGAGAGAGAGTCTGGGAAAACCAGAACAGAAAACACACTTCCTTTCAATGGAAAATGCAATGAGATTGACCCTCATCTCACTGAAGCCACTGGGACTCACGATCCTGGCTGCAAAGACAAATTTCGGTATGATATCCCACTGGAAGAATGTGACTGGCAGCTGTAGAAAGATGTGAGATTTTAAGAAGATGATGTAGACAGACAGACTGACTTTTTTAAGCTCTTGAAATGACTAGCAGCTGGAGAAGCTCATCTACGTCACCTAATCTGTCCAGCTCCACTTTGCAGGAATGCCCACGGCCTCGGTAGCCTATCTGCCGTGACGATGCACTGCCCTCTCATTCACCACCCAATTACTCTTATTGTAAGAAACACTTTCTTAATGGCTTGAGATTTTCCTGTTTCAGCTTCAGGCCATTGCACCTTGTCTTTCCTTCTTCTGAGAATGTGGGTAATTCCCTTCTTTCATTTATACTATTATCTCTGCAATTATTTATAGTCTGTAACTGTAAATCTCACGAGTCCTCTATTTAATACAGTTCCTTCAGTGTCTTTTTCTGCAGTATGTCTTACTTTTCTATCATCATCCATTACTGGCTTTGTATCTTCTCTATTTTTAAAATAATTTTTACATTATGGGAACTCAATTGCATTAACCATTCCAAATGTAGCAAAATCACAGCTATTATGAACCAGGGTCTCATTATTTTAATTCTATCACCTGGGAAAAGATGGAGTGTGTTTTATCTGTCAGTGAAAGGTAGATTCAAAAGGCACAGGCAACCTCACTTTCAAATGGCAAATCACACGTCCTAAACTTGGAAGTGTAGGAGCAATGCTCTGAGTATTCTCAGCATGTCCAAAATTTTGCAGTTTTCTTCAAACACGCACTAAGAAACACAAGAGCAAGCAAACCTTGTTAAATTAATAAATAACAATGAGAACATCAGCCTGAAAGCAGGATCTCATAATAGAAACTATTAACAAAACCTTTATTCTAGGTGACAGTGAATCCCTTTTACATAAATCAACATAAATTTAAAATATAAATAATTGAGCATATTTCACTGGAAAAAGATCAAAAGCTGCAATAATAATAAGTATTAGGAAAGGTGTGAATGGAGTATTGGCGTTTTTTATTGGCATATTTTAAAATTTTTCTAAATTTTCATTTTTTAAAAAATCTGACAATCTATTAACTGCTATTCTGAAGATTCAATCTGAAGATTCAAGTCTATGTATTGCAGGCCATAGACTGTCTCTTATTTCCACAGTATTTACCAACTAAATTACTTGAGCACTTGCGAATCATTAATAAGTATACCCCCTGGAAATGCCTTCTGACAGGGAAACATTTTTATCTCCATTTTACGGGGCAAAGAGGCATAGAAAAACTGAGCTGCACCAGAACATTTGAAAAAATTTCAACAAAGCCAAGCCATAAATTGAACTTAGATCTCCTGAGCTGCTCTTCAGTATCTTCACAGCAATGTTCTTAAGAAAAAACAGACAAGGTAGCTGCAGTTGAAAAGCCTAAGGAATCACTCATTATATGCAAATAAGATTTATCTTCTTGTATCAGGAGACGCTATGCTGTGTTGAAATGGCTGATGCTAACTACAGAGATCACGATAAAATGGATCTCCAACGAATAACAGAGACCTAATAGAATAACAATCATGACAAAAACACAGCTTTGAAAGGATACTTGCCTGTATTTTAAAGCATTCAGGGAAAATGAAATAATGGTGATGACAGTGTAGTAGTTTTGCATATTAATGATGTCATAGACTCCAGGAAAAAAAGAGATCAAAATCAGTCTGGAAAAGGAGGGTTCTAGTGTGATAGAGTTGGAGTCTGCTATGGGCCACCAGATACGGCAACGGATGGGCACAGTGTTACAAGGGAGAGAGGTGTGTCAGGACAGTGTATCATTGGAGAAGGCACGAACTTCCCATACACAGAGAACAAATACTACTGATAACTGTCAGTTATGGTTACTTCCAGGCAGGAGTGATGGGTCTGTCTTCACCAAGAAGCCAATGAACCCATACTGCTGCGGTTGAGTTTTAAGTTTCTTCTCCATTAAGTTTTCCACATCAGATCTGGTAAGATCTGATCTGAATGATCATGGGCCAACTCACTTTAAATCAAATTAAATGATACACAGAATTAAGTTCTCTACTGTAAAAGATCAAAATCGAAAAAATTCAGGGAACTAGAGAGTGTAAGAGTTTGGAATTCCTTCAAATGCTCATCAAATATCTTAACAAAGAAAAATGAAAGTGAATTGCATATGTATTGCATATGATACTGAGATTAAAGGTCCTTCAAGTATAACTCTATAACTATATTAATACTCGATTCACTTCTCAACAGAAACAATGACTACACAGTCAAGGGTAGGACGGTTATTGGAAAAAAGGATGCAGAACAAGAATTATCAAACTTAAATAGAGGTGAAACTCCGAAGATCCTGCAGTGGAGTAGACAATCTCTATTCCAGGACACATGCTACAGGAGAACAGAATGAATATTGTTTGTATTTAAGGAAGAAAAGGGGCAAAGTTTCTCAAACTTTCAGCCAGTCAGACCTCTAGTCTGACTTCAATAATATACAAAGTTTCAGGACAAATATGGAAGAGAAAGACACCACAAACTTCAATGTACTTGGAAAATGGGAAAAAACACAGTGTGGATTTACCAGAATTAGATTGTGCACAGCTAACTTGAGTCCTTCTTTCCATAAGTCACCCGAATTTTTTGACAAACTATCTAGACCAGGTCCACATGGGACCCAGGCAAAGCATCTGACTGAGTCCAGCACAGGAAACTATTAGTTAAGCAGCAGATGCTGACAATTTGTACCAGAGTTGCCAGATGGGTAACAGATACCTTAAAGGGAACATGGGGAGGAATGCTGAAAAGAAAACATTTGGATAAAGGAGGTTACTAAGAGAGTTCATCTGTGGTCAGCCATGGGACCAATCATCATAATCAATATCATCACCAACAGCCTAGCCACAGAAATTAGGAAGCAGTTAACAAAATTCAGGACAGCACACTTAAAAGACAACTGACATACTGAACAAAGTAATAGAAATTGCCTAAATGTCTGTGGTGGCCACGAAGAAATGTCCCTCTCTCCGCTTTGATGATACAGGTAATCTTGCATCTCAGATTAAACACTTGGGGTAGGTGGAAATTTACAACAGAGACCATGACACCATCTGATGCAGCTGGAAAAAGGGCACACAGGGCGTCTGTCAAGGTATTTCTAGTGAGGAAAGTATTAATGTCAGCTTAATGTCAGCATAGGAGGCTGGGATGAGATCTCCTGTCTTTGCACCTTGGAGCACCACCTACCTTTTTGTTCAGTCAAGCCCAGAAAAGGTGGATTCAGGCTGTGTGAGAAGGGCTGATGATCCCAAGGGCAATGGTTAGAGGGATGGTCTATCACCAGTGAAGTGCCACTAAGAGTTTGGCTGGTTGAGCTTGGAAAAAAAGGGACTGAGAGAGGACAGGGAATAATGTCAGGCACAATCACTGAAAGTAAACATCAGTCTCAGAAGAAATAGAAACAAAATGAACAGAAATAAATTGCGTGTGGAAATTAGAAGACAACTAGGTATCCCAGGAACAAGACATCAGGGTACACTTGATAAGGCTTACAGTAGATGTCCATTTCAAAAAAGAAAAAGAAAAAAAAATAATCAAGAAACCCTCCAAAACCAGACAATCCTCTGAAGGGTTGAAACATGATGCATAATCAATTTATGGTTTACTTATGACTTAGCTTTCCACAGCACAAGACTAGACTAGACTTAGCCTTCCAGTCTTCTGCTCATTATTATAAAAAGATCCTTGTCCTTTTGAAAACAGCTGTAACAAGGAAATAATTGATCTTGCAAGAATAAAACATATTTATATCTCTCCTATCCAGGTATGTCCTAAGATAGCCCAGGCCTAAGAAAGCTGATTTTCAATCAGTAGAATTAGAGTCTATGTATTGCTATAGACAGACACATTTATATTATATTCTTGAAATAGATACAGAAACTGTATTTCATGGCATCATTTAATTTCCAGAAGCAATTTCCTTGTAAGCAAAATCTAACAATATTTCAGCATGCAGAACAATATTATATTGCATATAAATGCAAAGACACCAGTACAGATCAGTTTCAATGTAATTTAAAATTTAAAGGAAGTGCTGTGATACTGCATTTCCTCAGTTTGTAAATCTGTCTACTACTTCTTGCAGAACACCACCTGCACCAGAGAAGTGCTTGACCACTTGCCTGCCACAAAAATATTGTGAAACTCAAACATGCGGGGAAGGGCTAGTTAATGGAAATGGCAAGAGTTTACAACACCCTTAAGGAAGAAAAATGAAATTTGCCTTTAAAATATGAGTAGGCAATGCAGACTCTGACAACAGATCATTTTTGCAGCAACTATGGGACATGGAAAACACAACCCACTGTTACCCCAAATAACCAATGAGCCCAGGGCAGCTCTCTCACTATGGCCTTAGCTTATTCTTTTTTCGACGATAAAGTGCCACAGCCTCTCTGCCCAGAGCAGGGAGAACTCCCCCAGGATGGTTCTCTGATGCTTACCATTATACAAAGGCAGTTTTATGCCATGCTTGTTACCTTTTTTGCAAATCAAGAATACATTCAGAAATTTACATATTCAGGCTTATACACTGTATTTTGTTTCCATATTATCCTCCAAATCTGAACATTCCCCAAACGTTCCAGATCATCTGCTCACATGTTCATGTGAAGGGAAAGTAATATGTCTTTTCACACATCTGCAGTGATGCCCTCATCATTTCAGTATCTGATTAAAAACTTCTCTGCTAGCACGCAAGAACATTATGGCCCACTACAAGCTTCCCAGTGACATTTCTTTTCATTCCCCATCCTATTTCCTATGCTCTACATGCACACCACCACAATCTGAAGTTTTAACCCATGTAATTAATCATATTGCTTATTTTTAATACACTCCACCATTTTTCATCCTTTGCAAAGAAGAACGCAAATATTAATATCCTCCTTTACCTAATGTACTGAGTTTTTGGAACACAAATGTCAGATTTCCGAATATGCACATGCAAGCTTCAAATTCCCCTTTTTCCACTGGAAAACTTTACAAACACATACTTCTGGAGGAATTTTTATAAATGTTTGTATTGTAAGTCTCACAAGAAAAACTCATCAGTATATACTCCAGTCTATGTATACTGAAAATAAATTTTGTGGTATCAGGAAGATAATTTATATTTGGTTTATTACTAAGGATATAGAATTGATGTCACATGAGGGCATGACGTTCTAAAGAGTATCTCATTTCTAAAGATAAACATAAAAAAGTGGAAGTAGCCACACACAGTTGCAAAATGGGGAAGGCTGTATTTTGAAGCCACATTCTATCCCACATCTGCCCGAAATGGAAGCGGTTTTCCCACCTCAACTAAAGTTTTATCATGTATTACTGAAAAAAAAAAAAAGCACAGCGGAAGTTTCAGTTCCAATGCATGACTTACCACTGTCTCATTTAGAAGTTTATGCACTGCGTGCACAGCACAGTACCACCAATGAAACATGGATTTGGGTTTTGAAAAGAAATTAAATAGTTCCAGGTTCCAGTCCTAGCATGACTTTACCTATTGTGATGTATTCCAATACTGTAACACTAAATAAAATGTGTTCATGTTCATATCACACATGCTAGATTCTTACAAACAGGGGAAACCCATTGGTAAGTGACTATACAAAGGAAATTAACTAATTTGTAGCACAGAGGTGGAAATCCTGTCCACACAGAAACCAGCAGCAAATTCCAATTGATGTTGGCAGGTCAAGAATTGTATCCAATGTTTTTTCCATTGTGAAGAATACATCCAAGAGAGACAAGTATTTCCCAGCCTCCTTCAGAGACGAACTATCCATGTTTCTTGTACCACTAATGCTAAAAAAAAAAATTGTCAAAAACTTGTATTAAAATCACCAGCAAGACGTCAGTTCTCTCTGCCTCATTTTTACAACTCAGATGATGATGATGGGAAGGGTAAAGGGGACATTTTTATGAGTCTTAAATTGCTGTTTGTTAGGTATCCTGAGAACAACACAGGAAAGGTGCTTTATTAGTGCAAAGTTTTTTGTTGGGTTGGATTTTCTCCTTTTTTTCCCTAAAGCTGTGGACAAAACATAGAATATGTGCGTGAATAGCACTTCTAACAACAGCATAAACGTTCACATAGTTTGCAGAGGAGCCCTTCAAAAAAAACTGTACAACTCCTCTGAAGTCAGTCATACAGACCCTCACTCTGCACTTCCAAAATACAGCCACAAATACACCTCCTTCAATTATTGTCAGTTCAGGCATGCAATGATCTTAGAAGCAGCTAATGTCTTTGATGGCAGCACACAATGGAGAAAATATTTTTGCAAATGATCCTAAGGCAGGATGCTATCCCATGATATGTAGCTGCTGCTTTTTCTACCCATGAGGCTTTCCTTTTCTTTATTAGATTAGGTTGCATACTGTAGACATCCTCACTTCATGTCCTTCACCAGAGGAGTTGGAGGCAAAAGTCCCATTGATTTAAGACCTGAGGGTGAATTAGTAATCCCAGTGCTTCAGGAACTCGTTTAGAAATGGAAGCTATATGGTCTCTAAGGCGAAAAGAGAAAGGAACACAAAACACACTGAATTTGTATTGCGTGTACTCCAGAAGGTCCTTGCTGTACTTTATTTTCTCTTGTAAGTTGACTCTACACTCTATAACCAACAGAGTAAATTACTTATCCCAAATGATCCAAACCTATTATGAGTCCAAATGCATTATCAGGTGAATTGATGTTGGAAAGTCTCTGGGGCCCCGATATCCACCACAGTTCCCAAAAGGAAAGGTAATAAAATGCCATTTCTTGTTACCCGAGTCATTTTGTAAGGCAAAGGCAATGCCTAACTGGTTCACTTAGCTTTTTGGCTAAGTGAATTTTCTCCAGCTCTTTCCAAGGGAACATCACTAGGTCTTCAAGAATATTCAGCAGCTATGGGTGAGAAAACAGGACGGAGAATCGGAGACTTCTCTAAAAACAATTAGCAGTAATAAAACTATTATGCGTAATATTTAATACCATATAGCACTTCACATTTTGCAGTTCTTTGCGCAGACACACACTGTTCTGAATATCCCCACGAAGATGGCATGTCCTGTTATCACAAATGAGAAATCTGCAACAAACCTTCACATCCAGTGAAACTCTACTGAATCTGAGTGTCTGCTCAGTATAATAGAAGAAGCCACTGTCAGAAACATGGTTTAGGAACAGCTTTCTCTGGTGTCTCAGCCAGTCTGGTCAGTTAGAAACTAGTCCTGCACAATGCCTAAGTGGGTTTGGAAACATTAGCCCTGTACTCTGCACACCATACGTATGTATAGTGCATAATTAATAACACTACTACAAATATATATAAATGCAAATAATAACAGAAGACAGACCTAGACCAGTTCTGAGAGCAGTACAGGAGCAGAGCAATCTTTGAGAATTGTTCTTGACTACAGGAACTTACTTAACTGAGGTGGCAATGCCAGCTTTCCCTTCCCGCTCCCTCTCTCTGCTCCCTGAGTTTGCCTGCTTTCTCATCCACCTTCTGTCTGCAGCCTCCTGACTTCCCGACAGCTGGAGAAGTTCAACTCAAACAGACATGGCAAAAACCAAAGGAGACTGAGGTCTGAAACAAAGCAAATGTTAATGCATTTCCCAGACTGATGGCGAAAGGACTTAGAGTGACAAAAGCCAGCTCACGTTCCCTACAGCATTCAGCACCCTTCCTAAACCTTAGATCCTCCTGGACACTTCGCTCGCGTGTTATCACTAGCATAGTAGGACTGCTATTCTCCTAAGCGTGCATATGTGCAACAGAAGTCCACAATTTTATTCCAGTTCTCCTGTATAGATCTATTCTTGTATCCCTGTGTGTATGAACAAAGCAACACTAAAATTCCTTTCACGCAGTGCAGATCCCCCCAGACACCGTCCTGTTCCCACACACAGCAAGCCTTTCCAAGACTACGGCTGCTGCAAAGGCATGAAACCTCAGTGCAGATGGCTCCTGGCTCCCTTTGATCTCACAGATCACCTCGTAGGGGCTGGTAGGCTACCTACCCTTTTCTTAAACAGAGTTCCTTGTAAGGATGGTGCTAAGGAAGGAAAAGACCTTTTTTCCCTGAGATCCTTTTCTGGAGATTCCACCAGAGCCTGCGGATGATCAGACGCATGCACTTACTCACTCGTGCATTTTAACTTAGTTGGAAACGCCAAAAATTACTTTGCAGCAAGTTCTGCTTTGGAGTCCAAACCCTGAGGTGCACAAAGAGCTAGGTACATCCAGGATAGAAAGTTGCTTCCCGATCATAAAACCAAAGGTAAAGGTGCTCATGGAGCAGCAATAGTGCAGAGGACAAAGACTACTTTTTCCTCCCTGCAGTAAATCTATATCTTCCATAGATAAACAAGGAAGACCATCAACTACCAGCGTTCACTAAGTTATGTCCAGCCCTGTATTTCTGCATGACTGGAGTCGTCTTGTGTATTGCAGCACTCAGTGTATGGCTTACAAATATTTCCGTAACGATAACAGGACATTTGTGAAAATGCTGCTCAGCTCAAAGCACAGCAGACCATGCAACAGTGAGCACCCAACTGAAGGCAGTATGTCATGCTGAAGATCTGCGAGGAGAACAATGTTTTCAGAGTACCGCTTACACTAAGCTATCTTCCCGAGGACCCCAGTCAACCCCCTTGTAGGCAATAGATTTTCCTTGCTTGAAGTAGCATATGTTTGCAAGAACAATGCTGTAGCATCTAATGCCACGTACCAGGCAGGCTGGGAAAGCAGAGTCTTTCTCCCGCTGCCCCTGAGGCCACGAGGTAGAGGAGCTGTAGGAAGGCAAACACTGGGAACTGGTCTCTTCGCATTTACACACATACCAGAACTATAATTCCCAGGTGTATTTCAGTTACATGAAATCAAATCTTGACTTCTTTAACAAGTCTCTGATACATCGACTATTTGCTCATTTGGGTGACCTGGACACTTGCTCATTACATGAACTGCAAGAGATAATCCACTCCAAAGTTATTGATGCAGTGGTATGACTTGTCTTTAGTGGAGTCATGACACAACCAGATGCGATTCAAAAATGGCTTCACTCTGCAAATAACATATAAAGAAATATGTTATGACATTTAGGAAATACGGAGCCTCAAAGATACTTGCTTCATTGGAGGAATCACCTGAAAAAGACTTAAATATTAGGCTAATAATTCAAGACTTCATTTCCAAGGAAAGAAACAGCAACCAGCTTTTTCATCATTTTTTGGATGGAGCAGCTTGCTGAGATTTATGTCTCCACTCCAATACTAACAGCATAGCACACAATATTAGCATAAAATAGCAAGCCTATGAAAATAAATGAAATAAAGCAGCGGACCACTAAATCTCAATTGCAAATTCTAAGGGTGCCGTGAACAAAACCAAATTTGCATTTTACCAACCCTTCTTTTCTTTATTTATTTAACAAGATGTAACTGGGATGTTTGAAACGCTACAAATGAGGAACAAAACTACCAATTCTCCTCCTTAAAATAAAAGGTTAAGCTTGCAATTATATGACTTTGGCATATCATTTTGCGCAATCACTAATTAACTACGATCCCCGATCGCAGAATGCAGAAGTAGTGATTTTCTTCCTCAAGAGCTGCGCCTGCTTCAAGTCAAGTTCTGCCACGGGAGGGAGGAAAAAAAAAAAACCCACANCTTAAGGTAAAGTTCGGCCGCGGGAGGAAGAAAAAAAAAAAAACCCACACGAGAGACGAGCCTGTGCCCGTGGGGTGGCGGGGGGGGCGGGGGACACACCGAATGGAAGAAACGCTTCTTTGGAGAAAAACATCTCGCAACGCGGATTTCAGCACCCGGCCGGGACGGGTGGGTCCCGCAACGCCCCCTCCCCGCGGCGGCATCGCCGTTTTGGGGAAGTGAGAGAAACAAAGCCGC
>VYZM01005960.1:28814-62858 GCA_013398915.1 Dromas ardeola
GCGGAGACCCGGGTGCGGCGGGAGGGTTTGACTTATTTATTTTATTTATTTATTTATTTTCCTGGGCGATGCCTGGTGCTGAGGGGAGGGCCTGAGTGGCCGGGGAGGGGGCCGGGGCGGACTGTGTCGATGTCGTGGGGAAGGGAAGAGGAGCCCCTGGAAAGCCTGCGGCGTGAAAGGTGCTGTCAAACTACTGTGCAACTTCGGCTTTGTGGCATCCAGCGGCATTGGCATGGCTCTAGTTCAGGGCCACCGGTTACCACCGTAAGGGATCTCCACCTGGTGGCAAGGTTGAGCCTTGCCAGCGCCGGGTCCCCCCTGGCGGGCTGGGCTCTCGCTGGTAGCGCTGCTCCTGGCGAGCTCCAGGGTTGCCTCCCAGCGCTGAAACTGTCACCCCCGTCGCAGAGGGACCTGCGCATTAAGCCAATTGGACGGTCAATTAAAAATGTTTTCCCCTTGAGTGGAGGCGGTAATCAATTGGCTGAGTCCTTTCCTCCTTCAGGAACTGAGGTCCAGGCTGCACTTCTAGGTGGGAGGTGTGCATTTGATGTCTGCATTGTTGTATGGCTTTTAATCTCCTGCCTGGTGGCCTAAAGTGTCAGATGTTGGCTGTGTTGGCAAAGTGTGCTTAAAGGTAGTTGGACTTTGTAGTCCTAGCTGTGTGCAGTAGTTCAGACACCAGGTCTCTCTGGAAGAGCCTAGCCAGGGGATTGTTGCTTCCAGTCCTCCTACAAGGAGGAAGAGGGGAAATGTCTGCCTTGTCACTCCTCCATTCCCAGTTGTGTAGGTTGCCCCCATGTCCAGCCTACAACTGGCATGGTTAAACAGCTGTAGTATGAAGCAGCAAGCAGGCTGGCACTGAAACTGCTAGTGCACTGTGGGCAGAAATCATAACAAGAGGTATGCGGTGGAGGGCGACTCTAGTCCACCAAGTTAGTCTGATTCTTCCCTCAATTTGAGTTTGTGGCCCCACCAGCTCTCTTCTACTAGTAGTTGCAATTGCCAGGATCTGGGGGGAGTCTAAGCTAGTTCCTGTATGAGCTCTCCCAGGATTTCCCAATCAGTGTTGCAAGCTTTTCTGGGACTTGGTGTCAGATGACAGCACACAAGTGTCACATGTTTGAGGCTGCCCAGATAAGTAATATGACAACTTGCTTAAGGGGCCGAGACACACAGTGACAGCAGAGGTATGGAGGAAGCTAGTTTAACTTGGGCAGTCATTGTAACTGAGCTCCTTCACCCTGTGCACATTGCTGCTTATGAGCTAACTTCTATTAAGTAGTTACCTGGGGAACAGTAAAATAATATGTGTTAGCAGTCACAGGCTGTGAAGTTGCTGGTTCTCTTCATCTTCTGCTGAAGCCTTGTCCCAAGGAGGAGAAAAGGTGTACAGGTGATTCTGGTGTATGAGTAGCACATGAAGAGAAGCTTTGAATTAGCAGCTAATTGGTGCTGATCAAAAAATCATTAACTGTCTAGTGACTGAAGTTCCAGCTGAGGTTTGACTCTGTTGCTTGCAGTAGCTATGGATTGGACTGGTAGTGTCATGACTAAATGGTTACCTGGCATTGAAGAACTGTGCTTGGTGTAAGACGGGGGAACCACAGTTAGTTACTGGCCGGAGTCTTAACTGGGGCTCACTCCAGGTGGCCTTTAGAGTTTGACAGACATCTTCAGGAGTAGCAACAGATGATGACCTTTACCTTTGTGCACCTGCGTGGGTGTTAGGTGCTGTCAGTTCTTTACTTGTTTGTGGGTTCACAAAAGTAGTTGCTCTGACATTTCACTTGGCATCAGCTGCAGGAGCGATGATACCTTCTTGGAATGGCTGCTGGTAAGGGTTGTCATTGTAAAGTTATAGCTGTTAACTCCAAGCTCAGTTACTGTTTCATTTAGCCTTGTGTGTAGCTTCTCTGTAGCATTTGGTCAAAGTGATGTTATGTTTGCAAGTCACTATGTACTAGGCAGTCTTAGCAAGCCTTTTCTGGTTATTCTAGCTTGAAATAGTGTAACTAAGGACTGTGGAGTTATTTTGGGATCTCCTGAGTGGCAGGCTTAGTCTAATATCTCTAGTATGCTATTTTGGGAAAGGTTGACTGTTCGCACTCCGACAGCCTGGATGAGAATATCTCAAAACTTGCAGGAGTCAGTTGTTGCATATTTTAGGTGGTAGTACAGTAATAACTGGAATAGCTTGTGACCAGGGCTTGCAAGAAGAAGGCTACTTCTCTCAGAGGTTACTGGACAACAAGGTGATGTCAGGCTTAGAACAAACTGGTAGCTGTGGCTTCTGTGCCCTCTCTAAGCTGGCTGAGGTGTGCCTCCTAGCACAGGGCAAGCTACTTGTTTGATAGCTCTTGACCAAATAGTAGTAGCTTTACAAAACCACACTATTAGAAAGTGCATACTGGTGTAACTCCTATCCTGAAAAGGAAAGGAGGGATGGAAATACAGAGCACGTGAGCTGATGTTCACTTTTTTGTCACTCTTTGAACACAGTTCCTATGAAACAAGTTGTTATGGCTTTACTCTGTCTGACCAGTGAGTTCATGTTTTACTCAACCAGTAAGACTGCTAAAACATTAGCAGAGCTCAATAAGCTGTTGTTTCAAATCCTTTACTTTTGGCATTAATTTACACGCAACACTCTGCAGGTAAAATTGCCCATGTTGTCCTTGCTTATACTCTGTCCAGGTTTTGCCACTGCCTAGTGCCTGATGGCTGGCCAGTGTAATGTGAAATGGCTAATAGCCTCCTTCCACTTGGAAACTGTCCTGCATTTTGTGTGTCGTACACAGAAGATGTAAAATAACAAGTAATGTTCTACTAAAATTTGATGCCCTTTGTGAGCCCTGGTATGCCAAGACAATGCACTGCCACTAAATGATGCAATAAAGCAAGGAGGAGCAGGAGTCTTGCATCATGCTGTAGACATGTGCAGCTAATACCAATGCATAGGCTAACACACTTGCCTGCATTACATGGAACAGCTCTGGCTTAGCAGCTGAAGAAGCAGGCTGCTGCTTTTAGTGACAGTTATAACACAGCTTCAAGACAAAGTAGTTCCCTTGAGGGATGGGGTCATACAGTTTTAGAGCTGAAGGTACTCTGGAAAATGCACTTTACGCACCATGCAGAAAGCAGTACCTTACTCAAGCATACTAACAAATCAAGACTGTTAACAGCTGGGAGGCAACAGACTTGATTCCAGAAGGAAGTGATAATTTATCTTGCTCTCTTAGTATCACACTTGATCTAGCTTTAATAAGCAAGATCCAGGTAAGTAATCACACTCCTTTTTGTGTATACTAAGGAATGTCTCTGTGTGCCGTTGTTTGAGGAGTAACTAAAATCATGAGAACTTGTTGTTCAACTACAGAGCAGATATCTAAGCTATCTTTACAGACATCTTGGGAATTGTGTTTTAATGTGTCGGCAGCAGAGTACTGAAATGCTAATGCAGCTTGACATTAGTCAAGTCTAAACTCAGTTTGCTTAAAGTTTGAAGAGTTTTGAGGATGCAATGCTGGATGCTAGACAGCAGAAGTCACTGTGTGCATGCACCCCTCTGCCTGGCAAAATTGACCCTGCCTTGAAAAGGAAAATGCAGTAGGAAGAACCTGTTGTCTGGCAGGTGGACTGTCACAGTGCTTGAGCTCTGCACTTGTACTCTGAAGGAAAGCTTCTGGCTCTATTTTAATGATCGAGTAATGTGACTACAAAGACTTGGAGCTTAGGTCTGGTTTCGTGCTGATGTTACACTGTGGGAAAGCAAGAAAGTATTGCTAAACAGTATCAGGGCTTAGGTTCCTTTTTTTATTGAAGGTGCCAGAGCAAAATGTGAGGAATCCCAATTCCAGTGTAGTAATGGACGCTGTATTCCTTTACTCTGGAAATGTGATGGTGATGAAGACTGTTCAGATGGCAGTGATGAGAATGCTTGTGGTAAGTAATCAAAATAAATAATACCTCTGTAGTAGTACTTGCTAGTTGGCAGTGCTAGTTGCTAAGCCTGGCTTTGGCTGCCAGCTCTTGCTTTAAGCAGACATGGAGGTCGAGGTGGATGACTAGAGGTACTTTAGAGATAAGGAAATATGGACTCAATATCCATTTGGTATTGTGTTTGAACTGCCAGTCTGCTCAAGGAGACCTAAACTGTTACCTTAGGGTTACATAGTACCATGCTTCTATATTGACAAATCAAATGCCTTGATAATGAACTCAGAGTTCAAAATCTGAATATTAATATCAACAGACCTTACTTTAACTCAAGTGTGTTAAAAGCAGCAGCTATTCTAGCAGCATAGTCTCCCTTACCAATAGCAGTCCTTCAGTGCCTGCTTATAGGAAGATAAATGTTTCTCTATGCACAATATAACTCTCTAGGAAGTGTTAAACAGCACTGCCATTAGACTGGTGGAAGATGACACCAGACATCCAAGAACTAAGGGAAGTGCCTCGCTTTCCTAGGGCAAGGCAGCTTGTCTCTAGCTGCAACCAACAAGCTAAGCTCTGGTCTCTAAACAAGCGTCTATCCTTCTCCCTTGCAGTGAAGAAGACATGTGCTGAATCTGATTTTGTGTGCATCAGTGGTCAGTGTGTCCCTAACAGATGGCAGTGTGATGGGGATCCAGACTGTGAGGATGGGTCTGACGAGAGTGCTGAACTGTGCCGTAAGTGAGCCTGGCTTGTCGGTGCAGGCAAGCCTGCGGGGAGTAGCGTTTTGACTTCTTGCCTGTTTGCAGCCCAGCTCTTCTCCCAGGGGAAGGATGAAGTTATTGTCTTGGAGAGCACCTTCTGAAGTGCTACCTTGGCTTTGGCCATGTCGGGGTCTTCACAAGATGTTTTACTACTTAAAAAGATGCAGAACTGAGTGGGGACTCTACACTTGTACCTGGTAACAGATAGCAAGTACAAGGTTTTACTGACAGTCAGAAGCACCAAGCACAACACGGCAGGCCTGACCATTACTGTGGTTTGTTCGCCAAGTGATCACTGTCCTCAAAGACAACTGCTCTGCAAGATAACCAGAGCTAGTGTAGGAACTGAATGACTGACTACATGTTGGGGGGTGGGGAGCAGAAGTGCAGAGGCTTGACTGTGAGGTCTCACAGTTAACAACCCCAGTCTTAAGTGTGGTAACTAGTCAAGGGATATAGCTCTGTGAAGTTTCATTTCCCTGTATCAATAGGATCCACACTGAGGAATACTTCAGCCCCAAGTCCTACTGCACTTTGGCATTACTCCTGCCTACTACTATGTGTATAGCTCAAGCTTCTACAGTGTAACTGGTGTGCAATCACAAACTACCACTACAAAGATACTCTTAAAATACTAATCTGTTAGAAGCTGGAAGCAACTTTTTTCACTGAACACTACAAACTAGTGTAACTTCTTCCATGATGGAGCTATCAACTTAGATGGATGCTGGCATCCATCTAACTGCAGCTCTGTCCAGAGATGAAGCCTTTCAGTCTCAACTTTCAGGACAACTGCTAAAACCCAAGATCAGTAGCCCTTAAATTTCAGAACTCTTGAATTCAACTTAAACTTTTTTCAATAGATATGAGAACATGCCGAGTAAATGAAATCAGCTGTGGTCCTCAGTCAACCCAGTGTATCCCAGTGTCCTGGAAATGTGATGGTGAAAAAGACTGTGACAGTGGAGAAGATGAAGAGAATTGTGGTAAGGGAAGAAACGGTGGCTGCATAACTCTATTTGAAATTGACTTGTCTGGAAAGGAGCTAGCTGGGCAGTATACCTGGGAAGACAAATTTCTCATAGTATCAATATCTCCTTAAACCCACATTCATCTTGTATTGCAGCCCGCTTAACAAAGCAGACTTGTTCTAACACTCCTCTATCCTGTTAAGAACTACAGCAATATAAGCTATTCAACATCTGTCTTTGGTCTCTGGCTAATTTGGGCAGTAGTCATAGACTTAGTCACATGTCGGGCAAACCATCATAACTTGTTCTCCACAGAGTTTCTCAACAGGTAACTCTAGTTGCTGCTTACATTAACAAATGGTCTACTAAAAATGTAGTAGTGACTTGTAGCCAAGAGCACAGCTGATCTGCTTTAAAGCCCTATCCTGGAGTATTCTGTGTGCTTGTCTGAAAGTGCAGACTAGGGAAGCTAGGTTTCATGTGCTGGGGGGCAACTTCAGGCTGGTACACAAGTGAAGCTGCCACTGCCAGCGTTAGAGTGCAGCATTCCTGGCTTGTTCTAATGAACTTGCATACATATGAGTTGCCGGAGGTGTCCTGAGATGAATTTGCTGTAACCAAAGCCATAGGGCTGGCTTGTGGCTCTGACAGAAGCCACTTTACCTGGATGGACTAAGGAGACACAGATCTGCAGAATTCTGCTATGTGTCTGTGGAGTTGCTGCCTTATTCAGCAAGCAAATGCTTTAATCTGCAAGTAAATCTACAGGCAGCACTTCTAATGAATCTGATAAAACTATCAGCCTAGGCATACTGAGCTGCTAGCTACGTTGCTATTAAACCAGCATAATTTGTACTGGCATAAGTTGTGTGGATGTGCTTAATACCACAGGATCAACTGGTGCAAGATCTTGATCTGTTATCCCCAGTGATCTAGGCAAATGGATCATTGCTGTCCTGGGGACCAGCACAAAACACTTCAATTTCAAACTATAGTGCATGCTGACCATCTGGCTACCTTAATCTTAGTCTGTACTCTAGAGTTAGCAATTCTCTTACCTTCTGTCTCTGGTTCACAGGGTTTGAGCCTGTTTTCTGAAAGGCTCTCACTCTGAAGCAGAACAGCCTAGCTGCTTCAGAAGGAAGTTACTTTCACTCAGTAACTCAAAACTGTTACCTCTCACTCGTAACCTCCAAAGGCAAGGAGGACAGTCTGTGTGAGGCCCAGATGTCTTGTAGGTGGTCAGTTAGGCTCTCCTAGAGCCTTATACAGGATGCTGGTCTTCTGTAAGCTAACAGCTGAAGAACCTGCAAAGCAAAACACCTTCATACAGAAGTCTGACACCTTGTGATAATCTGCTAATCTCTCTTACTCCTGTTACTCCAGGCAATGTGACTTGTAGTCCAGCAGAGTTCACATGCAGCAGTGGGCAGTGTATTTCCAAGAGCTTTGTCTGCAATGGTCAAGATGACTGCAGCGATGGCAGTGACGAGCTGGAGTGTGCACCTCCTACCTGCGGAGTTCACGAGTTCCAGTGCAAGAGCTCCACTTGCATCCCCATCAGCTGGGTGTGTGATGATGATGCTGACTGCCCTGACCATTCAGATGAATCTCTAGAGCAATGTGGCCGCCAGCCTGCACCTCCTGTGAAGTGCTCTGCCAGTGAGGTGCAATGCGGCTCAGGTGAATGTATCCACAAAAAGTGGCGCTGTGACGGAGATCCTGACTGCAAGGATGGAAGTGATGAAATCAACTGCCGTAAGTTAACTTGGTCCTTCTCTAGGAGGTGCTGGTTGGCTCCTGTTTTATTTTCTTTCCTTCAGACTTCAGGAGTTTAAGTCTGTAATGGCTGTGTCCTCAGCTTCTCGGACCTGCAGACCAGACCAGTTCAGATGTGAAGATGGGAACTGCGTCCATGGGAGTAGGCAGTGCAATGGTGTGAGGGACTGTCTGGATGGCACTGATGAAGCAAGTTGTAACAATGGTAAGTGTGAAACTAAGCAAGAATAAAGTCTTTGCAACTAGCAGCTTCAACAGATATTCTGCACTCACAATCTTCGTTATCTCAGTTATTCAGTGCTCTGGACCTGGCAAATTCAAATGCAGAAGTGGAGAATGCATAGATGTCAATAAAGTGTGTAACCAGCAGAGAGACTGCAAGGACTGGAGTGATGAGCCCCTAAAGGAGTGTAGTAAGTGAACAAACTCATTGCACAATGCTGACCATTAGACATACTTAGATACAGCCTCTGAGCTGTCAGATTTCAGTCTGGAATGCCCATCTGCACTTCCTTGGTGGCAAACAGACAACCAAGAGCAACCTAGTCAGTAGGCTAGTCTTATTCTAGCCAAACTGGCTGTTGGGATGACTTCTCCATGGGCAGAAGGCAGTTGAAGGCATTAGAAACTCTGAAACTTCCAGGAACCTTAATCTTTATCTGTTGCTGCCAACTTATAACACAAGTAACATGCTGATAGCTGAGCAGATGTGAATTTGAGGGTCTCATGCACGTGATTTCAAGTGCCAGAGTGGTTTATCAGATGCGGCAGACATCATTAGAAAATGAATGGGTATTTGGTAAAGCAGTCTGTGACTGAGACTTTGAGACTAAATATGTGTGCTGTCTCAGAATTGGATAATCCTTCTCTTCTAGATATAAATGAATGTCTGGTGAACAATGGGGGATGCTCTCATATCTGCAGAGATCTCGTTATTGGCTATGAATGTGACTGTCCAGCTGGGTTTGAGCTTATAGACAGGAGAACCTGTGGAGGCAAGTATCAAGTAAATTAAGATAGACCCTTCTGATGGTGTTGGAGTTGAGAACAAATTAAATTGTTGTCTCTACAGATATCGATGAATGCCAGAACCCTGGTATCTGTAGTCAAATCTGTATCAACCTGAAAGGAGGCTATAAATGTGAATGTAGCCGTGGCTATCAGATGGATCTTGCTACTGGGGTGTGCAAGGCAGTTGGTGAGTATTGGCATAAGATTTCTATATCCCTGCTTTAAAATGAGGTGGTGAGTGACGTGCAGTTTATGCTATTGTGGTTTTGACATTAGTTGTGCTGTGTGAATACTCCTAACACTTTGAATGATGCCGTGGTACAGTACTTAAAGCTGCCTGACATAAAATGCTTGTGTCTGCTCCCTGGGCAGGAGGATCCTCCCGTCAAGTTGCAGAGGGAGAAAAGGGTGAGGTGTATGGTACAGCCAAAACCTCTGTCAGCATCTACTAGCAAGTGTTGAATGGCAAATACTAAATATGATGACTCTTAAAACTTGCCATAAAAGAACAGTATGTGACTGCATGTCTAGAAATACAGATAACACTTAACGCTCTTTCCACAGGGAAAGAACCATGTCTAATTTTCACCAACCGCCGGGATATCAGGAAGATCGGCCTTGAGAGGAAAGAATACATTCAGCTAGTAGAGCAGCTAAGAAACACTGTAGCTCTAGATGCTGATATTGCTGAGCAGAAGCTTTACTGGGCTGACTTCAGCCAAAAAGCAATCTTCAGGTAAATGAACATATCTTCTGAACCCTAGCGTGCCCCCCTAAACCATCTCACATTTTACCCAAGATACATCTCTAGGCTTTAGTGGTGAAAACTAGATTTCTGATGTCCTAAAGACAAAGAACAGTAGATGCAGGTTCCCACAACTAGCAGTGTGTATGCTTATTGCACATCCTAGTAACTTCTGCTACAATTGTACAAAAGGCACTCTGTGGAAAGTGCATCTTCTACATTGTCTGCCTGAGATCCATGCGCAGTATTTGCTGAGGCATGCCAAGTGGTAGTATCTGGAGGAAGGGGTTGAAAGTAAGTAATTCTTGTCTTCCAGTGCCTCTATTGATACCCGTGATAAAGTTGGAACACACGTCAGAATCCTGGACAACATACACAGCCCTGCGGGAATTGCTGTTGACTGGGTTTATAAGAACATCTACTGGTCTGACTCAACTGCAAAGACCATTTCAGTGGCTAGCCTAGATGGCACAAAAAGAAAGGTTTTGTTTCTCTCTGAGCTGAGAGAGCCAGCTTCTATTGCTGTAGATCCTCTCTCTGGGTGAGTATTTGTCCTGGTTCTCTTAAAAGAGCGGACCTACCAGCTACTCCATGTCCTGATAACTGACTTAGGTAGCCTTTGTTAGTTATTGGTCATAACTAAGAGTGATACTACGCAGTACTATAGTGCATCATACAACATAAATTCTGCTTCACAGCTTTATGTACTGGTCAGACTGGGGTGAGCCAGCAAAAATTGAAAAAGCAGGAATGAATGGATTTGACAGACAGCAGCTTGTGACAACAGAAATCCAGTGGCCTAATGGAATTGCTCTAGGTATGTTGAACTTGTCTCTGTGCCAGAGGTATTCTGGAGCTTTAGCAATTTGTTTGCTACAAAAGCCAAGGTCATCCTTCAGAGAACTATTTTCAGCTTCTGAGAATGGGAATTTCCTGTGTGCCTGGAGACGCTGCAACAGGCACAGATAGCACTTCTCAGATACTGAAATAGTAATTTTTCTTGTACTGCTCTATATTATAGTTGAGGCACAGGCCACTTAGGCAGCACTGCAGCAGCCTTCTGCATCCTGGTATGGTAAGAAACTAGGGCAACACTGCAACTATTCTCGAACCTGTGGGTATTTCAACTTTTGCAGGAGGCTTTGGAGGTTTTCTCCATGTAGATAGTAAATATGTTTGGGTTTTTTCCCCTCCTAGATCTTGTAAAAAGCCGTCTGTACTGGCTTGATTCTAAACTACACATGCTGTCAAGTGTGGACTTGAATGGCCAGGACCGCAGAATTGTGCTGAAGTCTCATATGTTCCTTCCTCATCCTCTTGCTCTAACAATATTTGAGGTAAGAATGACTTCCTCTACTAATTGTCAAAGAGCCTCTTCTTGCTAGTATGAGGCTAGCAATTATGGTGCTGATAGCAACACAAAGGTAATGGGATGTAATGACTATGTCTTCTAGGACCGTGTGTACTGGATTGATGGCGAGAATGAGGCAGTCTATGGTGCCAACAAATTTACTGGATCTGAGTTGGTTACCCTAGTGAACAACCTTAATGATGCACAGGACATCATTGTGTATCATGAACTCGTTCAGCCTTCAGGTAACTCTAACACAGTTTATAGTTATGCCTATGCATAAGAAGCTGTGTGCGTGGTGGCAAGTTGGCAAATTGTATTGGTCTCTTGTATAGCTGTCTATTTCACTTCTACTTAGAGTGCTTGGTGCCTTCTAACGTAGGCACCCCCACTGGGATTGAGAGAAGGTCTAGTTGCAGCTGGTCTTTCTTAGGCAGCGCAGGTACAAATCTATAACCTGCAGAGACAAGTAACTCTACTAGAGCAATTGTTAAGCAAATAACTTTGCTACACCTCTGGAATATGAAGGCTCACTCCTGTCAATTGCTGAACCAACAGGCAGGAACTGGTGTGAAGAGAACATGGCAAATGGAGGCTGTAGCTACCTGTGCCTGCCTGCTCCTCAGATAAATGAACACTCTCCAAAGTACACTTGTGCATGTCCTGTTGGATACTTCTTGAAGGAGGATGGTCTGAGATGTGCAGGTATGGTAACATGACTGAAATCTCTTCCAGGGTGGATGGGAAAGGAGTAGGGGTACTGAATCTATTGGAGGCAAATATGGCAGTATAGGCTCAGAGCTTTGCATGAGTTAATCTGAAGTAATTAATCTTGGAGGGGGTGGTCTTCTAGCATGCATTAAGCTGACCCTTAAAGTCTGCAGGTGCTGTTCAAAGTCCATGCTTGGTGTCTGCATCATCATCATTTGCAGCAAGACCTTGTACCTCCATGGCTTTCTGCAGATAGTAAGCACATGCACAAAATATACTGAGGCCCTTTCTTATAAAAGAAGGGGTATAAACTGACGTGACTCTACAGCATATAAATACAGTGTTGAAGAGCTGGTAGGCTAATCTTGCTGGCCAAGGAAGTTTGTTTGGACCTCCTTTCATGGTCCAAACAAACGTGCTACTGCAATTACCCTGAGGACTGACTATGCAGCACGCTTGTTTGTCCAGTGGAGTGGCCAAGGTGCCACTTACTATATTGCATGTTGATTCTGATTGCCACAGTTAGAGCACTGTATGCAAGGACACTGTCCTCAGTTGGCTGCTCTAAAGGGTTGCTGTAGGTATCAAAAACTGTACCTAACCAGTAAACTGGTGGAACTAAAATCTCACTCAGAAAACCTGATGTGAGGGATGGGGTAGCTGACTGTTGTCATGGCTCTAAATACCTGTTATTCACACCTGATTAACTGTCTAGGCTTGGTTTTGGAAGTATTTTTGATCAAAAACCTTCAACGGAGGCTGTGCTAGTGAAATAACTAATGTCAGTGTTTCCAGTAAAGCTAACAAGCTGCATGATCATTCTGCCATCTGCTAAACATTCACTACCATGGCTTTCATAGCTAAGCCATTGCAGAACTTCAGGATTAACTGGGTTCTTGATCTATAATTAGTTTCAGGTACTGGAACAACTGTGGCTTACACTGAGGCTAAAGATACCAGCACAACAGAAAAATCTCCAACTCTTGGACTAGTTCCTGGAGGTACTGGTCCCAATAACTCAGACTGCTAAACATTAGAGAAATTAAATGCAAACTGACCCACTAGCCTACTTGAAGTTTTCTCCTTTGCATGCAAGTAGAGAACACAGGCCATGTCTTGTGTGTAGTACAAGTACAGCAGCTGGAGCATAAACAAGTGATAAACAGAATTAGTTCACTTATAACAGTGTGGAACCTGTAGGTTTCACAAAATCCCAGGAGTGCTCAGAGAAAGAAAGCAATAAAAGTAGCTTTCTACTAATAGAGGATGAAGCCTGTTAGGCAGTTCTTGCAGTGTGTTACTGAGAAGCTAATATGTGATAGCAGCTTCTGGGCTTGGAAAGTGCTTGCATCTGACAAAGTCTGCCAGCCTATCAGTAAGCAAGCTCACTACTTCAAATTCTCATGCAGAATTCAACATCAGTGGCACGGCATCTGCAACACCTGCAGCTGGAGGAACATCAGCAGCTTGGACTATTCTTCCTGTCTGTGAGTACAACATTCACTAGCCTTTGGGACCCCTTGTGGTGGGACAAGCCACTCGTAGTCAGGAGCTTGACTTGACCCTACTCCTTACTTGCAATCTGCTTCTCTCCCTAAAGTATTGCTGGTGGCGGCTGCAGTGGCTGGCTACTTCATGTGGCGTAACTGGCAGCACAAGAACATGAAGAGCATGAATTTTGATAATCCTGTCTACCTGAAAACTACAGAAGAGGACCTCACAATTGATATTGGAAGACACAGCGGTTCAGTGGGACACACCTACCCTGCAGTAAGTAAACCTATTGACAGGTCTGAGGCTCCAGGTTAATCCTCAGAGCAGACATAAACACTGTCGAATGATATCTGACTTGAGTTTAGGAGAGGTCTCTGCTGTTTAAAGCTGCAGCCAAACCACAGGGCTGAATCAGCTGAGAACTTGCCCTTTTAATCGGGGTTAAAGTTCTAGTAGGCAACTACTGTCCTGTACCCGGGATGGAGCAATCAATGTGGCCCCTAGCCTGCAGAACTAGCCCCTGTTTCAAACTGCTGTGTAGTGATGACATGCATTGTTTTGTATCTTTATGAGTACAATTGGAGCTAACTTGTACTTATTTTGTACAGATATCTGTTGTAAGCACAGATGATGATATGGTGTGAGCACTGGATCAGCAATCACTTCCAGTTTACTCGTGTTTTACACTTTGGGGATAGTAACCAGGTTTGTGGCTGAAGGACTTCCTCCATTCTTGGAAGAAAGAAGATACTTTCTGTATGTATGGAACACTGATGTAAATAGCTATTTTATACAGATTAACAACAAATTCTGTAAATACCTGTCCACAACAATTCAGCTTTTAGTGGTTACCATTTTATCAGTAACCCTTGGATTGGTCAGTCAGTAACACCACTGACCAAATATAAAGCACTTTCCATAGAAAGCCATATTCCAGCCACAACTTGTAACAGCTGTACATATGTGTATAGGACACTTGTAAATATTATTCTTGGAAAATCACTGTCAAGCACTTTGAAATACTTCAAATGTAAATTACTGTACACTGTCTTTTTCAATGATTGGGGCAACGGCAATAGGAAAAAACGGGTTACTATGATTGCCAAAAATTTGTAGACATAAGTAATTTTGTATGTATGATTGAAACAATCTTCTCTGTTACCTCTTAGAGGTATACAGATATGAATGCTCTTTAAGAAACTACTGTAAACCTTAATTCAGAGGGGGGAAAAAATAATAAAAATTAAGCAATTACAGTATTGGTCTCCATTATTATGCTAGCACTGAAGTAAAACAGAATTTCTCCTTAGTTGGAAACTTTAATGGGCTACACTACTACTGCCAGCTTAAGTATTTAAGTTATTTCAGCAGTACCCCTAGACTGCTAAGACAGTACTGATCTGCCAGGTGACTGAGGTTTGTATTTAAGACTGGTACTCTGCAGGGTACTGGACAGAATGGGTCTCCTTTCATAGGAGTCCAGCTGGACTCCTGAGTTAAGATTGACACTGGCTAAAAATTACTCAACTACTACTGCAAGCTCCTAAGAGGCAGCGTTGACAGAGATGCTACGTGGAGACAGGTCAAAGCATTGTCTGCCAGGATGTTACGCACGTGTCTGTGAAGGACGTTACGCACAAGCTCACAGTGGTGTCAGGCTGTTAGCAGTTACTCCTCATGGCGATGCCAGTGCAAGTTGGGTCTTGGTGGCTGCTACACCTGTACAGAGGAATAGCAGAGCTGTGACTCGGCAGCTAATCATGGCAGCCTGCTCCTGCAGTCTTGGTGCTGAAAAGCCCCTGTTGCTACATGTCTAATGAGAGACATCCCCTGCAATAAGCATCAATGAACTAGTGTCCTTCTTCCCTGTGGCAACTCAATTCATTGTAATTGCTCTAAGCTACTGATCACTCAAAGTGGTGGAGCCTTTCTCTTGGGTGACCACAGGAGTGAAAAATCAATTATACAACTGTTCTGGGCCCAGGAAGGTGATACTCATCTTGACGAAAACTGTTTAGTATCATACTATTTGAGTGCTAATTTTAGTAGCACCAAGTTATGTTCCTTATCCACAGTACAAGTATAGTTCATTCATGCAATAGAGAAGGATTAAGACTGAATTAACTTGCAGGTTCGGTGGTCGTCAGGCATTTTGCTCTGTGATCAAGTTTGGAGTAAAGAAAGAAGCAGCTTTTAATCTTTATGGCATAACTAACTACTTGGTAGTCTTCAACTGAGTAAAAGGTAGCTTCCCTGCCTGTTAGTAGTTTCCTTAATGACAAATTATTTTTCTGGGGTAAAATTGTGGTTTCTCCCCTGATGCTGCAGGATCTTGGCCTTGAATTGGCAGCCCATTACTACTGTAGCAGGAGGTGCTACTTCACTGTTGCTTCTGCTGCTTCACTGCTCCTTCCCCCTTCAAGGTGAAGAAGAAATTACTTCTGATTGGATGCAGGTTCAAGGCTAAGACATAGTTTGGAAGAAGCAAAAACCTCCTAGCTATGCATTAGTGATGACTTGTTAAATTATTCTCAATCAATCGTGTCTCTAAATCAGTAACAATAAAAATCATCGAGCCAGAACTTGGATCAGTTCCTGGGCTTGGTTCTAATGCCTGTTCTCAGTGCACTTACAGCTGGGGTCTGCTCTCTTAATGGTCTTCTGTGTATTGTGGACTCCATTCTTGACAGATGAGGACAGCTGCCAGCTTCTGCAGATTTAAAATAATTTGTTTCTAGCAAGCTCACTACTCTTTGGGGAGTTGAATCCTCTAGACAGCTAGCCCTGGCAACTCTTGCCTGTCTGCGGACATTTTCAGTATCTGGAATGCATGTGGACTAAACTGTCTTGTAAAGATTAGGAGGTAAGGAAACCTCAAAATCTTCTGGCCAAGAATACTGTATCTATTTTGCTGAGTACTTTCTGGCATAAAGTGCCTTTCATATCAGCCTAATAGGTAAGAATTATTAGTTACTGGCTAAAAATTAAACTTTTTCAGTTAAATGCCTAACTTGAGATACTGCAAAGTATTTATGTTAGAATGTGACAAAACCTTAAAACATAATTCTCAGTCGGCTTGTTGGTTGTGAATTTGCATGGCAGCTAAATAGAGGCAAAATCCCTTGCCTTTTTAGTCTTCATACAGAAGATAAACAGCTGTACTTCTTTGCTAAAGTTCATTGCTGTCACCAGTATCATACCAAATGCTATATGGAGTAGAACAATAAAGACACTTTTCCTGAGGTTAACAGTCAGTTGAGGTAGCAACTTAAATTTATTTTGGGAACCTGAGTTAGTTCTTACAGAAACTATGGACTCTGGGAACTTGTTTTCTGACTTTAGTCCAATGTACTGAACAAAGTTGTCAGAATAGTACCTTGGCACACAAAAGTAGTTTCTGTAGTCTATAGGAGACTTAACACTTTAGCAGATAAAACTTCTATACCTTCAAATAGCAGGAGCGAGGAGGAGTGGGGAATATCGGGCAGTAGCAGGAGATGATATAAAATGGCTTGTACTTAGTTGCAGATGTTGTTTGGCTCAATCTCACTAGGTTTATTTTGCCCTGCCCCTCTTCATTTTTGTATTATGAAATCGTTGTTTACTTCCACAGCAGGGCTTGGAGAGTAGTCAGGGATTCCTTCTGTAAAAACAGATCCAACTTCCATAGACAAATGCCTTACTATCTTTGAACAATTTTTTTTTCGCCTGCCATCTGCAAGTGTTTGAGTCTGTTTATTGCTCTGTCATGTGACTTTTTTGGCATCTTAATGAAGGTCGTATAGCTGCACTGAGCACTCCTGCAGCAGCAGCCGGTGGCTGTGCTGGTGGCCACTAAGTGAATTCTCAGAGGTCATCCTTGTCTCAGCTCCTCTGCTGCAGTCTCATGGGCTCCCAGAGCAATGGCACATTCATAACCTGTTTGGTCAGGTTTCACTGTTAAGTTGGGTTTGTATGCCTCTTGAAGATCTTTCTGCGAATAGATACATAAATATGGTTTTAGTTGGTTATTGAAGTAGTATTTAAGGTAACGACATAGTTTTTGTTTCTCAGCTGAATGCAAAGCCCTCTCGTTCTAAATATTGCCAATTTCTGTTCAGCATCTGCTAGCCAGCATGAGTGCAAAGCTTGTTTTGAAACTGTCTCTTTCTCTCCCTTACAAATATGCAGATTTCTCTTAATACTGTCCCTCTGCTCCCACATTATATTTTGCCTCCTATTTGGTCTGCCTTTGAGGAATAATGTAAAATATCTACAATGCCAACAAAAACAGAGGAAAATGAACATAAGGGGGATTGAGGTTGCTCATGTGATTCACTTCTTCCCCTTCTGCACCTCATTCCTCTTCAGATAGCTGTAGTGTACCTTTTACCAACCCAACTTCTATTTTCTTCTGTTGTTAATGGAGGTACCTTTCCCCGCCCCTGCCCCTCCCCCCCCTTCAGATCTTTGCTGAAACAGTGAACATCCATTTATCTGTTTCTGTGTAAGTGCTGAATCTTGCTAGATTAGCGAAAAGGAAGATAGACAAGGACTTAGGCTGGAAGAAGTAGAATGGGAGACCTCAGATAAAGGGAAAAAGCTTACAGCTGCAGAAGCACTCCTCACTCCATAACCTTGGATGCAAGTGAAGGCCTGCCAGTACTTTCTGTAGATATGCCACAGCGTGTCTGTGAAAAAACATGTTCCTATTCCTCCCTTGAGCTGTCTCACAACAATACTTGGTATTGTCACCTACTGGAAGAAGGTGCCTGAAGAGGTGTGCTCTGCTGAAGTGCAGAAGCTGACTTAATACATTCCTGGTGTGCTGGTTTTAATTTTTTTTTCCTCCTGAAAAAGCTTCACAATTTGCCCATATCTAATGAAAAAAGTCTTTAGAGCAGGGGAGGGACAGAGAGGCTGTGAAATCGCAGTTAGGCTGCTCAATATCTAGGCTGTTGAACATCCAAAATAAAGACTGTCTGTGGAAAGGATGATGCTCTTAATTCCCCCTTGCACAGCTCTGGTCAGGACACTTAACACACCTCTGTCAAGCAATGGAAAATGCTTTGTATCATACATGGGAAAAAACAAGCACCACAGCCTGAACAGACTACTGAAGGTTAACTTAACTAAGACACTCTTCGGTCTATAATGAATTGCTTGATCATAGGAAACACTAAGCACTAAATCAACACAAGTGACTAGTAAAACCAAATATTTAGTAGAAATGTTTTTTGCCTGTGGTGATGTCCTCTGTAGAAAAACTAAGCAGTTTTCAGGTCCTTTCTCCTCCCCTTCCCTAGACGTGCTTTCTTGGAGTCAGACTTCAAAATGCATGGAAATGGAAGTGTTTTACTGTACTGCCAGTGCATAGATTTAAAGCTCAAATAGTTGGATGGCAACTTGAAAAGATTAACTTAATATTCAGAACAGTTGTTTCCCTCCAGTGGAAAGTATTTACTGTTGAAAGGTCTCTTGGAAAGGCTGATCACTGAATACAGCGAGTGCCATAACAATCTAGAAGCAGTACTGCCTGCTATAACATCCCTTTTGTGGATGTGTTCAAATGACAAGTGATGGTTTTGTTTGGACAACTTATTGCTTATTCCTTTTTTTTTGGCTCTTAAATAAATAAAACCTTACCTGTCCATTTAAATTAAGACTTAGGCTTTCTAATTCAAGAAAGTTAGCTTGTGATTTGGTAGTTGCATAATGCATTGTGGTTGTAGTTTTTAGCTCATGAACTCAGCAATAGAGTACGTGCTTTAAGACGTTGTTCGTTTCTCACGAGCCTGGATTTAAAATGTGCTTAGAAGGCTGTGTCTCATGGGGACTTAGAAATATAAGTAACTTATTTGGTGAGGGGCAGTTAAGGAAATGTTTTGGTGTTCTAAATTTGGGCTTTAGCTACTCATCTTCCCTGCCAAGATACTGATATCACTGTGGTAAGATTTGATGGATGTATTCAATTGTATGAAGCAACTCCACACACACTGATGGACACATCAGAAACAGTCTGCATAGAGTTACCAAGGGCTGATCATGCCCTACCAACCTGCTTGCCTTTGACATTCAACACTGTCTTTCATGTTATTCTTCCGTTATTCTTCTGTCCAAATTGGGACACTGCAGCCTGCATGGGAGGACAACTAGATGGGTAAAAACTGGTTGGATACTTGGGGTCTGAGGGTTGTGCTCGAGGGTTGTGCTCTACCTGGGGGTGGGTAACAAGTGGGGTACCACAGGGTCTATCCTGGGCAGAGTTCTGTTCAACATCTTTATCAGGAACCCTGAGAAGCACATGGAGGACACGGTCATCAAGTTTGTAGAGGACACCAAATAAGCAGTGGGGGGCAGAATCACTGAATACACTCAAAATCAGAGCTGTTGTCTTGGGGGGACTTGCACAGGTGGGGGGAAAGGGGGCTGACAGGGACACAATGAAATCCAGCACGGGCAAAGGCCAAGCCCTGCTCTGGGAAGGCAGAGCCATGCAGGGGTGCAGGCTGGGACCACGGAGCAACAAGGGCCAGCAGTGCCCGTGGTGGTGGTGTGAGCAGGATGTGGCCCTGAAAGCCAGGGGAGGGCAGGGACTGTCCCCTCTGCTCAATGCTCATCAGACGACATCTGGGCACTGCATCTGGTTTTGGGTCTCCAACAGAGGAAGGATGTTGATAAACATGGCCAAGTTCAGCAAACGCCAGGAAGCTGGTCCTGGGCTGGAGCCCTTGGCCTGGGAGGAGAGGCTGTGGGACCAGGTCTGGATCAGCTGGGAGAAGAAACAGCTTTGGAAGCACCCAGCAGCATCCCTGGCACCAACAGAAGGAGACGGAGGAGACTCAGCTGGACTTTTCACAGTGGTGCATGGTGGGAAGGTGTGAGGCAGCGGCACAAGCTGAAACATGAGAGGCTCAGTCTGGAGATAAGGAGAAGCCTTTTCCCCGTGAGCATAGCCCAGCAGTAGGGACAGGACCCAGGGAGGCTGGTCCTTCTCCCAGCCCAGGGGGGTTCAAGCTTGGACTGGGTGAAGCTCTGAGCAGCCTGGTCTGAGCGCACGGCTGAGCCTGCTCTTGGAAGGGGCTGGGGCTGGAGACTTCCCCGGGTCTCCACCAGTCCAAACAGGATCCCATGGTTCTGTGATTTTTTTGACTATTGAGGAAACAAGGGAATTGATCAACCTTGCAAAATGTTGCTCTTTTGACAATAAATACACATTTTTTTCTCAAAATGGAGGTAAATATTATCCCTGTAGATGAGAGTTCCTGTGCTGGATAAAATGGAGAGGGCAGGCAACAGCAAATCATACCATCTTTGCAGAAAATGGCCTAGGCCCAGTCATTTGAGCACTCCAGTCCTTGGCAGCAAGTTTAAGTTCATGATGAATTTTTCCACCTCTTGGTTATCTCTGTTGGTTGGCGCTAGTCCTCTTGTGTCAGTGGGGTTTCCCATGTGATCCTTCAGTCCTATTTTTGCAGCTTTATCTGGCCAGGTAAAGAAAACTTAACCAAGGTAGAAGCATGGCTTCTCAATGTCTAAAAGACCTGGTGCTCAAGGAACTTGGTTTATTCTCCTATGTTGCCAATGTTGCCTGGTGTGGTGTCACTGGTGAGTATAATCTCTGCAGAAGATTAAAAGAATCAGATGAATAACAAAATATTTTTCTCCAGTTACAGCTGAAATGAATAGCTTGAACTTTATACTTCAGTATTTATTTCTGCTTCAGGCTCTTGCAGTCTGCAAGTTAAATGAAGCTTGAAACTTGTTTACTCCCTGGTGAAAGCATTCCCACTGTCTAAGTGACAAATACTGTGAGTTTCTAACTTTCAGCTTGTGCCTCTAGTAGTAAAAGGAGTTCACCTCATGAACATTTTTCAAATAATGACACTTGATAAAGCCCTTGTACAAAAATTAAAATTGCATGTGCAATTAGTGATGGAGGAGCAACTTGGTCATTCTGGTTTTCCAAGAAGAAACATTGGTTATTCTGTAATTAAACAACATCTAACCCACTCCCCTACCACACTGGCTTTTTTTTTGTTGAATAATAGGGCAAATTGAGGGCGTGTCCATAAAATTTATCTCGATAAGTTGTTGGCTGTGATCCCTACACATTATAAAGTTCCCTGGCAATTTTGTAATTGTAATATACCTATTACCTTGCCTCAGAAAGAGAGTTTTTAACAATTGCTTGGACAGAGGTAGATAGTTGACAGATTGTAAAATGACCTATGCAGAGGAAGAGGTAGCTCTTCCTAGCCCTTTTTCTTCTTCAGCAGCCTCCAACTGCTGGTGTAATTTATGTAAGTGAAGGCAGAGAAAGAAAAGCTGTAAAGCTGTAAAGCTGATTATTTACAGAGAACATAATTCAAATAGTGTCATGAGAACTGCATTTCAATATTTGATACAGTTCATCCGCTTGAGAGAAAAAAAACATCCAAAAAAGCCATTTTTCACCATCTTAGGTGCCAGATACAAATAGCCACCAACTGCTGAAGACTAACATTTTGTTAGCTGTCCTTGTAATTTAAAGGTCACGTGTGAGCAACAGCCAGTCCTAGCTGTATGACACCACTTGAAGGTCCCGTGTTGACCAGCAAGAACCTCTAGCAGGAGACTGTTTAGTGCTCCATGTATAACCATAGGTTACTCTGACATGACTTTCACTAGGAGGTACCCCAAGACCTTCATCTAGCATTCAGCACTTAAAAGGATCCACTTCAGACTATGGCCTCTGCAAGTGTCTGTGAAATAAATCAGCATTAATAATTAGACCTGACATTTATTTTGTTCTTCTCCTGGTTGTCTAACACTTCAGTAGCAGTTAGTTAATTTAACAAACACTATGTGACACTTTTTTACATGGTACTGCAGGGACAGATGAGAAAATTAATCTGCCTTTAAATTATTTCAGAATGGGAGGAAGTCAAGCAGCCAGCCTGGTCATTTAGAGCTTAACAATCACATTAATGGATATCAGTGAAGAATTGAAATAACCACAACTTGTGTAAATCAAGTCATTATTTTCAGTGAGCCCGTTCGGTTCTCCCTGTGGGTAGGAAGTGAAGCTTCGCACTCTGCTTCAGGAGACATGGGGAACCTAATCATCAGTAGAGAATATTCCAGTGCCTCTGATGCACCTAGACATGTGGCACCTTCTCCTTTGCCTGCACTTGCCCTTTTAGGTTTTTTTTTTTTCGAAGACTCTTCATGCTCTGCAGTAAGGTCTGTAGGACAGAGGGGTACTATGTGGGTAACCAAAGAGGGAGCCCTGAGTTCCCTAGCAGTCAGGGAGCCTCTTGTGGGAAGTAACCACAGAGTGGTGAATGCACTGTGAGGTGGTGGTCTAGGCTATCTCTTGGTTTTGTTTTTGTCATCCCACACCATTAGATAAACTTCCAATCTCTTTTGCGTTCACCATAGATCACAGGAAGGAACCTGGCCCAAATCCATAGCAATCAGAAGCAATTGCATGGGTAAATCCAAGAACATAAGCGAGACATGCAAAACTCCCACTGCTCATGTCGCAAAAGGTAGGGCAACCAAAAAAACCCACAAAAAGTCTGGAAGGCCTCCATAAGGCCTGCAGCAACATCCTTAGGTACTCTTTGAATGATGAGTCCCTGCCAGAGAGTCTGGGGCTTATGGAAAGGCTCCAGCCCTCTTCTGAGGGCAGTGTACGATGGCTCATCCATCTGTTGAAACAAAGGAACAAGGAGCAATAAGCAGGCAGAAAGACATCCTATATTATTTAAGATTTTCAGAAATTAATAATAAAAATGGAGCAGTACGTTACAGACTGGGGCATAAAATCGCTTCAAGTCAAAGATGAAGCTACCACATTAACTTGTCTTGCAGGGAATCCTTCTCGGTATACGTTATGAGCTGTGTTAAGTACACAAGAGGAGAGGAAAGAAGGATTGCCTTTCTCTAGTTTGACTATGAATGAAAGTCCAGAAGACCAGCCAGGCACAGCTCAGCTACTAAAATGATGAGGATTAACAAGGCCATAAACAGTCAGTGGGAGGGAATATACATTACCAACGCTTTGATTCATTTTGGTGCTTTTTCTTTGGTACAAATAGGAAGGAAACCAAATCGGTGTCTGTTTTCAGCTTGACAAATTTATAGCGTGACCTGCTTGGAACTTACAATTTGCCTTTAAAAGAAGTACACAGACAAGCGTACCAACAGTCCCATTTACTCTGTACAATGTTCTTGAGAGAGGAAACAAATGTGTAAAAGTCACAGAAATTCTCAGCCTGGCACAGAAGGAAATGCCTCACTCAGCAATTTGTCTTTTTAAGCACACAAGCTGACACAGTTAGCTACAAAGAGGTACTGTCACAGGATCCCCTGGCACTCCAGAATTTCTGTGTTCCAGTCCATCATGTTCGATTGTTTAAGCTTTGTGGACCTTTAGAGGTATGACTAGACAATACAGTCCCGTGCTTCGAAAGGAGTCACAGCTGCCTTCAGAGTAGGTACGTACGAAAGGCTATTAAATAGCTCTTGTGGTAATTAAGTGGAAAGTGTATTCCGCTCATTCTGCTATTTTTTCTCTGTTTCATTTAGGACAAATCTCTTTCCTATGCCTCAGTTTTTCCACTTGTAACAAGTCACAGGGCCGTTAACTACAGCCTGTAAAGCTCTAGGGGAGTATGGGTGCATGCACATATATGCAGTCATATACACAAGCACACATGTATAAGCAGTTTTCACTTAAAGACACCCAATACCATCATTTAACCAAATTTTAGCAAAAACTGGAGGTGAGTTCTTCCAGTGTTCTGCTGCTGTGGTTTTTGCAGTAGGCAGTCTAGGTGAGGTGCACCATAAGGACATTTACTTCACTGTTAGTTGTAAGATTTCGCATTAAGCATGTTTTGCTTAAGGAGAGAGAAAACAGAAATTACATATATATGAAGTGTAATCCATCCACATAAATGAAGTGTGTACATGTTCATTCTGGAAGATGTACTACACTAGTCTGAGATGCAAGTGGCAAGTTAGAAAATAACAAGAGTAAACAGAAAATATTGTGTCATTAACTGGATTTCAAATAGAGAACCATAGAAAAATCCTCGGATGTCATCTAGTACAGCCTCCTGCTCAGAGCATGGCTCATTTCAAAGCTAAATCAGGTTGCCCAGAGTCTTCCTTGGCTGGACAAGTTTTGAAGATGCAGGAGATGAAGTTGCCATGACCTCAGGGCAGCCTGCTGCAGGGCCGCATCACTCACACCCTCAAGAATCTTGAAGATATTTTATTTTAATGTATCTCACAGTTTGCAACTTAGATCAGACTTTATTACTCAGGTCTTCATCAACATATCATTAAGATGTTAGTTTCTTCTAGCAATGAGTCAGTAAAGTTTTCTGGTCCAGGGCCACAAAACAAGGCATTGCACAGTAATGGACCCAAATGCAGATGTCAGCCCCCAAAGCGAGTCTGAATGTGTTACTCTTCGGCACAACTGACATAATGCTTTTAACGAAAGTAAATGTACTTCAGGACCTGTCGCAGTGAGGCTTTTGAGTGTATGTTTACATGCTTAAGACTTAAGTTTTCTGTTAACTCATAGCCTCAGTCAGTACCTCCACGACTAATCTGTTCATCTGTTTAGGTTACATGGGAAGTTCAAGAATAACCTGCATTTGCTTTGTGTTGTTTGGAAGTCTCACATACATGCTTACTGCATTTGTCATGCATTACCATGCTTAGCATAAGTACATTTTCAAAAGCAGCAAGCTAATAGTATGAGCAAAGGCCTTAAGGATGCAGTGTTGCTGACCTTCAGATGTTTCAGTTTCATAAGACTATGCCACTAAGAACATTTTTAAAAATCAAGATTACTCTTCAATTTAACAAAATCGTGATGCATTGCTGTGACTGTGACCTTTACATTATGATAATGCTAAACCATCTTTGTCCCAAAGTAGTGGAGATTTTATCAACAGTATAAGTTGAAGGAGAAAAAAAGAAAAGTGTCTTGGGCTGATTAGCTTATTCATCCCAAAGACAAAGAGTAAAAAATCTAATTAGCTCAATTTGTATCACTGTATAATTTTGTCTTACAGACAAAGGACACCAACCGGCGTAGAAGCTGGGTGTACTCTACCAGCCTGCCCATCTGTTGCTGCATTAAAAGTGGACAATTGAAGAAAAACTGCTATTAGAGAACTGTCTCGTAGCATTAAAAAAAATAAAAATCAGCAATTTGTTAGCTCTTTGCTAAAGCTATACTATTGAACATGTGAATGGCTCCCTGACTTGGAAGATAATTGTTTTCATTCTGCCTATCTTAATTCAAATCACACACTGCCTACTCCCTGAGACTAGGCACATTTCAATTGGTCATTTTTAAAACAGTCACAATGAAGTGCTTTGCTTCTGTGTTAATATTGCCCTTATGATGTTTTCATTTTTAATTTCTCCAGTACTACTCTGCCCTCTCAACAGGCTTCTTAGGTCATTAGCAAACATGAGCAGTCTGGGATAATCAGTAATGTAGGAAGCAAGGGACAGCCTTCTGCCGGAGGCTAGGTGACCCCTGTACTGATGACAATAGCAGAGGAGCCAAAGGCCTTTTTTCACTTTGGAAAACAGCGCTGAGCATTCAAGTTGTGGTGGCGAAGAAATAACACTCACCAGAAAGCTGAGAGTCCACTCATCACCTAACCTCTACCCTTTTGCCCTGCTGCAGGAATGAAAAAGGACCCCAGGTCTGCCTTACAGGAGAAGTGAACAAATTTGGAGGCTGGTGTGGCAGGAGGCGGCACTTAACCAGAGCTGCCTCACAGGACCACTGAACAAGTTTGGAGGCTGGTGTGGCAGGAGGCAGCTGCTGCAGGCGGACAAACCCTGCGCTGAGCGGTACTCCTGTGGGACAGACCCTGTTGGCGCTGGGGGATCGGGCCAACCCTGAGGAAGCTAAGGACCACAAAGGTTGTAGCGTTGCTCAGTTCCTTCCCCTTCAGCCGGGATCTGTGCCAAGCACAGGCGAGCCCCGAGGATGCCTGCCGTCTCCCTCCCTCCCTCCTCCCTGCAGCAGCTGTGCACTCCAGCACCCAAATTAATCTTAATCACTCCGTGGTGGTTCTTTTGTTCAACTGTTTTTAAACTTGGAGACCCCTTTATACCGTCACGTTAACACAGGACTCAGGGCTTGAATCCGCATTGTTGTCTGCTTTGTGCAGTAATTTAATGGGCATGCCAAATGGTAGTCAAACAGCACTAAACCCTGACCAACTTTTTCTATCTTTTGTGTACAGACAAGTGATTGTACAAGAGGCAAAACAGAATAGCTTGCTTGATGTAAAACAAGCTGCAGATTTTTCCATATTGTTGTCATTTCCATCCTAGCTACAATTAATTAAAATTCATTTCATGCAACTGAAAAAGGAGAGGCACAAACTAAGATATATGCATGGTTGTACACAGGCATAACAATCAACATTGTGCACACTGTAGGTGGAACAAAAAATTTTTTTCTGAATCTTCATGAAAGTTTGCCCTGTTTTCAACAAAATCAAAGCAAAGTTATTTGCTCTGGATAAAGGGAGAAATTACGTGTCAAATATTACAGAAAGAAATATCATGTATTAGGAATATTTTTTTCATATGGATCCTACTTCAGAGTTAGATGTGATTTCCATTATATTGACGTAACTACATAAGAATGTCATTTTCTGTGTCTGAGACCCTACATGTGTGTTATGTTTGCCTGGAGTCTGGACCACAGCCATTCCTCAAATATCCGCAGAAAACCTGGAACCCTGGGGATGGAACCTGGTTTCCTCAAAGTGGCAGCTTTACAGCCACAGTAATAGCCTAAAAGTAACACTCAACTAAGTTCAGTAGGACACATTTTACAGAAGAAAAGCCTCCAGGATCAGAACAGCCTAAATGGTAATGGTAATGAAGAGATTATTAAGAGGAATCGGTTAAATTTTACAGCAGAAGTTTTGCGTCTTACTTAATTGCCAGGTAGCTTGTTGACTACTCTGTGCAGGATACAACACAGTCTTTGCACAAGTGGGAAATGTCTATGATGCTGTAAACGTCTGGAGTATATGTTTATTGCATAACGATTTAATCTACTTGATTTGATGGGCTTTGCTACAATTATATCAGCTTAAGAAACCAGTGAAGCTTTAAGGTCATGCCCTGAGTTTAGAATATCCCTCAGCTTCAAGGGAAATTTCCATCTGCCTTTAAGAAACCAGAAGTAGTTTTCCTCTGTTTTTTGGGCTGAGCAATCTATTGATAGCACACAGTGTCAAACACCGAAGGGATTCTCTTACTTGAAACTATGCAAAGAAAACACACATGGCATACTTAAATAGTAACGTTCTAAAATTCAACCTGCCTTGAGTGAAAGAGGACATCTTCATAGTTTTAAATATTTGGGTAGAAATTATCCATGTTACTTTAAAAAAAAATAATCAGAATAGTCATTGGAAGAAACATTTTATCTTCTGATGTATTCAGACACTATTGTCCATTTTGTGAGATACGAGCTGATTTTGAGGATATGTCGACTAAATAAGCAGAAAAAAACATGTTAGTTCAGCACTTCAAAAAAAACAACTATACCTGAATATCAAGTCCCGTGAAACAGAAAAGCATGTGATTAGTTTAAGGAAAGGATATGATTTAACTTTTGTTATCTAACAGTCTATAAACATTTAATGGAAGAAAAATAATAATTATAAGAATATAAGCCACCAACAGGAGCAAGGAAATTTGCACACATAAATAGTTGCTTTACATCTTTTATTTTGTGTGCCGTACATCCACTGGAGGCTAATACTCTGACATCATTAATGCTTTGCTTATGACACGTTGTTGTGTCCACCACCATGGAGGATGGACGTGACAAAGCTCAATCAGGCAGCCTGTCACCCAGCTGTCAGACAGTGAAATATAATATTGTCAGAGGGCAAGCCAATAAAGAAATAAAGGCAGAGACACAATGTTTTTCTGGCCTATGACCACCATTTTAGTTATGTTAATCCAACAAATTAAATACAAGAAAATGTACTTAAAAGGCTATGTTATGTTCCAGCTGCCAAAAAAATCAAGAAATTGCCATTTGATGCTGCTTCCAAAATGTTAATTACATGCCCTCTCCATGTCCACACACACACACACACACACACACACACACACACAGAGTGTTTATGTCACGCTCAGAAGTAATGCTGAGTTTTCCTTTAAGGGGAGCCAAACATACAAGTGAGTGAATTAGTGTTGTTAAACCAGCTGGAAACCACCTAGGTTTTGTCAGTCTGGCCCTTTTTAATTTGTTCTTTTATGTTGCGTTAACGTCCTCTTTTCCTCCTTAAGAAAGAGGGGAAAGAAAATCAGGAGATAATAAGTTCCCAGTTTAGCATTTCCATTGTCTTTCATGTTAATGACTTTTCCCAGGCTCACGGCTGCACCTTATGCTATGGAGGCAGCCTATAGTAATTCTTCTGAACAACTAGCTCTTATGCTTGAGTATTAAGTTGTAGGCTTAATTCTGCATCAGAGGATAGATCCTTATTAGACTACTTTCAACTCCTTTTCCACCATAGACCATGTGCTCAAAAATATTTTATCTCTGCAGAAATTAATATATAAGGTTTTTTCCTGTGGTTGAAATAAATACTTGTTTCTGTGGTTCTATGGCATAGGAATCCCTGAGAGCTAATAGCAATAAGGAGGCAATCTTATTTCACTTTCTACTATTTTAATTAAAAAATATGTTTTAAAGGCATTAAATTATTGTTTTATCTAATTAGAATAGGACCATTGTTCCTAAACTTGTAGATTTTTATCCAAGTGCTTGTTCTGTACCAGCACAATTGTCTTGTGATTGTATGTCTGTCTTAGACAAGCTGAAACGGGGGTCATGACACTAAACTGAGATTTCACTTGTTTAACAGAAAGTTCTTGGGTCCTGTAACTGGTAATGACTGAGGCCAAGCACCATGCCACAAGCTGAATAAAAAACAGCCTCTCCAGGCAGTTTTCAGCTCAAGTAATTCAAAGATGGCAAACAGGACATTGAAGCAGAAAGTGTATGAGCTGTTTTATTACTGCAAAGCTGAATCCCTCAGTAGGCTGTGCTTGTGCTCTCCTCCTCACAGAGCAGAGTGGGTGTCCCCTGCCAGGTGGGGAAGTACATGTGATGGGTTTCCACATACAAAAACACGTCAGTTCAGCTAAACTGGTGCAAAAATATTTGTGGTCCCTGGTGTTACTTATTTTGGTTGTGTTTAAACCTGTGCCGAACTGGCTAAACTAGTAAATATGTTCAATCAAAATAAGCCTGATTTAAACATAAAATACATGTGTCCAGACTGTTTTAATCCACCTAATTATACTGCGGACAGAAGGAAGCAAATAAACTCATCACAAGGGAAAGGCTAGAGAGAACATGTAAATCTTTGGCTCATCACAGTATGGCTACACACAACCTCAGCTTTGCGTCTTCAGTGGCAGCCTGGAAAATGTTTGAACCAGTGATTGTAATTATTATTGACCTCATGAGCCATAAATCTTACAGTATTGTTATTTTTTATTTACTAAGATACCTGGTGGAAAAAAGACCAATTCCTGAACAACCAGTCAAACATGCCATTGAAGACACAAACATGATGGCAGTGTTGGTTGTGTTAACATCACGCTCAGTGATGTGGCACCCAACAAGGTATGAAACATAGATTCCCATGACTGACTCAACACAGCAAGTGTAATTTCAGGTGACTTCATTAGGTTCCCTTAAAATGGAGCCTGGAAAGTCACAAAGATGCAGTGAAGGGCTTGGAGGTTGGCACACCACTAGGCAGAGGCAGGAGATGCCACCACCTGGGTGACTCCCCTGCAGGCGCACCTTCGGGGCTTAGGGCTCTCCATGGTGTTTCCACCTGCAGGCAGGGGACCTGGGAGAGGCAATTCTGTTTCCCACAGCTGCTCAGGGAAAACCAGCAGTCCCCAGGGGTTACCTGAGAGAGCACAGTGCACATGGAGAGATTTAAAACCTCTGCCGCGGCTCTTTCAATTAGACCCAAGGAAAGTGTAGGGCAGGGAAGTAATAAACCTGCCCTGGGGGCTGTTTGGTCTTCTGTCTTTCTGTCTGGCAGGTAGTCGACTGGGGAAAATTACATCAAGTCTGACATGTTTGTACACCCAGGACAGGTTTCAAGGTGTTTGTGTCTTAATGAATTAAACTTCGTCAGGTTACTAAGAATGATGAGCCTCTGACTTTTTCGGCCTATTGCTAAACCATGGCTTGTCCATGTAAGTCCAGGCCTTTCAGGAACTTTTACTACCATTAATTACTTCTACTCACCCCCAAACTTTCAGCAATGCTTTCCATATTCTCTCATTTCCAGTCTGACTGACACAACAGTTGCTTTCAGAGAATGTAGTCTTTAATTAATCAACTTACCAACAGATGTTTTCTGCAGGCTATAATTTCTTGTCTGAAAAGACATTTTCCTTAGAAGAGAATCTAAGGCTGGTAAAAAAAATCAAGTGGTATCTGTAAAATCTAGTCATTTCTTCTGTCGCAAACTTCATCCCATTGCTCCAATTATGTGATTTAGCAGACGGATCTTTGGGGTCTCCACTCTGAGTGCCCATTAGTGCTCCTTCTGATGAATGCTGGAGTGTTGAAGCACACTCACAGATAAAAGAAATGAGACTGCTAACAGTGGTGGCCAAACCACAATAGTAGCAGTAACAATATTTTTTACTTCACAATTGACCATAATGAAAACTGGATCAGTAAAAGTGAACAGAGATTTCCAAAGCTTATAATGAGTCCTCTAAACTGTTGATCCTCCTCTGCAGATCAGTTTTACAGCTATTTACATATAGAATTTAAATGTGTTGATATATCCCCAGTTTAAAATTTTATCAATGTTAAGAAAGCACAGTGAGCCCCCATTCCTTAGCCGAGTTTCTTCTATGTGCTACCATGGTATAAAAGCTGATGAATAAAAACTCTTCTGATCTTAAAACATAGTTTTATGGATGCATGACCTGCAAGACCATCCAGAGTTCCAGTGGATGTTATGGTTGACTCTTAGTATAAAGTCACAGCCTGTGGCTGCCAAAGAAAGCAAAGAAATACTGTACAGCATTTGTATAGATCTATTTTTAAAGTTATTGAGCAGCTTTGCTTACCATATAGCTACTAAAGTCAATACCTATCTATCTTTCTTGCCAAAAGCAATCAATCAATCCAACTTACCTATATATCTATTGGACTTTTTGTGTAGCATTGCAAGTTCAGCCTTTTGCTGCCGTGTGAAAATAATGATAAATAATGATTGGAAATTTGTGCCACATCTCCAGCACATGTAGTCTTGGAGAGGCAAGGCCCAGTGTCTTCACGCTGGTGGCTGTCTGCAAGGGCAGTCGAGCTGGGGACCAGGAGTGGTGTTTGAACTGCTGTTGTTAAAACTGGTGGAAACCGCAGTGAGAATCTGAGCACCAGTGGCTGCGTGAAAACTTAGGTGTAATGTCATGAGTCCAGGCTAGATCTGCTTTAGTGATACAACCTAAAACAGAATTTGTGGGCTGTAAAATCCGTCTCTTTGGGGTACTGGCTAACCCCTGAGTAGCTGGTGGCCATTTCCATTCCCGCTAACAGACAACTAGAAAAGAGTTTAATTTTTTCCTCTCTATCATTTCCCTGTCTTGACAGTCCATTTATGCTTTAATTAGGTCCAATAATGTGTCTAAACAGCCTCTGAATGGGAGATCTCAAATGAGAAATTCAGGTTTGAGAAAGGCACGCAGAAGGCAAGCTGGCAGGGAACTCCTGTCCCAGCAACCAGAATCAGAATTCAACTTTCACACCCACAGCAAGTAGAGGAAATTTCAGGCTGAGCTGAGAAATCACACTGGAATTCCTGGTAATAGAAAATGAAGTTATATCCCTGGGCACCTCATAGCAGGGCACAGATGATTTTCCTATCCAATTCAGCATTAATCATTACAATCCTCCTTGACAAAAATGATTGGTGTTTAATTGACTACTGTGTGATTTTATTTGAGGTACATATGAAGGCTGTAAGTTTGAAGGGGCTCACTCCAAGGCAGAAAACAATAATTAGGTAGTTAGGACAGCTTGACAGCATAGTACCTATTGCACATTAGCAGGGAAAGTGAATACAAGAACAGCATCTTTATTTTGATATTATTGATATTTTAGCATAGCCCAGAGCTGCCATAAAATCAAGGGCTGCATTGTACTAAATAATAGATGGGAACAGGAAAAATGATTCTGCTCTAAAGAATTTCCAGTCCTCTGGGAACAGAATGTAATGTAACAAATAACATTCAGGCAAAATATACAATCAAAACACTCTTGAAGAAAATGCTTGTTTTACTATCGTAACAGCCATGCCCTCCATACTCAGGATGAGAGTATCACAACTGGACTGCATATCACAACACTTAAAGCCACAAAGCTAAACCTTCAGACATCATTCCAAAAACCAGAGCCTTGAGCAGTACTAAAAGACTTCTCCCAAAACAGGGGGAGAGGAGGAAAACTGAGTATCTGTGTTAGGATTTCCCCAACCTGCCTTCCCCCAGCAAAAACGTGATGATGACTATAGTGCCTCTGAAGTTTTGCAGACTTCTGGTAATTTTTGAAGAATCCGTAAGTATACGCTAGCGTATGTTTTGTCAAAATGTCACAGGGAAAATGGGAACCAAAGCAGCCATGGAATAGAAGGAAGCATCAGAAACAAAAGTTGGAGAAGCATTTTTCGGGTCCAAGCCAAAGAAATCCAAAGAGCAATCATATAACGCATTTGCTGTATTTGGATTGATGCAGCTGTATTTTAATGAGCAGAACTGGTAATAAGGTAACGGGTGGGTGCTTGTTTGAGAATGTGTCTCACAATCATCTGCTGTTCAAGCCGAGACTCCTACCTGCAGGTGCAGCAAGATCCTCTCTTCCCTTTTGTGATCAAGTCTCTGGAGCTTAGAACAGATTTGCCCCTTTAGGACTGGCCGCCTACTGGTGTTACTTAAACTTAAGAACATAAGATTTGTTGTTAAGCTTTCTGGGGATATACTAAGGTCACAGACACTGTATGCCACATAGTATTTTCTTAATGGATTACTTCTATTGCATTATTCCTTATACATTTCCTGTCTCCCCTGCAACTATTGTCTGTAAAGTTCTTTCAGACCCTCCTTTGACAAGCTTGATTTTGTAGGTAGCAACTGCTCTACCTCTTCATTCTTTGACCCAAGAACTGCATAGTAGGACACTCCACAGATGGACATGTCCTGTGCCCACCACACCCCTTTCTCAGGATTCACCTTTTTCTTCTGCTCGAAAATTTCAGCCTTCAAAACTCTTCCAACATTAGATACTTTTTTTTTTTAAAAAAAAAAAAAAGAGGGAAAGAAAGAAAACAGCTCTTTCCTCCCCACAGCCCAAACCACTACTCATTCTCTTAACTAACTTCCCAATGGTTAGCTCACATGTATTTTATTAACCCAATACCAAGGACATTGCTAAGGAGGCTCAGTTTGCTCATTTTTGCCTACTTAGGGTGCCTACAATCCAGGTAGTATCTTCCTGTTACCACAGATGTGCTGCTGATGTGTTTCCTGTGCTGCTGGAAAGCCATGACATAGTGGCTATTACTGAAACTTGGTGGGATGATTCCCATGATTGGAATGTAGGGATAGACGGATACAAGCTCATTAGGAAGGACAGGCAGGGTAGGAGGGGAGGAGGTGTTGCCCTCTACATCAGCGACCAGCTAGAATCGATGGAGCTCCGTATGGGGAAGGATGATGAGCTGGTTGAGAGCGTCTGGGTTAAGATTAAAGGGAAGACAGGGGGAGGCGATGTTACAGTAGGGGTCTGTTACAGGCTACCTGACCAGCAGAGCCAAGCAGATGAGGCCCTCCATAGGCAGATAGAAGCGGCTTCACGTTCACAGGCCCTGGTCCTCATGGGGGATTTCAACCACCCTGACATCTGCTGGAGGGACAACACAGCAAGGCACCAGCAATCCAGGATGTTCCTGGAATGCATTGATGACAATTTCCTCCTCCAAATGGTAGAGGAACCAACAACAAAAGGTGCTATGCTGGACCTTGTTCTCACCAACAGGGAAGGGCTGGTGACCAATGTGAGGCTCAGGGATAACCTTGGCTGCAGTGACCACAAAGCAATAGAATTTAAGATCCTCAGGGCAGCTAGGAGGATGTATTCCAAGCTTATGACCGTGGACTTTAGGCATGCAGGCTCTGATCACTTCAGGGATCTGCTGG
>VYZM01006041.1:3411-17641 GCA_013398915.1 Dromas ardeola
CTAACAATTGCTCATCAACTGGCAATGACTGCTGCATGCCAGCTTTGTGCAAATAGAAGGCAATTATTCCTCATTTTTTCTGCTTATGATAACCGTCATAAGGACATTAAGAGTACAGGATGTATATCTTTGAATTTGGAAATGCACCTTTTAGGGGATAGCGTAAGAAAAACCATTGCAAGTGTTAAAATGTAGAAGCACCATTGTGCCTGTTTTCTCCTGCCACTTGGGGGAATTCCAAGAATTAGTCCAACAAGACAGTAGGACAGGGTTAATGTTATGGTTGCCATTGATACGTCTAATGGTTCTTNCTAATGGTTCTTGAAGAAGATAAACTTCTTTAACCTAAAGTTAATAATGAGCTTCCTATTAGCTGGGAGAGATCTCGTATTTTAAAAATTACTCTCTCAATACAATGCGTATGTTGCTTATGATAGTCTGTTTTTCTTGCTTCTTGAGTGTGATTCCAAATATTCCTAACATGTGGAATTTACTTTTCACAGGGGTTCAAAGTATGATGGGATAGGAGCAGACAATGCTATTCTGCTAAATCTCTCTTTCCTTACTGAGGGATAGACACAAAAATAAATGCTGCCTAGTATCTTATCTAGTTACAATACTGGACTTTGACCTGGCCTTAATCTCTGTCTCTTGAGGAAGACATAAGAACATAACCTACTGAGCATCTGAGCAAAACGTATTGACTTGGAGATAGAAAATACATTTAAAATTGGAATCTGATTTATGCTGCAGCTATTCCGTGTGACACTGCATTGGCAAATTGTGTTTAATTATGAAGAGCCATAAAGCTGTGGAGTCATTCTCCTTTCTGATCCTTTTCAGAAAATGGAATTACTTAGTCTAAAAAGAATTCCTACTGTAGTAGAGTGATTTTTTTAAAAGCATCCTCCAATCCCACTCCCATGAACAATAGCTCAATATTTGCATAACGTATGCAGTTTTAAAGGAATACACTTCATAATTCCTAGAATTAGGGAGAGGCAGGTATTGTTTACTTTGCAAATAGCCACATAAGGCTCCCAGTCATATTTTCAGGCAACTTTATCTGTAACTGCTAAAGAATAAGTTAGCAGTATAAGAAACAAAGACAGCACTTGTGATTCCTCATGTTCTAGACTGTGATTTTCACCATTTGTTGTGGTTCAAGTGCTTTTCTGTGCTTATTACTCTCCATTTCAGCCGAAGATGTTTTTAGTGGGGAAAGTAGCTTTTAAACAAATGCTTTCTTTAGTGCAGAGAAAGAATGGTGACTTCTGAAACAGTGGATCTTGCAGTAGGTAATCTCCATTATATGTTATAAAAGGGGGAGAAAACAGCACTGAGATGGTTAGGCATAAATACTGACAGTCTGAGAACATTATCTCACTTCAAGGTGAAAATTGCGAACGCAGGAATCAGAACTTGCGTAGCAATTGCTTGTGACTTAATTCCACAAAGATGAGCTAGACCGTGAGTCTTGGTGGCAAAATGACAAATGCGTGACTTCAATTTAGCTTTACTGCAGAATTAGGTAAAATAAGATAGGATATGAGAAATACAAAGATTCCACTAATGTGAATGTCAGTAACAGAATGATATCCTAACAGATATGTACATAGAGATACACAGGTACTTCTATACAGAACTGATTCATTCTGGAACAACTGCCCAGATAAACACAGCCAACGTACTGACAAGATCTTTTTCAAGTGTTGCCATGCACTCATTGTGAGAGTCAGCTTTTTCTTCCAGATTCAAAAGTCTCCATTACAAATCTTGATTTGTGGTGGAGAATGTGCTTAGTAGACTAGTGTGGTTGAAACGGGTGAAGAGCAGGCTCTCTTCGGCTTGAAAGAGAGATAAAGAGATATTAAACACCTAGAGGATGTTTCTAGATGTGAGCAGAGAGCAGGGATTGCTCTATCTGAGCTGCTAGGTTTGTTCTAAGCCCAGTAGAGGCAATCCAGCCTGAAGCCCTTGTGCCCCAATTTAACAATAGTGTAACTATGCTGACCTAAATAGAATTGCAAATCAGAGCTCGGCCTGAAAAACCATAAAAAAATATGAACCATGGGACCCGCGTCAATGTGCCTGTTTTAAAGATAATATATTTTATATTTCAGACTTGAAGGATTATATTGAAAGTCTTCTACTGTTTGCATTTCTCACAGCTTAAAAATTAACGAAACAATAATTCTCGGTTATAATTCTCTCTGCTCAATTTTAATTAAAAAGTGATGACCTTCCTATATAAAAAATATATTTATGCATGTAAATTACACAGTGTGTAAAAGTAAAAATTAGTGTGTTAGGGAGCTTTCTCAGAAAAGTATACTTTCCTGAAACAAATTTTTTCCAGTGATCTTGTATATACTATAAATAGACTTCCAGTGCTTAATCACTAATTTGCAAGCTTGAATTTGCATTGGTATGGAATTCAGTATTTTCCCTCAGTTAAGATCATTGCACAGAATCTCAATAGAATAAAATCATTATTCAAAAAAATTTAAAAAGGAGGGGAAGCCCTTTGCCATTTACATCAAATGATGGCAATTGAAACATCAGATAAAAGTAAGAAGATGAAAAAAGAAAGTGGTGGATAAATATTCAGTGTATCTTTCTAGCTGTGAGATGGTGAGTATGTTAATGAGAGTGGTGAGAGAAATAGCAGAACACAATTTTCTTACCAACCATTTTCAAGCTTTTAATTTTCAGAAGGTCTTGTAACATAACAATTCTGCAACATTCAGAATTCATTTAATGACGGCTTTTGCAAAAAACTCCTTTGAACACTTATATACACTCTTCTCATCCTTATCATAAAGTTTCAACATTTTGTGTCATTCGCTAATATTTAACCAAAGGATGAAACAAGAGATGAGCTTTCCCTATGCTGTTTAGTCACAGAACTGAAATAGCTCCAAAGTAAAAGAGGATTCAACATCTGGAGTTTAAATATGGTTTGTGCACTAAATTTCTCTGATAATTGATCAAGAGCAATAGGTTTTTCTAGAGTGAGCAGAATATTCAAGAATGGATAGTAAATGTGAATACTTTGATTTCAAGTTTTTCAAATTAAGATGCTTGAGAAGACGACTTCAAACTCTGAGCCCATGCTCTTGGGCTCCATAGATCTTCCAAGTATTTGTTTTTTTCCATTTAACTGACTTCGGTCAAAAATTGTAGTTTGCACTTTCCCAATACAGTATTCTTATATATACATACATTTTCAGTGTGTTTCTGTTTGTTTTTCTTGTGCATCCTACCATAGTTAAAATTTTATTTATCAGATATAAGCAGAAGTAATTGCTCTTTTGGTGGCTAGAGTATACAATTTATTTAAGAAATTCTATTCACCTTTTGAATTTCTCTTTTTTCTCATATGTCATACATTCAAGATATGTTCAACATCCTTACTGTAAATTTTCCTCTGTGGACAAGGACTGTAATTACTAGAGCCAAATTAGTAGAGCTTCAAGCGCTCAGTAAGTTACAAAAACATGTCTCCATTTTTTTTTTCAACTTGTTTTATGAATCACAGAGACTTTGTTTCTTTACCATCGGTGAAGATATAGCAGAGAACAAAAAATTAAAGTTATAGTTAGATTAATAAAGTTACAGTACATAACATTTTGCCTACGACTAAAGGTAGGTTGAATTTACTCCGTGTTTTTTTAGCCGGTTCATTTAATTTCTCAGGGCACAGTAAAATGATACCAGAATCTTTACAACTGCTCACCAAAGCATTTGCCGCTATCCAGCAAAAGGATAGTTATTTGACCAATCTTTCATCAAACAGACCTACAGCACTTTGTTTACATTACCAACCACAGGGACTGTAACAACAGCCTTTGACAAAGACATGTTACTATGCAGGTTCAATGCATTCAGTTTCCTTATCAAAAAATAACTCCTTTTATAGATGCAAGAACTGTATGTGCAGATTAAAAAGATTCTGTGCTGCGGAATAGTTTGGCCCAGATTTTAACTTTCCTTAAAGCAGTTCTAATCTGGTGGGAACTTCCTCTGACTTGTAAATAGCCTTTGAAAATAGCTAGCATTCTTTGGCAAAGTGACAAAAGTCAAATGGCTTGGGCCAGGTTTTCAAAGCCTGTGTACGCTTTTGCATGCCCTCTCCGTCTGAGGACTTCAAATATGTGATTTTGACAACTCATCACAAAGCCAAGGAGAGGAATGGATGCTTGCTTCGCGTTCTTAGGGTTAGCACCTAGGAAAGTTACAGATCCTGTTACCTATTTTAAGGACAAAACCGTCAAAAAGTATGACACTTGACATGTGAGGTTTTTAATTGCTGTTTGTAGGAACATAACAGTCTAACACAGTGCCTCCATCGACAATTGTCTAAGATGTATTACCTAAGCCCATCCAAGACAGAAAATTTGCTAGTTACTACTAAAATGTCAATTACTTTCATCCCATAAACTCAGTGCCTTCCTCACATGATTTTGCAATGACGGTGATATTTTCAAGACTTTTAGATCTAATGAATGAGGACCCTGGATAGTTTCTTCGATTGCACTTAACTCAGCAAATAAAGTATTCATTATTTCAGTCAAGCCAATAAATATCTAATTTTACTAATCTGAAACATAAATCAAATTTAAGGAAGTCTTTCTTTCACATTAAAAAAGTTAAAAATAAATTGGAGTAAAACATTTGTGTTTATGCTAAAAGTATTGAATAATAGAAGAAACCGCTACCGAGTTGAATTATGGTCTGGAGTTTGTATGAGAGACCCATCAGTCTAAACAGTTACAGAACTCTGGGAAAGATACATATTCATAGCCCTACTTTGATGTCAGACTCTTGTCTAATCTGACTGAAATGACAAGAAAACTTTCCACAACTCACGAATTAATTTCTACTAATGAGCCTCCCAGGCCTGCATCAAAGCTGCAAGTCATAAAATAAATGCAATGTCTTTCCTTTCTTAGTGAAGGATTTTCATGGTCTTTTATGATCGAGCAAGTAAAGCAGGTACCGAGAAAAAGGTGGGGTACTGTAGACTAGGCATCGTGCATCTCTACAAAATGCAACTAACAATTAGGGATGTGACTTGAACATTTTATCCAGCTACGCCGGTATTTTGCGCGTTTCAATAATAACCAAAGTCTGAAGCAGGAATGAAAGGCATCCATCAGGTTACAGCAAAACTCTTGAAGGACCTAAGTGGCTTACATTAGCTAATTATCTAAACTTTCTCAGATTTGAGTTGAATGGGAGTCAGCCAATGTAGCTCTGATGAAACCAATAAAGCAATGCTGATTTATGCTGGTGGAACTTAAACCCCACTGGGGGGTTTGAACATGGAGAGAATGATTTTATATATTATATAGTCAAATTAGACTTGCAAACTCCAGTGGTTTTGTAGCACTGTTTCCATCACTTTCAATTTCTTTTGAGATGTGCAATTCAACTATGAAAATTAATTTTAGAGTCAATGTTGGCATAAACAGCTGGCAAGTCTATTTTAAAAGTTTCATTTGATAAAATGGCTTTAGTAAACCCTATGTTAAAGGAACACAGAAAAAGTCGTGGTTTGAGAGGCTTTGTGTTCCTTTCCCTGATAAAATCAGCTTAATCTGTTTTAAAAAATAAGAGTTCAGAGAGCGTTAATGGGACCCAAGCATTTTTTTGGAAATAACAGTCATCAGTTAATTCACAAAGGCATTTCACTGCTCTGTGTGCAGTTCAAAGGTGTATCAGCTAACACTGCAAGTTATGAAGCCGTAGCCACTCCATGCACTCAGCTGTCTTTATCTACGGTGGTGATGACTCTACCAGTTAAATTGCTCTGGGCAGAGGCCCAAAGCCTGTAGTTTCCTCTCTATGACCATGTGTTCCTACTACCAGGGTGGAAAAAGATGCATGTAAATGCTAAGCATCTTGTGGATGGTAGCTGAATTGGAATAAACTGACATCACTGGGTAGAAGGATGTGAGCTGAGATACATAATCACCAAAGAGGAAAGAATGACAGAATTCGGCAGAAAAATAGCTTATTATACGACAGAAGTATGTAAAAAAGTCCATATGTTTTTTGATTTGTGGGAAAGAGTTTGAGCAGGGGCCATTTCTGTTTTGGCAGAAACAGATCCTGCTTGACAAAATCATCTGAGAATTTTCTTGATCTCCCACTCAACTAGAGGTCCCATAGCCACAGAAATCCTCAGTTTGCATCAGAACGGAGCATTGCACAATGCACTGTATGGTGCAAAAAATCACCCTTGTGGAGGGAGGAAAATATTTTGTAACGGCCTATCTGCAATATTTGGTTAACCTTTCTGCTCTGAAGAATGAAATGTAGGAACTTGATACCCTAAATTAAAAAAATCGGTTTGAAGGATTTCTTTACAGAGAAATTGCATTTTATTTCTAGTTTTATGAGCTCATACCTCCGTTTTGAAAATCCCTTGGTCATTGCTGTTGAAAAACCAGTTAATAAATAAGAAGCATAGCAAAAATACCAAGGAATTTAACTTACAAATCATAGTGCTTTTGGCTTTAACCTTCAAGAAAAATTATATCTGCCACAAGAAGACATTTACTTAGTTATTGACTCTTCTGTGTTTTCAAATCATCATTCAAACATTTTAAAAGCCCTTGGAAAGATAAACCCAAGAATAAATAAAGTTTAAAGGAAAAAAAGTGCGAGGGAGACTATGAATCTGCCTGAAGCTACTTCGTTTGCTTCAAGATTGTTTTTCTGTGTCTATATTCTGCTTGTGAAGGATAGAGGAATGGTTATGGCTCTGACAAGCTCATTCATTTTTTTATTAAATTCAAACATCATCTCCTAGTGAGATTTTTTTTTCCATTTTTTTTTTTTTTTAACTTCTATGGAGATACATGTTCCAAAATATTGAGAAACTTGTGTGTCAATGTATATACTAATTTCCATTGAAAAGCATTTAAATGGTTTGTTTCAGTTTCCTTAAATCAGTGGGCAGTCTATTAGGCTGTGTCCAATTCCTTTTTCTCTCTTCAGACAAAAGGGTTTTAGGATTCATTGTAAGATTCTGCACACAGATTTGGACAATAAACACTGCACTGATGCGTTGGTTACAGTCTGTAGACAACAGACTACACAATTTTTGTTAGCTTAGCAGATGGAGGCTGAAAACAACTGTATGCAGTTGTTATCACATACTTATCACATATTTTTTTGTTCTTTTCTGCACATATCTGAAGTATCTTCAAATACAATTGAAAGCATATACAAACTATGTAGAAGTATGTAACTATATAAAAATATTTACTGTATGAATGGAGACACTGAGGCAAGTAGGGTGAGGGTGAGATTTTTAGATGTGATGCCACTTCACTTTAAATTTATACCCTGAGGCCTTGCTGTTCATAGGTTCACAAGATGAAAGCTTTCATTAACTTATGGAGTCATGTTCAGTACATTTAAACATCTGTCCTCTTAGATGCTCCTAGAGACCAAGGCGTTCAAAATAAAGTACATTATAGTCAGCACTCATTTGTCAAATACAAGTTGTAACTCTCTGCACATTAAGTTATAAGCAATGCAAGTTATTGTCAACTACACGACCCTCTTATACCGTTAACATCAGTTTCAATGAGGATCCTCACACCTGATCTGTTCCTTCCCAGATCCTCCTGTTGATCTTCTGTCCCTCCAAATTGCTTCATAAACCTGATGTAAAATGGTATTCAGTTTACAGTAAGATCTTTTTTCCTAATGTTAATATTAATCCACTCTCCACAAACAAAAAGATTCATAATGCCCTCTTCCTTCAGAGAAATAGATGACTTCTAGGCAGAAGGCTGGGATCTTAGCCTAGGTCTGCCTCTCATGCCCCATTCTCACACGCAAAAGCAAGTAGCTCTTGCCTTTTTGCCTGCATCAGTTGCTGGCTGCCAGATTCGCTCCTGGAGGCCAGGGGCATCCGAGCACGCTGCATTGGAACCGAATTGACTGGCTGCCAGCTTGGAGAGAGGGGAACCACAAATGCTTTAAAGCCTTCACTTCCTCTTCCATTTTCCAGTCCTTTGCCAAGGGCAGCTCATTTAGTCTGGGGAAGCTAGCCACAGGAATCTGAAATCTATTTAAAGATGTATATTCATGAAAGGATAGTGATCCTAATTTGATCTTAACTCAAGCACAATTTTCAGTTTGACTTTACCAGGGTCCAAACCCACAGAGTTTTAGATTCCACAAACAAACCAAGCATTACTACTTGCTATGATGGGGTGAACAAAGTGCTTTGTTTGAGAATATAACTGTACTAATCCTGCAGCTTTTGATTCATAAAGAGTTTGCAGTTCTTTGATGTTCCTGGAACTAGACTTGCTTTGGGTTTGTTTAGAGGCCAGGCTGGGAACTTTAGGAAGAAATCCTCACAGCTACAGCCTTCACTTCTAGTCTCTGGGGTATTTCCTTTTCACCTTTTTTCAAGTGGGAAAAGATCAAGAAAGTTAGCTTTTTATTAGTGCACCAACCTCACTCATAAGCTTGGGCTGATACCCATAAAACACCGAACTTGTACTTAAAGTGCTCAAGTGCACTCAGTTTTAATTCTAGCAAAACAATCGTAAAACTTTCTGAGCTACATTGGTAACTAATTTTTATTACACGATTATATAAAAGAATATTTTAAAATCACAAAATTTACTTTTAAAAATTTTCTGCAGTTAAATCGTTTGAATAATATGGCAGGCCAAACCTCTCAGCCACTAGAATTATAATTGTAATGATTCTCAACTTGATTAATCCTGAAAAATATAGTGTTTAGGTTTTGCTACATTTATTAGCCCTGTTCTATATTTCTTTACAATTTGAAGAAAAAAAATTGTAAACTGATTGTTCTTCATATACTTATTTCCAGATTTAAAGAAGGTAATTATCATGTTAAAGTAATGATATTTTTGGCTTTAATCATTCCTAAAATCCTTTTGTTTTCCTGAAATCATTTTCATTTCACTGAAAGCAAATATTAAATCAGAAAATTTACTTTAGTTTATAAATAAATGTAATGTCACTTCTGTGTCAGAACCAATACCAGAATAACTTACAGTGTGGATTGCTTCATTTTAGTGCTTTACTTTGAAAAAAAATAATAAATTTGCACTCTGTTCTCAAAGATTAAGTAACATGGTCTTTCCAGACAGTATTTCATCAGTTCTCAGATCATTACAGAGAGACAGGCTCTTTGATTAAATGCCTAGGCTGGTGGTGTTCAAAGACACTGGGTAATGTAACAAAACAAATAGCCGTAAAACGGTAATGACTGGCAGAAGCATTAGCACAGATTTTTAAATACAGCAGGAACATAAAGCTGATCCTTTGCAACTGACAAACAAATACCAATTGTTTCTGAAATTTTAGGTAATTATGGAGGCTTTTACAAGTCCAAATATATTTCCAGTGCACGATATCTGGAAAAAGCTTCTTGGACTTTATATCATCAGGGCTTTTTGAGGAGCCAGCTGACTACTGATTTCTTTCTCTTATGAGGGCAATACCATAAAGTAACCATACGCAGAAGAAAAATTTCCTGTAAAGTTATTTAAGGTAAAAGACTCTAAAATTGCAAATGGCTATGACTTGCTTATCTTTCATTTCCATCTCCTTAGTTTCTCTAATCAGTCTTTCTCCTGATATTTAAAATTACTTCACGAGGTCATTGCATAAATTCGCCTGTGCTGGATTACAAAAATCTTTCAGAGTGGTTGGCTTCAATGACCACTATCTCCAAAGTCCTAACTTCTCTCTCAGAAGGCCTACCTACATAATGTGAGCATACGTAATGCAAATATATATCATGATAACAGAAGAGTGCTGCAGAGCCTGAACCTCCCTCACATTGTTCTACACCTTATTTTTCCCCTGTCTAGAAAGCCCATACTTTTTCCCCAACCTCAGAGGGGAAAAAGAAATTCTGGGCTCTAATGGCTGAAATAACTTAATATGTAAAGTTATTTCTGTAATGGTTCCAGTAGATCAAGATGAAGAGAGATGTTGCTTTGACATACAACAATTTTATAGAATAAAATAAAATGTGCAGACTAAGATAAACAATCTCCAAGATCTAAAGCTAGCTTGAAGCCACTGCACCGAATGAAAAGCTCCTATATATAATCAGTTCTTGAATTCAGTAAGGATTCCTTCAGTGTCCTTAGCACTCAAAATTTCCTGAGCTATTTTATACAAATTTAGGAAAATTGTCTGAATCCCAGTGTGAGCAGCGCACTTGCTGTGCATAGTAAAGTGGAATAGTCCGTTTCTGGATTGCAGTGGTTGTTCGAAGTTCACCAACACAGAAATACCAGCTGAAAAATAGTAGTAATGGAAACTGTAGTCTCTTTTACATTTTTCCCAAAGTAAAATGAAGAACACAAAGCCAAACAGGATTACCACCAGCCAATCTCTACCACAAACAATCAATCAAAAGCTAGTACCATTTTCAATGGATATTTCATAGGCGAAAATTAGTTTTTAAAGAGAAACATGATTTGCAACATTGCAAAGTTAATGCACTGTTCCCGGACACAGCCGTGCACCGTGGGGTCGCACGTAAAGCAGGAAATATTTGGCTACAGTCTCAGCCTTAGGCCTTGATCCAGAAATCTGATCCATGTGTGGAGACTGCTCAGGCTGGAACTTCTGCACCAGTTGGATTCAATTGCATCTGACTTCTGCACCCTTTCAGAGAAAATATGGAAGCAGGTGGTGGAATCTGGGTGGGAGAATGAGAGAAGAAAGGTACTTTGGGGAAGTGATGAGAGTTGAGGAGATTGCATAGCAGGTGGGTTGAAATATTTCAATAGAGGTGAAGGGCTCTGTGAGGGATACTTTCACTTTCTCACTATACCCTGAACCAGGATCCCCTCTAGTTTCTCCAGTTCTGTGGGATATGAAATCCCACCTCAGATTCCTTAAGCCATGTAGTCCCCACTCTCCACCCCCTAAGCAACCTCTGCTTTACATCTTTTTTAAAAATTTTGTATCTTCCTGGGAAGGGGCTGCACTAGACCTGGGCCTATCGCTATCCTTACTGAAAAGAAAGAAGAGCCAAAAGGAAGAGAGCTCTGCAAAGGTGGATTTTTCTGCTCCTGCAGTTACCAGGATGGCAGCAGCAACTACAGAAGGGAGGACCATTTCCATTTACATCTTTCTTACCCTCTTACCAGGAGTAGGGGAAGAAGGGCTATACAAATAGAAAATGGAGACCATTTCTCCAGGTACTGGTAAAGCTAACAGCCTAAGGTGCCACAATCTGTTTCTAATTACTTCAATAGAAGTATCAGCTACTTTCTAGCCCTATTAGCAATACATTTTGTCCTTACTGTCAAAAAAAAGCTGGCCCCCACGCGGTATGCACAGTTTCTTAGAATGCTACCATTGTAAAGATTCAGTTCTAACAGATATCAAGAGAAGAAAGCCGAAGTGTATAAATTTCCCCATAATGTTTGAGAGGTTCTGCATCTCTCTTGCATGCTCAAGGAACCCGTGACTTGTAGTGCATGTTGTTTACAGGACTTCAACATTTTGAGCCTCAGCTCATATGTCCTTTGCAGAAGACAGCTAGATGAACTTGTACAAGACAACTGATATACAAGCGTAAAGATTCTTTACTTCCACCTTACCAGTGCCTTTGCTAAAACTGCAATAGAGTAGCAGCAACAAATGAATCCAATAAATTACAAATATGAAAATACACATTGAAGCAAATAACACCAAGTTCCTAAAAAAACCAGCATAAGTATAACAATACAGGGCAAAAGAACACTGTGTTTTCCATCAATATTTTTAAAGTTCTGCTAGTATATATTACCAACACTTGGACAAAATTCGGCTAAACTGAATGGTTTTTTGGTATCCATTGCTTGTCTGATCTATCTGGGACCCATAAAGCATACCTGTGCCTAAGTTCTCTATCCAAGTTCCTCAATGACCCAACCTAATAGTACTTTAGACACATAAAACACAGGATGTATTTCACTTTACACAAAAAACACCCACTTATTCAAAAAGCAGAAGGGGAAAGGAGACATTTTTTACAAAGCAGAGTAGAGAACAGATAGAGAATTTGCCCAGAAAGTAGAAATCTCAGTGCTTCTTTATCCTGAGGAGGCTCAAATTATAGTTGCTGTCTTCTAAGAGTGCCTAAATTCTTAGGCTACATATGTTAAACTGACATATAGTATTCTGTGGCCCTCCTCTTGAAGCTGAGATGATATATAAAAAGGAACACTGAATTTTGGGGCCAAAGGTAGAAAAGGAGAGGCAGCCAAACTACCCAAGTGGGTTGATTGCTCCCACATGTTTAAACTACAGGGTATTGAGAAGGCAAAATCAACTAATCCCAGTTAGACTAGAAAGTACAGATAGGTAAGACCATGGATGGTTATGTCTAAGGAGGATGTCTGTAGACTCTCGTTTTATCACAGTCTAGGGAGCTTAACTGACCTATGGCAGTTTTCTCTATTTCTTCCACTTTTGGGGAAGTTAAATGCAGGCACATGAAGTTAACCCTCTGTTTGCTACTGAACAGATGATATTGTCCCTGAACTCTGTCCCAAAATAACTTTTCAGAAGCGTATATATGTTTTGATTTGTTTCGTTAATGCATTTTCAGTGCTCTGGATATTCATTTTCTCATGGTGTCATACAAGAGCCATTGTGAGGAACTGCCAAGAAAACAGTAATAAGATAATCTGTCCAATAAAGCCAGACATTTCTTAGTTCAGCTTCAGTGAAGAAACAACTCGCCACACCAGCAGCTGAAGCACGCTGTGTCAACAAGATGGAATGTAACTTACTTCACGCTGCAATGTGCATTAGAACAGAAATCAGGGCATGATTACTGCTTGATGTGTGGGGTTCGTTCAGGCATAAGAGCAGCACTTTGAGAGTGTGCTATGATGGAAAACATCTGGCCCGTTTGGGCCTTCACTTGCATAGCCAACCTGGATATGTCCACCGACAATAAGCCAGCTGGTCACTCCTTTCATAAACACCAGTTAAATATCTGCTGATATTCATTTAAGAAACATGTTAAATATGAAAGGCCTAGCCTCTGTGTAAAGAGACGCTGTCTTCAAGAAATTTCACTGTCCTTTTCTAAATCTAACAAATCACAAAACTAACACTTTTTGCTGTCAGACTTGAGACATGGAATGGTGATGCCTTGGGCACAAATTTTTTTCTAAGCCAGAGAGAACAGGATATTCTGCAACAAAAGAGCAAGCAGAGTTCGCACAGGTTTTGATTCATTTCCCCTCCAGTATTGCCACATAATTTATAGGGTAACCACAGGCATGGAATTTTGATAGGTTTTTTTGACTGATGCAAGAAGGGGACAGTTCAATGCAGGAATTAAAAAATAGAAGAACAAAAGTCTGTCACAAAGAAGAAAACTTATTTTGAAGCAAAGAAAAAGTCTCCAAATCCTAGACTCAGAACAAAGAAGGAGAACCTGATAGCTGGGCCACTTGGCTATTTTCTTTTTCTTTATTTTCTTTTAAATTATAGTTTAGCATCGTTCCAAGAGGTTGTCTTTCTCTTCTTAAGTGACAAATCAAAATACTGACAAAAAAAGGTAGATAAGAAGAGAACAGATTCTTCTGCCATGTTTAGCAACTTCATGAGAACAAAGTTGAGAATGAGAATGAAATCAGATTGCTGACACTATATAGCTGTGTTTCTCCTTACAGTGGAGGTTTCTACAGCATTTACTACTTATTATTTAAAATTATTGGTTGAAAAAAAGAGATCTAATAAGGTTTTGGTCATTTGCCCATGCTGTTATTTACACTGTTACAAGGTTTCCCTAATATTTATACTTTAGTGCATGAGCGTACACATATTTTCAATACTACGTGCGATCTGACTTACGACTTCCAGAAAATACAAAATACGGATAAACATAAATTGTGATACTGTCACATCTGGAGGTTCACGTACTGAAGTACTTCCATCAGATGGAGCCAGAGAGGAGAAAGAAGCATTCAGCAAAGTACACTGCACATCTGAAATAAAGCAGACGTCTTTTCGGTCAGCAATGTTACAACTTAATGCAACTTTTGGCATGACATCTGAAGTGCCAATGTGCTGTGTTCTGCTTCACAGCCGCCCTCGCATCACTGGAGATACCAAAATGGGTTCTGAGAGAATTTTCATCCTTTATTTTGCTGTCTCCTTTCCTTCTCTCCTCATCATACCTTCCCTCTCTCTTCTCCAA